>CM053773.1:30126978-30145841 GCA_028658325.1 Potorous gilbertii
AAAGTTTTAGGAACAACTGTTGAGTATTGTTCTTGCTACTAGGAAATAAGAAATACAGGCAATGGGGAATAGAAAGTTATCTGTCCCTACAGGACAAAAGAGAAGATGGGGACAAGAGAAAGGAGGGATGATAGAAGAGAGGCAGATTGGTGATAGGGGAAATTAGAATGCTCAGTGTCCTGGGGTGGCGGGAGTGGACAAAAGGGGAGAAAGTTTTGGAACCCAAAATTTTGTGGAAATGAATGTAAAGAGTTAAATAAATAAATTCATATTAAAAAAAAGTCCATTTCCCAAACTGCTCTTTTTCTGAATTCCCTTTTTTCAATTAACAGCAATCATTAAAAAAAAAAGTGCCACTTTTAAGGTATTAAGAACTTCAGATTTTTGGCTGTCATTAAAAGAGATATTTTTAAAGTGTTGGGCACAGTGCCCAGTATTGTAGGCATTTAATTAGATCCTTGTTCTCTTCCCTCTACGACTTCACACATCTTACATAAAACTTTACAAATTTTGATGATAGCATTCCTCCTGTTGTTTAGCACTATGGGTAGGTCCTAGTTGTTAGGTTTGGCAGATTTGGATAGGATCTCTCTCACACTCACTTGCATGCCCTGGGAGAATAGCTCTGGAATCAAAGGCCCTGCATTCAAATTCCACCTTTGAAGCTGGAAACCTTGGTTAAGTCACAGTAATGGAAGGTGGGGCTATTAAGGGAAGCTTGGTTAAGGGAGGCTTTATTTTTTATTTAGGTCCACACATTTTGTTGATTGCTAACAAGGCACTGGGTCACAAGGGTGAGTACCAGACTGCTTTCCTCCAGAAAAGTCTGTGTGTATGTGTGTGTGTATGTATATGTATGTGTGTGTATGTATGTATATGCATGTGTGTATACATATACATATATGGTTGTTGGTTGTTGTCCTTTGTTCTCAAAGAGGACCAGAATGACATCACCATGATAAAGTGGAATTTCGGTGTGTCTGACTGTGGCTAATCAGACCAATATGAGCTCAGAATACTCTACCACAGGTTGGGCACAGATAGTCCATGTGAATATTTGGGGTGGATGCTCCAAATTTGTGCATCTTGCGTTTACTTTGTGCTGTCTCAGTTCTGCTTTGCTTAAAGAGCACAGCACCCTTTCTGATGTGGGTATGCCATGCTGAGTGGTCCTGTGCCAGTGTCTCTCATGTTGCACAGTCAAATCCAAAGTTCACAAAGGTGAGTGCCAGACTGCTTTCCTCCAGCTCTGAAAAATGTGTGTGTGTATGTATTTATGCATATGTGTGTATGTATATGTACAGGTATATGTACACATACATATACATAGCTACACACATACGTATATGTATATACTCTGAGGTGAGGTTTTGCTTTTGGGCTCACATCATTGAAATGGTGTGTGATTAGGTTGGACAATACTCTGGGTAGCCATTAAGGAGCCCCCTGCCTTTGAAAACCCAGATGTTGGTACTTCTCTGTCCAGTAACGATATACGTATGTAATGGTCAGACCTTTGGAAGCCCTGTCTGTTGGTCTTTCTCTGTGTAATTTCTGCTTGTAATTTCTGTTTGTGTTTTCTCTGAAGTTCAGTGTAACGGTAATTTAAATGGAGAGATCTTTCATATTCATTAATAAGTCCATGTGACCTGCTTAGATCACATGGAAGTCTGAGTTACATGTGTCTGAGCCACATAGAGACTGTGGTGGGAGGAGTTTGATGAATGGGTGGAACAGGAAGAGGCAGAGCTAGAGCAGAGCTGGGAGGAAGTTAGTCTTGAGACCTGTCAGAGCTAAGAAAGATGTAAGCAGCTGGCTAGTGTGAGTGAAAGAACTTAACTGTGATTTTGTTTAGGAGCCTGCTTATGATTTGTTTAATGGAGCTGGTTTGTGGGAAGTCCAGCAGAAGGAAGGCTTGGGGATGATGTTGTTCTGTGCATTGTTATTATGTATAGATTTTTGTTACTATGATGGATTTGGCTTTCTGGTGTCTGAATAAATGTTTTGGTTCTGTCTTCCATGAGTCTGTGGTATTTCGTGATTCAGAATTGTACCAGGACATTCATGGCTGCTGTAGGTACTGTGAATATCTCATTGGTGCTACAAGAGGGTACTGACTTTTCCCCTTGAACTAAGTGAATGATACATATGTTTGATTAAAGTAAAATTGTTTCCCTTGTTTAAGGTTGCTTTAAAGCAGATCTAAGAACCTGAACTAGCAGGTCATCCCAGGTACCAGGGTGCTTGCTGTTACAGTCACTGAACTTCCCTGGTTTCTCTCTTTATAAAGTAATGGGGAGTGATGAACTAGGTGGCTTCTGAGATTCTTTTTAATTCTAGATCTATGAGCCTATCAATAAGTGTATAATAAGACCACTATCTACCAAGGTTTCACCCTCCCTCTGCAGCATAAGGTTCTCCTCCCCAGAATGTAACCAAGTGGTTCATGCAATTTGCTTGGCCCAGAGACAAATGTTAAAGCTGTACCTCTCTTTATGCAGCTTCCTAGAAGCTTCTGGCCATATTGATGTGACTTTCTTGTTATTTAAAGGCTTAAGAGACTTTTCAGACTTAGCAGATGTTCCTGGACTCAATTAATCTTTACAGTCTGCCCTTCTGATCAGACAGGTTTCCATACAGTGAGAACAGAGACTGTCTACTGAAGCTAAATGACTCCCATTGTGATTGAATTAGAATAGTACTGCAAATATGCAGCACTGTGTTACTCTTCTGAAGCAGACCCTTCTGGTGGCACAATAATGTTCTCTCAAAAGTAGAGTAGACCCTAGGTTACACAGGCTCAGCTGTTGCTAGAGAAGGCTTTGAGGTAAGGTAAAGAAAATGCTGGGTCTTGCATTCCCTGGTGGTTATTGATTATTGTGTAAAAGTTGAATTGTCACAAAATTAAGACTGAAAGTAAATTAGTCCATTGTATTCAACAACTAGAGTTGTCCTCTTCCTTTTAAACACCACACAAAGAAGATCAAAGAGCAGTTAGTTTAGTTGGTGATGGCACAAGTAAAGGAAGTTCCGATGATGGAGTAGGGAATAGACGGACTGAAATCAGAAGCCCATGGGCCTCGGGATGAATTTGCAATCTTAGATCTAGAGGTTTCACGGAGTCCGGCTGAGACTGGAGCCATAAGATAGGAGAATGAGAGTAGAAGAATGAAAGAGACATGGGAACTCTCCCTGGTGCTAAGAAAGCTATAGGGTTATTTTGTTACAGTTCCTGGGATGAGGTGATTTCCTCCACTAAGGGAAGAAAGGATGAGTGGACTTTTACCACCAATGAACTGGAAAGGTTACAAGAGGTGGCATAGTGGATAGAACGCTGGATCTGATATCAATAAGACCTGAGCTAAAAATCAGCCTCAGACACTAGTTGTATGGCCCTCAGACTAGTTGTATGGCCCTAGGCAAGTCACTTAGACCTTCTCACCTCAGTTTTCTCATCTAGAAATTAAAGATCATAATACCACCTATCTCCCAAGGAAGATTAAATGAAATGATACTTCAAAAGGTCTTTAGAAGCTGCTCAAAACAGCCACTAAAGTTAACACCAAACAATATCAGATCCCCCAGGGTTTGAAAGATATTTTTCTCTAGGGATGGAGATGAAGGAAGCTGGAATACTGTTATACTCCACCCTCCCCCTTCACAAGAAAAAGACAGATGGCACTTGGAAGCTTACAGTGAGCTCAACTTAGAGGGAATTGAGCAAATTCATCATTCTTGTTGCTGTAGCACTTCTTGCCTCAGTATACCATGTAGCGTAGGCCCAGGGTGAGTGGTATGGGACTAGTGATTTCACCAAGAGGTTCTTCTTTATTATTGTGTCTGAGACTAGTTGGGAATAGTCTGCTTTCCCTTAGGAAGGAGTCCAGCATACGTTTGCTTTCATTTACCAAGATTAACTGAACTTTCCTTACTGATGGCATTGATATATACCTCTGAATTGATGGCAATGTTAGATGAAGCCACTGTGACTAATGGTCACAATGTATAAGGTACAAGGGGTTGTAAGTCAACCATAAGAAAATCCATGGTCTAGCTTAATTTTTTAAGTTGTGGGGAATATAGTGGTTGGAGAGAACCTAGAGAAATCTGGGCACAGTCCTGAATAAGTTAGTAAGTAGCCCAGGCACTTACTTTCCTATGATCTTAGGAAGCCCAGCACCTTATTAGAATACTCAGGTTTTGGAGAATCTATGTTCCCCAGCTAGAAGCACTGATAACCCCCATTTAATGAATTAATGCAAGTCTTAAGTGCAGTACAGAATTGACTTTAGTCCTGAAAGATCTATGGTAGAGTATCCAGCAATCTCTCCTCTTCAGTTCTTATGACCCATGCTTGCATGTAAGATGCTTATGACTTTTTTACCACTCAGATGACCCTGATGCATGAAGAACTGTTGACTGTATTGGACATCAAAACAGTTCTGTGGCCCACGGTGCTGCTCCTATTCATAATTGGTGTTGGACATCCTCTGTGTAGTATACTTGTTGTTCCTAGTTCTTTATCGCTGCATTCAATATTGTACTAGGAAGTTAGCTATAGCAATAAGAAGAAAAAGAAACTGAAGGAATTGGAACAGGCAGTGAGGAGACAAAACTATCACTCTGCAGATAATATAAAGGTATACTTAGAGAATCCTAGAGAATCAAGTAAAAACTACTTGAAATAATTAACCACTTTAGCAAAGTTGCCAGATATACAATAAACTGACATAAATCATCAACATTGCCATATATTATCAACAAAGCCCAGGAGCAAGAGATAGAGGAATTTCATTCAAAATAGCTGTAAATTATATAAAATACTTGGGTGTCTATCTGCCAAGACAAACCCAGGAATTATATGAACACAATTATAATCTGTTGTGAATTTATTATATGGACACGATTTACAAATTATTTCATAGAAATAAAGTCAGACCTAAACAAATGGAAAACTATACATTCCTCATGGGTAGGTCAAGCTAATATAATAAAAATGACAATTCTGCCTAAATTAATTTACTTATTCAGTGCCATAGCATTCAAAATGACCAAAAACCTACTTTACAGAGCTAGAAAAAAAATAATAAGAGTTATCTGGAAGATCCAAAGATTAAAAATATCAAAGTAATTAATAAAAAAGAATCCAAAGGAAGATAGCTTAGCTGTACCAGATCTCAAACAATATTATAAAGCAGCAATCAAAACTGTCTGGTAATAGCTAAGAAACAGAGTGGTAGATCAGTGGAATAGATTAGGTATATAAGATACTAGTATATGACCATAGTAATCTAGTGTTTGATAAATGCAAAGACCCCAGCTTCTGAAATAAGAACTCACTATTTGACAAAAACTGCTGGGAAAACTGGAAAATAGTATGGCAGGAACTATGTATAAACCAACATCTTACACCATTTACCAAGATAAGGTCAAAATGGGTACATGATTTAGACATAAAGAGTGATACCATAAGGAAATTAGCAAAGCAAGGAATAGTTTACCTGTCAGAATCTATGGAGAAGGGAAGGAAGACTTTAGGACCAAACAAGAGACAGAGAGCATTACAAGATGTAAAATGGATAATTTTGCTTATATGAAATTAAAACGTTTTTGCAGAACCATACAACCAAGATTAGAAGGGAAACAGTTTTTAATAGCTCCTCTGATAAAGGTCTCATTTCTCAAATATATAAAAAATTGAATGAAATTTATAAGAATACAACTCATTCCCAAGTGATAAATGGTTGAAGGACATGTATAGGCAGTTTTCAGATGAAGAAATCAAACCTATCTATAGTCATATGGTCATATGAAAAAATGCTCTAAATCACTATTGTAGAGAGAAATACAAATTAAAACAACTCTGAGGTACTGCCTTGCACCTATCAAATTGGCTAATATGACAAAAAAGAAAAATGATAAATGTTGGTGAGGATGTGGGAAAATTGCAACCTTAATGCACTGTTGGAGGAGTTATCAACTGAGCCATTTGGAACTATGCCCAAAGCGGTATAAAACTGTGCATGCCCCACTGATTCAGCAATACTACTTCTATGTCTGCATCTCAAAAAGGTCTAAAAAAAGAGAGGGGAGGAGGACAGATTTGTAACCTTTCAAGGAAAAAATAGGCTAACCCATGTTGTGAGGACAAAAGAGAATACTAGTAGGTAACTACTTATATCACCAGAAGTGAGAAAATTTGGAACTCAAAAGTTAAAAAAAAAGTTAAAGGTTTTCATGTAATTGGAAAAAAAATATTAAAAAAAGGAAGTGTTCTTTATCACTGCCTTAAAACAGGAAATTAACTATGAACCAAAAAGATTTAGCATCATTCACCACATGGACCAGATAATTAAGATTTAAGATTCAGTCCTTCCAAAGGGGAGAGGAGAAAACTTAAGATTTCCAGGTTTTTATTTCTCATTCATTTATTGCTATTTTTATTATTTTTTCTTTATGGTGACTTCTTCAGGGGAAAATTGTCATCATTTTTTCTGGTTTTAAAAAAAAATTAGCCTCCTTCCTCTTTTCCTTCTTAGTACTACTTAAAATGTTTATTGATTTATTGACTATTGCAAGTCCTAAAATCATTTAAAAGGTAGAAGTTCCTTCAGAATAGTGGAGTCAAACTCAAATAGAAATGTGGGCTGCTAAACCATATATCAGGATCCCTGTGGGTCACTGATTGACTTAGAGATCACATATTAACATTATCCATGTTCTATTCTATTTCTAGTTATTTTGTTAAATATCTCCCAATTATGCTTTAATATAACTCTGGCAGCACTAGGGAGTGCTATAGACAGTGTGACACTATTTCTTTAGAAGAACCTAAAAATCTCACCCCAGTGGGTAATATATGATGAACAGCTACCTACCAGTGTTTTCCTCTCCTACCACGACACGAGTTAGCCAAATTTTTCTCTGAAAGATTACAAAACTGTCCCCAGGATTTGATTGGAAGGGACAGAGGTTGGAACTGCACCTTTCTTGACTTAGATTCCTGGTAGCCTCTAGCATATTGATATGACTCTTTAAGGGGCAGCTAGGTGCTTCAGTGGATAGAGTACCAGTGCAGGAGTCAGGAGGACCTGAGTTCAAATCTCAAATCTTGACACTCACTAGCTGTGTGACCTTGGGCAGGTCACTTAACTCCAATTACCTCATCCTGAGTCATCTCCAGTCATCCTGATGAATATCTGGTCACTGGATTCAGATGGTTCTCCAGGAAAAGTGAGATTGGTGACCTGCACAGCCCTCCCTCACTCAAAACAAAGTCAAGTGCAAGTCCTGTCCTTATTTCTCTGATGGCATGGTCTTCTTCAGCAACAAAGGACAAAGACACACTATGACTTCTTAATCACCTTAGATCACCCATGGGAAATAGAGGTCATTCAGATTTGGTGAATATCCCAGGAACCATATGAGCCATCAATTCTTACCCTACTGACCCAGTGAATTTTCATATAGAGATGAGGAGGGGATTGGTGCATCCACCCAAACAAAAGTATCATTGTTAAATATCCATTTCATGATACAATAAGAAAACTTTGTTAATCGCTCATTTCATTGAATATCTAAGTTAAACTAAGAGGTTTTAACATGATGAGTCTCCAGTGATATGTACATTATTGAGGACAAAATAAGATAATTATATTTATTGACATATAATAAACCTTACAACTTTTTCAAAACTTGTAATATGAAGCATGTCCTTTTGCTACAATAACTTGTTTCCCTTGATTTAGCATGGAATTCATAGAATTTTGACATGTATTCTTTAATTCTTTATGATAAGGCCAAATTTTTGTCTTATCAGATACTAAATTTACCTTTGATACACCATTTTTCAAAATCTTTCCTTGATCATAATCCATAGGGTTTTTTCCCAACTAAATATTCTTTTGTTTTCAAGTATATATTCTCTACCTCCCACCTTTCTCCGCCCTGAATTGACAATGACTAATAATTCATACCTTTTAAAGAAAATCTCAGGAGATTTAACAGGGACTTTAGATATAAAAGGAAATCTTACTTTGGGGGGAAATAGGAAGACATTGCTTTTCCTTCAATGCACAAAATTTGAGAGCAGTTTCTTTTTTAAACCATCCAACAAAAAGCCCTTCCAATTCTTTTGTTACAGTATTTGTGTGTATGTTCCATATTTCTTCCCCATCCCTTATTTCATTAGCTTGTGAGTTCCATGAAAAGGGACCAGATCTAATTTACCTTTTTATACCCCTCAACTTGTGGTAGGGTGCTCTGCACACAATGGTGCTTAATAAATGTTTATTGAAGCTGAAATTTGTGGAAGGCTAAAGTTGCATGCTTGTTGAACTGTTTAAAAGACTACTCTCATTAATTGGTTATATACAGTAACAGCAATATTAAGAACAATTTTGAGTGAATAAGTCATTTTTAATTTGATAAACACCCAAATTAACATATGAAGGAAACTGCTATCTGCATCCAGAGATAGAACTGATTGTATGTATGTATGTATGTATAGAATGGTTGTACCTATACACACACACACACACACACACATATTTATGTATAAGGGTAACCATCTCTAGGGCACAGGGGGAGGAAAAAAAATTAAATTACATAACTTTATTATGTATTTAAAAGAAATAGCAAGTTGTAAATAATAGATTTAGAGTTTCATGTGCAATCATCTTTTTTGTATTAATACTATGTTAGGGAAAGGATTATTTTATTCTATAATTTAAAAATAAAATAAAAATGTTAAAAAAAGCTAAGAAAAGAATACTCTCATTGATTGGTGAGAGTTTGACTTGGTAACAAAGACAACTAAAATCTGTATATAATTGTAAAGTTTACAAGTATTATTATATCTGTTGTAGAAATGAGGAAATGAAGGCTTTATGAAGTTAAGGTACTTGCTTATAATTACAAAGTTATTGTCTGGGGAAGCAATTACTCTTGGTACCTAAATCTGGGTTCATTGTTCCTTTCCTTCATGGCACTTTGCCTTTTTTTTTAATCATTCTTGATGATTTCCTTTGCATTTGGTCTTCAATTTATGTGTGTGTGCATGTGTTCATCATTTTGATTTATGTGTAAAACTCAAAACTTGACCCCTACCTAGACAGCACATTATGGATTCTCTCAAGTGCCTTGCCCTCTTTTTATCTTGGATAGAATATATGGCAGCATAAATACATAGATAACTAGCCTCTGCTTAGATGGAGAGATACAAATAGAGGGCAGATGGAACAAATGAGCATCCAATGAGAGTGAAACAATGAATTCTTATAAACCTGTTATTAGGAATTTATTTTGACCTTGCAATAGGAGATTTCTAAAGAATATCATATTAGTTCTGTGTCATGATCATCTCCCAGTGAAGAATTAAAGTTGCATAACAAATCATCACTCATATTTCTGACTGTCACCTCCAGGGTCACTGATACTCAGAGCTCTTGGTCAAGCTCTCTAAATACATATTCAAGGATTGGTATTTAAATCAAGAAATACATGATCAAAATATTCATTTGTTTTAAATAGATTATAATTTTAGTGGCCTCTTAGAGAAATAAAACAACTTTTTTGTGTGTCAAAGAAAAGAATGATGAAAAGATAATTAGGTATCAGTTAAAAAACCATCACATTTTGAGGAAGGAAGTGTTAAAATAAATTTCGGAGAAGTTAACAGTTGAAGCAGGGGAAACAAAGGCCTAACCTCACATTTATATTGACTATTGTGTCATGTATACAGTGAGCATCAAATAAATTTTCCATGAGGAATATGATGATAGCAACAAACTGCTATATAGTATTTTTTGGTATTTTAAAAAACAATATTTTATCCTTTCCTTCAATTACATGTAAAAATATATTTTAACATATTTTTTAAAGTTTTGAGTTCCAAATTCTATCCCTCCCTTCCTCCTTCTCCTTGAGACAGTAAGCAATCTGATATAGGTCCTACATATGCAGTCATGTAAAACATTTCCATGGTAGTCATTTTATGCAAGAAGACTCAGAAAGAAAGAAAGAAAAAGAAAGAAAGAAGACAAAAACAGTGTGCTTTAGTTTGTATTCAGACAACATCAGTTCTTTCTTTGGAGGTGAACAGCATTTTTCATTGTGAGTCCTTTGGGATTGTCTTGGACCATTGTATTGCTGAGAATAGCCAAGTCATTCACAGTTATTCATCATACAATGTTGCTGTGTATGCAATGTTTTTGTTCTACTCACTTTATCTTGCATCAGTTCATGTAAGTCTTTCCAGCTTTTTTCGAAATTATCTTGCTTGTTATTTCTTATAGCGGAATGATATTCCATTACACTCATATATTGTTTAGTCATTCCCTAACTGATGGGCATTCCCTCAATTTCCAATTCTTAGAGCACAATGAAAAGAGCTGCTATACATAGTTTTGTACAAATAGGTTCTTCTCTTTTTTAAAAACAATTTCTTTGGGATGCCAACTTAGTAGTGGTATTGCTGGATCAAAGGGTATGCACAGTTTTATAGCCCTTTGGGTATGGTTCCAAATTTCTCTCTAGAATGTTTGGCTATTTGGAGGACACTATATATCCTGATGCTATTACATGAAATTCTTTTGTAGTCAGATGATGCTAACTTACTCCACATTTTTCATGGTATTTTCACTGTTTGCATATGTGCACTTGGCTAAACCCTAATAAATAAACATGCTCACCAAAGTACACTGCATTTCATTGGTCCTCATTTGGTCTAAATGATGCCACTTTTTTCTTGTGAGTAGCTACTAGTCAATTTAATAATTCAGTAGATTGCTAATCATTCTTTGGTTTCTTCTTATGTATCCTTTCCTTTTAACTCTTCTGGAAATTCTTAGTCTGCTGTTGAAGAAATGGGCTGTTGAGAAATAGGCTCTGATAGATCTCCACTTAGTTACTTTCCTACTTTAATGCGAGCTGATTCCTTTTTACTCCAATTGAAAAAGGAAGAATTATCCATTTCCAGGTTAAGCTTATTATTCTTTAATAAGATTAGGTTAAATTCTTGCTCCTTCATTCCCATGTCTCTAACCAAAGATAGCACAATGAGGGAGAAAGAGCTTTGGGCTGGGAGAGAAAAATTGAACTTCAGTCTGTCCCAGTTTTCTTGTTAACTAGCTTTGTGACCTTGGGCAAGACACTCCATCTCTCCAGCTCTCCGTTTCAGGCAATCATGGTAATAGAATCCTGAGCTTATTTACTGCAAAGGAACTTGGGGGTAGAACTCAGAATCATAGAATATTAGAGCACAAAGGGATCTTCAAGAACACTGAGTTGAAATTCTTTCATCTTGCAGAGGAATCAACTAAGACAGATAAAGTATTTTACCCAAATTCACAAGACTTCTTAGTGGGAAAGCTAGATCTGCTTGGAATCCACATCTTCTTCCTGTCTTCTAGCTCAGTTCTCTCTCTACTCCATAGAGGTCTTTTACCATACACAAGTATACCACAAATGGAACTTATGCTCAACAAGAAATAGCTGTTGTCCTTCATTTTCAAAGAAAGCCATGGCATCAATGGGCGATATCTTGATTTGTGTGTGAATTGGATCTATGTGAGGCAGAGCTGTGTAAAGTCATCAACCTCACTCTCTCTTCCAGAGTCATGGAAGTCCAGTGACAAGACAAAATCAAGAAGACTGGTTATCTCTTGGGATGCAGTAGATGACCTTGTTATCTTTCATGTTTGTCCAAGTTCTAAACACTCCATAGTATGTACTTCAACTACCTTCATGGCCACTGACACAAATTGTTCTTATCTGCACATTTTGCTGGGGAAGTCTTCATATACCTAAGGTAGACTACCCCTACAACTCATCAACAGACTTGAGGCTTCTCAGTTACCCTCAACCTGTTTAGCTGGTCTGATGAGATGGTTTACTGGGTATGGCTGCTGAGTATATTACAGATTCTTGGAGCCACAGGTGAGAGTAGAGTGCCAAGCAGACATCAAAGGTGAAGTAAGAGCCCTAAGAAAGACTCAGCAAACCTTCACACCAGAGGTACTAGTCTTCCTTGAACACCCTATACACCTCACAAGAAATAATAAAAATTTTGTTTGACAAGGAAACTGGTCCAACAAGCACCACTAAGGAGCAGTGTGTTAAGGGTTCATTCACGTTTACTTAAAGACTGGAGGGTGTTGTGTGAAGAATTCAAACAAAAAAAAGATTTATTATGTTTAAATGTTTTAAGCCACATCTGATAGAGCTTTTTATCTTGTTAAGGCTCAGAATAGTGAAGTCAATATTTTTTAAAAGGATGTTTAGTTTTCATGTCAACTCTATTTTCTAATTTATTCTTCCTTTCTCCCACTCTGAAAGCTAACCTTTATAGCCATAAATAAAAGCAAACAAACAAAAAACAAAACAGTTTAGAACTAACCAATATTTTAATCAAATCTGACAGTACAAGAAGTATTTTTCTTCCCTAGTCCCTCACCTCTTTCAAGAAGGGAGAGAGGTACATTCTGTTTTTTCCCCTTCCTAGAACCAGCTAAGTGTTAGAGTGGATAGAGTGTTGAACCTGGAGTCTGCAAGACCTGAGCTTAAGACACCTCAGATACCTGGATAAGTCATTTAAACTGTTTGCATCAGTTTCCTCAATTATAAAATGAGGATAATGATAGTACATACCTCCCAGGATTTTGTGAGGATAAGATGAGACAATATCCATAAAGTGCTTAGAACAGTACCTGGCACATGGTAGGTATTTAATCAATGCTTGCAGTCAATTTCATTTTTTGTTGTTTTCTTTTCACTTACATTTTTATAGTCATTGCATATATTCTTTTCCTATTTTTGCTTACCTTACCTTGTATCAGTTCATGTTAAATTTTTCAGTACCTCACTGCATTTTTCATGTTCATTGTATTTACATCACATTCATGTAATATAATTTGCTTAAACTTAATGGAAGTCATTTGCTTTTATTTCTGGTTCTTTGTAGACTAAAAAAAAGTTGTTAGAAACATTTTTGTGTATATTGGAGCTGTTGTGTACATTGGAGTTTTCTTTTAATCTTTTAACTCTCTGGGAGAAATATCTAATGTGGGATCTGTGGATCAAAGCGTATGGATATTTTAGTCACTGACATAACATTATTGTAAATTGCTTTCAATTTCCACCAATAGTGTGGTAATATTCTTTCTTTTCATGGTCCCTCCAATGTCTATTGCTCTATTTTATCATGATTTTCAATTACTGAGAGTGAGGTAGAACCTCAGAGTTCTTTTGTTTCTGATTTCTCATACTACTAATGATTTGCAGTGTTTTTCCTATGTAGTTGTTAGTAATCTGCAATTCTTTTGAAAACTGTTTATATCCTTCAACTACTTATCCATTTGGGAATAGCACACTGTGTGAAATTCAGAGTAGTTTGAAAGAAAACTATCTGATCATCCATAGTATAAGAAAATAGTTACAACATATAAATCCTTGATTATAGCATATAATTTACTGAGTTAGTCTAGCAATACAAATATTTATATATTGGACAGGTGTTATAGATGAAAAATGATCTGTGTCCAGAACTGAGTTAATAGGAAGAAATCAGGTTGAATAATACTGGAGAATTTCCCTAGTAATTTCAGTGATCTCAAGTTACTCTGTGCTATAAAACCCCATCTCTTAAGGGGCAATGGAAACACTTGTGGTGATTATGGACTGTTGTCTAGTATTTATAGGCATATGAAAAGGAGTACTGAACATAGTAAGTACATGAAAGATTGGAAGTGAGGTTGAACTGGCTCTGTAGTGAGACTGTAGGGTAATATGGACAGAATGAATATTACATGGTTACCACTGAAATATTAAAAGAACCAAAATTAATCACATTGACCCTGCATCCAAAATTTATAGAAAGCAATAGATAAGAAGGAGGCAATATGGCTAATACTAGCAGAAGTACTTATACATTTGGGAATCACGGCTCCATCCAAGCAAGAGCAGGATGACTTACATGTGATTAGATAACAATTAAATGAGTATAAGTAAAATCAATCTTATACTTTACAGTTACATCTCATAGATCGATACGTCATTCAAAAACTGCTTTCCAACAGAGAAATGCAAACCAAAATGATTCAAGCAAAATACACACTCTGGTCATTTTCTTGTTCCTTTTACATGATATGGTTAACATTTACATAGCTTGTTAGGGCTTGCAAAGCACCGTACATATTTTCTCATTTGGTCTTTACAGTAACCCTGGGAGGTAAGGGCTGTTATTACCCTTAATTTGCAGTTTAGGAAATTGAATCTGAGAGAGGCTAAGTGACTTTCTCACAGTCACACAGCCATTGAGTGTCTGAAGAAGCAATTAACCCAGATCCTTCTGTTTCTAGTACTTTGATCACTTGCCCACCTAGCTTCCTAATTCTGAACTTGTCACATTTATCATCCCAATTCTGCCTTCATTATGTCTTCTCAAATGGCGAATAATGGTGTTCTTGGTAATGGTTCTGCTACTTCAGTTAGAACAAGGATCAGTCAGTCAATGAGCATTTAAAGATTAGTATGTGCCTGGAACTGTACTAAGCACAGGAAATACACATCCAAGTAGAAGGAAAGACAGTGCATGCTCTCAAAGAATATACATTCGAATAGGGGAGTAGAAGAAGACTGTTGTCATTATCAAAGCTTAAAAAAAGGGGAAAAGTCAGGAGGCATGGTGGAGGAGGCTCAAAATGCAATGCAACCTGGAGAGGAACAAGGTAGGACATTTCTCTGTCTGTTCCCTTGCCCTCTGTTCTCTCTTAAAAAATGAGCTGTTCACATATGCTACATAGTTTGGATTATGTTGAGAGAGCTTAGATACTCCTTATCCCCCAGGGAATTCTGGAGGAGAAATGCAAATCTAATATAACTGGCCTTTTAGGCAGTGAGGGTCTTTGGAGCGAGGTAGCCTTCATTACACATACTTTAGCTAAAACTCTGGTTCCATACATGAGGGGCATTTGTATGTGATTGAGAGACAAGGTATAGGACTTCTCTAATCAAAATCAAAGTTAGCCCACAGTCATAAATTTTTTTCTTCATGTAGACATAATAGAATGTAAGCTCCTTGAGGACAGGGACGGAGATTAATTTTTATATGAAATACTTTGTACTTTTTTGGGGGAGAGTAGGGATGGGGATGGGAGAGGACCATATTTGTGGTTTCATTCATGTGGTGAACTTCTAGAGAAGAAACTCTCTTCACTGTTGCCTATCAGCACGTTATTTAGTCAGAAATTTGCCTTGGGCACCTAGAAGTTAAATGACTTGTTTAAAGTCACATGGTCAGTATGTCTCAGAGATAGGCCCTCAACCCATATCGTCCTCGTTTTGAGGCTAGTTTTCTTTTCACTAAACTAGGGCTGTCTCTGTAGTAGGTGCACATAAAATCCTTCTTAAATGGAACTAAAAGGTCCCATTTAAAATGTCACCAAGGGATTTGGTGATCTCATGTGAAATTGTCTAGCCTATCTTTCCATGACTACCATAGTAGCTCAATAGTGACTCAGAGAAATTGCAGAGGGACTTTGAAATGTGGAGTAGGTTAAAGGTGGGACTTTAATGTATAGTTCTGTTGGGGAATGTGATGGAGAATGAACAAAGAAAGATTAAAGGGATTTTAATACCACAGCAGTGCCTCAGATGAAACTATATAATATACATTTTTAATGGACCTTGACAAAGTGAAGTGGCACAGTAGATACAGCACTGAGTCTGGAGACAGGAAGAATCATTTTCTTGAGTTCAAATGTGGCTTCAGATACTTACTTGCTGTGTGACCCTAGGCAACTCACTTAACCCTGTTTTCCTCAGTTTCCTCATCTATAAAATGAGCTGGAAAAGGAAATGGCAAGGCACCTCAGTAACTTAGCCACAAAAACACATACGTAAACCAAACCCAAATGGGATCATGAAGAGTCAGAATGAGTGAAAGACAACTGAAAAACAACAGTGGACCTTATCATCATATTTCCAGCAATACTCAGAGACGTATGAGTGGAAATAGAGATGTCTGATCATGAGAGTATCCCAAGCATTGGATTTGACTAGTGAGAAAGGGATTCAAGATTAGATGAACAATTAAATCATGTAGAGCCAGGACTAGGAAAGGATGAAATTAATATCAGATCACAGGTGATAAACCTGGGGAATAGAGAGGAGTAGAGGTACTAGAAATCATGGTGAGGATGAGAGATAAAGAAGTTTAGGCAGGATGAAGCAGAGAAAGATCAAAAAATAGTAGGTTCTGACCAAAGCATGGAATTCAGAGTTTGAGGTCATAGAGATGGCATAAATATGAATGATGATAAGCCTTCAATGGTGATAATCAGTGTGGGTGACTAACATAAAATGAAGTTGTAGGTTAGCTGGAAAAAAAAGCAGCAGTAGCAGTCATAATCTGAGACAAATTTAAAGCTAAAATAGATTTAATTAAAAGAGAAAAACAGGGTAACTTCATTTTGGTTAAAGGTACAATAGACAATGATAGAATATCAGTATTAAACCTATGTGCACCAAATACTATAGCAACTTTATTTTTAAAAGAAAAGTTAAATGAATTACAGGTGGAAACAGATAGTAGTACTATAGTTCCCTCTCAGAACTAGATAAATTAACCAAAAATAAGAAAGGAGTCAAGGAAATGAAAAGAATTTTAGATGAGCTAGATATGATAGATATATGGAGAGAATTGAATGGGAATAGAAAGAAATATACCTTTTTCTATGTGATACATTGAGCCTTTATAAAGAATGACTACATATTAGGGCATAACAATTTTATAGCTAAAAGTAGAAAAGCATGAATATTAAAAAACATCCTTTTTTGGATCACAGTGCAATAAAATTATGTTGAATAAGGTGCTACAGAAACATATATTAAAATGTATTAGACTATAAACAATTTAATCTTTAAAATAAGCAGGCTAAAGATCAAATCATCTAAAGAAAGCAATAATTTCATTAAAGAGAATTACAATAATGAGGTAACACATAAAAATCTATGGTATACAGCAAAAGTAGTGATCAGAGAAAGAATTGTATCCCTAAATGTTTATATCATTAAAATAGAGAAAGGGTGGAACAATGAGTTGGATATGCAATATTTTTTTTAAAAAAGGAAAGAACAAACAAAAATTCCCAATTGAAAACTAAATTGGAAATACCAAAAATTAAAGGTGAGATTAATAAAATAGAGTGTAAGAGAATTAATATAAAATTAGGAGTTGGTTTTATGAAAAGAAAACACTAGAGTAGATAAACCATTGGTTAATATGATTTAAAAGAGACGACTAGATTACTAGTATTAAAAATGAGACTATATCACTCAAAAAATGAAATTAAAACAATTACAAGGAGTTATTTTGCCCAACTCTATGCCAATAAATTTAACTATTTAAGTGAAATGAAAGAATATTTACTAAAAATATAAATTGTGTAGATTAGCAGAAGGGGATCTAAATAGACCTGTTTTAGAAAAAGAAATTGAACAGACCATATATGAGCTTCTTAAGGAAAAAAAAAATTGCAAGTGAATTCTTTCAAAAGTTTAAAAACCAACTAATTCCATTATTAGATTATTTGCATAATAGGCAAAAAAGGGCTCCTATTAAACTGCTTTTATGAAACAAATATGATACTGACACCTAAATCAGGAAGAGAAAAACAAAGAAAAAATTATAGGCCAATTTCATTAATGAATGTGGAAGCAAAAATCACAAATAAAATACTGGCTAAAAGATTACTAAAATATACTACAAAGATTATTCATTATGACTGACTGAGATTTATACCAGGAATGCAGGGGTGGTAAAGCCTAAGGAAAACTATAAATATAATTGATTGTATCAATAACAAAAATAAAAAAAAACCCATATGATTACAGCAATAGATGCAGAAGAGGTTTCTGATAAAGTACAAACCTAATTTCTATTAAAAAACACTTGAGGGGGGGCGGAGCCAAGATGGCGGAGTAGAAAGACTCACATTTGCTAGCTCTGAACCCACAGCCCATACATTTCCTGTAAAAAGAACTCCTGACAAATTCTGGAACAGTGGAAGCCGCGCAACAACACAGTGAAGGAGATTTCCATTGCAGAGAGCCCTGAAAAACCCACCGCAAATGTACCCCAGAAGGGAGCAGAGTCCCGTCCTGTGGAGCCGGCCCCTCCCCCTGCCCTGCAGAGCCGGCCCCTCCCCCTGTCCTGGCCACGCGGCACTGAGAGGAGCGAGCAGACCCAAGCAGGCTTCAGGGACCAGAATCTCTGGCAGCTGCAAAGGTCCTTCCACCCACAGACGCACAGGTCAGTGAGAGAGACGGGCTGAGAGGGGAGCAGGGTATCTCCGGGACTCGGACCCCCTCGGGAGGCCGCTACTGCGGCAGAGGCTGAGGCAGCTTGGCCAGAGGCAGAGGCAGCTCGGCCAGAGGCCCCCAGAGCAGGCAGGAGCTCCATTACAAAAGATCTCTGCATAAACCCCCTGAGGGAACCGAGCCTGAGAAGCGGCCCTGCCCCCCACCTGAGAACCAGCAGATAAGCTCCCATTGAAAAACAGTCAGGCCTGCCACCAAAAGCCCTGAGGCTAGGGAGCAGCATTTGAATCTCAGACCCCAAGCACTAGCTGGGCAGATCTAGGCTAGGGTGGAGAGGACTCTCAGAAGTCAAGTAACTGGCTGGGAAAATGCCCAGAAAAGGGAAAAAAACTAAGACCATAGATGATTATTTTCTTGAGAAGATGATTGCGCCATTCCTCTCTGACAACGACGAAGAGATATGCTTACCATCAGGTAAAGACATAGGAGTCAAAGCCTCTGTATCCCAAATATCTGAAATAGATACCCCATGGGCTCAGGCCATG
>CM053773.1:30146341-30207308 GCA_028658325.1 Potorous gilbertii
GTGTTATTTTCTTCAGCATTTTTTTGGGTCTCTTTTATCAAGGTATTGATCCATTTTTCATGCTTTTCTTGCATCTCTCTCATTTCTTTTCCCAGTTTTTCCTCCACCTGTCTAACTTGATTTTCAAAATCCTTTTTGAGTTCTTCTATGGCCTGTGCCCATTGGATATCTGTTTCAGATGTTTGGGATACAGAGACCTTGACTTCTATGTCTTTACCTGATGGTAAGCATTGTTCTTCGTCATCAGAAAGGAAGGGAGGAAACATCTGTTCACCAAGAAAGTAACCTTCTATGGTCTTATTTCTTTTCCCTTTTCTGGGCATTTTCCCAGACAGTTACTTGACTTCTGAGTTTCCTCTCCACCCCTACCTAGATCCACTCAGCTAGTGCTTGGGGTCTGAGATTCAAATGCTGCTCCCCAGCCTCAGGACTTTTGGTGGCAGGTCTGGCTGCTATTCAATGGGAGTTTAAGTTCTGGTGCTCAGGTGGGGGCAGGGCCGCCTCTCAGTCTCAGTTCCCTCAGGGAGATTATGCAGAGACCTTCCATAATGGAGTTCCTGCCAAGCTCCTGCCTGCTCCAGGAGCTTCTGACTGCCATTGCCTCTGCTGCTGCCTCCCGAGGGGGCCCGAGTCATGGAGAAACCCCGCTCCCCTCTCAGCCCGTCCAGACGTCTTTCTCACTGACCTGTGCGTCTGTTGGTGGAGGGACCTTCGCAGCCGCTGGAGATTCCATCCCTGAAGCCTGCTCAGATCTGCTCGCTTCTCTCAGTGCCACACAGCCAGTGCAGGGCTGGGCTCCGCTCCCGTCTGTTGCGTGACGAACCTTTGGGATCAGTTTTTCAGGGCTCTCTGGAATGCAAATCTCCTTCTTTGTGTTGCCACATGGCTTCCACTGTTCCAGAATTTGTTGAGAGTTCTTTTTAGACAAAATCCAGGGGCTGTGGGTTCAGAGCTAGCATATGTGAGTCTTTCTACTCCACCATCTTGGCTCTGCCCCTGGGAAGTGGACTTTTCACACAAGAAGAAGATGTTTGGAAAAAACACATTTGCCTATGGTCTTAGAAATTTGATAAGGAAGGCTTTAAACTACAAAGGATATGGGAAGGAGACAACTGCCCATGTAATTCTGCCATGCTTGATCAAATCAAGATATATAACAGGAAGAAGAATTGAGGAAAAGTACAGCAATTCATAAGAGATGATATCAAAGAAAAAATCAGCAATAGACACAGAATCAGAATTTGAAATTCAGAAAAGACATCAGCAGCCAAGGAGCCTCATCCAGAAATGGAAGGAACCCTCATTTTAACATACCTAACATGTACTTGTCTATCTTCAGTATGAAGACCTCCAAAAAGGGGAAAATTAGCACATCTCAAAGTAGTTCATTCTGCTGTGAGACATACTTTGTTGTTAGGAAGTTCATTTTCTCTTGAACCTTTTTGCAACTCACACCTATCTCTCTCTCTCTCTTGATTCTGTTCCATTCTGACCAAATTGGTCAAGGCTCATCTCTTCTTGTATATGATAGTCCCTCAAATACCATCTTACCTCCAAACTAAGCATCCCTAACTTTTTCAGGTAATACTCATATGCTAGGGACTCAAGTCCCTTCACCATCTTCTGAATATTCTTCAATTTAGCAATACCTTTCTTAAACCATGGTACCTGGAGTTCAATGCAAAAAATACAGAGATCACACTGGAGATTATTTGGAGATCCAGATATGGTCTTACTTGGGCAGAATACAATGGGACTCTTACCTCCCTATTCCTAGAAACTATGCTTCTTTGAATGGAGCCCAGGACTGCATTAAATTTCTTGGCTTCTGCATCACTACTGATGCATCTTGAGTTTTCAGTCTTCTCAAACCCAGGATCTTTTCCAAAATACCTGTCAAATCAATTTCCTCTTGTACTTGTGAAAATTTGATTTGTGTGCCAGAGTGTAAGACTCTGCATTGATTACAGATGGTTTAACAAGTTTCTATACCCAAAGTATTTGTAATAAACAAAATGAGCCAGACAACCTAATATGAGGGGGCAAATTTGACTTTACAAAAATTACTGAGACTTCACAGGATTGAACTATTGACTAGAACATGCAATGAAGGAATATGCGTTATTCTAAAGGAACAGAAAAGTGTTGGAGCACTCTAGAAGATTGATGGAGATACATGCATATGAGGCAATAATGAAACCAAAGTGGCAAAACAGCAAAGAACATTTGGGTGAGGAAAGAGGGAGAAACAGAAGCGAAAGTCTCAGGGGATTATAATATGGACCACCTGAACCAAAGAAAGAATTGAAATAGTAGTTTGGGAAAGAAATCATAAACCTGGCACAGAATCTTGATATTGTACCATTTGTGTATTTTAATCATGCAGACATCTATTGAAGATCTCTCAACCAAAATTATCTATAACTTCATGATTTGCCTTAATGAAAATTCAATCCTTAATATTGAATTAAGTGACAAGGGAAGCCACAATTTTGAAGGAAGAACTGGTAACTTAAGTAAAAGCAATGGAAACCTTAAGGACCAGCAACTACTCTTTCTTTTCATAGGAGTCTGGATAAATAAAAAGGAAAGCAGTCTGGCACTCACCCTTCACATGCGAAAAGCACATTTCAAAGGATTCAGAAAAGGTAAAAGTAAGTAAGATCCAGTGACCTAATATTTTTCCAGGGATGTCTACTGAAGATGGATGCGTCTAGGTCTACATATATTTAAGAAATAAGTCCCTAGTCCCTATACAAATATCCAAGATGACAAATTCATTTTATCAGGTACTAGTCCTTTATTTCATGACATCCCCAGATAATGTAAATAAGTAAAAGATTAACATTTTTAAGACACTCATAGTAAGGATTCAGAAAAAGAAGAAAGGGGGACATTAAGCAAAAGAACGAATCTGGATACATGGGACATCCATTAATGAAATCAGAATCTTAAAAGACATGTAAGGAATATGGAAACGATCAAGTAACTGAGGATAAATTTTAAATGGATAAGCAATGTTGTTGACCTGACCAGGAACTAACCAATACAGGAACAGAGCAAAGTCGAGGTATCTTGGAGTCGTAGAAAAGTTAGGGAAACCAGGATACTGGCTCTGTCTATGACCAACTTAAATGGAGGACCTGGGCATCAGATGGCTGAAGACAATCCCTTCAGCTTCTTAACCTTCCTTGTCCTCTAGGTCTGACTCAGGAAGCAACATTAGATCCTTGGTGTTAACCCATAACTCCCTCCCAAGCCTGGGTGGAATAGAAGTTGGAGCAATGGATTAAGAAATACCTGAGTTTGAATCCTGCCTCTGGCACCCTGGGTAGGACACTTGACCTCTCTCAACCTCAATTTCCATTTATTTAAAATGTGAATAATAACAGCATCTATTTTTACAAGGTTGTAAGTGTTTTGCAAACCTTATAACACTATATAAAGGTTAGGTATATATGCCTTGGGCGTACCTAAAACTACAGTTTAGTCAAATCAAAAGAAGTACATTATCTCCTTTAGCTACCTTGGGGGATCATATGAGCATTTTCAACTACAAAAGAAAGGATAAACAGAATTAAAAACTTGCACGTCATAATACATTTTCCTTATAAAGGTGCTTTCACACATATTTCATTCTATATTTATACTTTATTTCCCTGACCACACATTCTGCAAAGTCTAGTGCCTTTAAAATACATGCCCAAGATGATCCTGTGATTCATAGTGGTTATCATGGAGTAAACATTATGGGAGTATGCACTTGAGATTAACCAGAAGAAAACATTTGTTGATCTTCATCAAGCAAAACATGTCTACCAGGAGAATTGACTCATGTTCATACTACTATTATCAGTTTGACCCTAAGGGAAATTTTAGATTGTTCTAATTCTATAACCCTAATTACATATGGCCACTTTGTTCCTACATTATTAACTGTGCAGAAATTTGTTGGATGCAGTAATACAAGGGAGCTAAAGTAGAGACAGAGGAAACAGAAGTCATGACAGACAGTCATTTAGATTCTCCTATAACTTGTTATTTCAGTCTTTATTATTGAGGGTATGCATGAGCATCCTTTTCTTTTCCATAAATAAATTCCCATTTGATCTTACCCTGATGGAAAGTGGCATTTGAGGGAATACTAAAAACATTCCAGCCACCTCCAACTCTTTGTTCCATTCATCTATCTATTCTGATTTGGAGGCACCTAGTGAGATGTGCAAAGTAATAGAAAAGCATTCACCTGATTCCCTTGGATAATTCTAAAAACTGTTTGGATTTCAGACTGGAATCAGAGTCAGAGTTGAAGTCTCCTGCTCCGTAACTGAAGAAACTGGACTTGCCCTATATTTTCAAGCAAACTTATTATGTCTAGATCACATCTGGACATTAATCTATTACTCACTGTTGAAGTCCATTTACTATGAAAAAGATCAGTACCATTTTTCTTCAAGATCCCCATGGAAGTAACTATCTCTTTTAGATCCTCTAAAACACAATACTCATGAAAGAATATGCCTGAAAGCCAACCTCCTCTGGTTGCTAGGTGTTTTACAGTTGGATCACCTCTTCCTGTGAACACCAGCATTTGGAATCTTCTATTTGTTTTACAGATTCCAAAATCTAACCAAAATCTGTCGTTGCCTGTATTTAGCCCGCACTTTGAACCAAAGCTCCATGGTATCAGCTTTGAAACCTTGCCTTAGAGAATGCAGTCATTGTTAAAGGCTCATTAGGTTATATAATAGTACTATCATCTTAACATTTAAATCTCTGAACCTAAGTGTCAAGTGTAACAACTTGTCAGTATGAAGAAAAAGGTAAAAATTATGTTTTTGACATCACCTATTACCTTCTTATCCCCTGCTGGTGACACTCATCACAAGAAATAGAACAATTCAAACAATATAAAAATCATTGCCCCAACAGGAGAAAAAGAAATAAACAAAAAATACCTTTGAAAGGGCCAATACACAAAGACAACTCAGGGGAGGTAAAACCAGAATTCTATATTTACATATCCTACTCGAGCTTTAAAAGCTGCACTAAGAACGTGGTAGCCTGCTGACTTCATCCAGCCTCCTCCAGAAATGCCAAAATTATTTGGCATTTAATAATTGCTGAGATGTGTTATTACTCACAATGTTCTTAAAAAGCTTTGCTTATTTGATAGAGGAAAAGCTTCAAATTTTGAGTAGTTAGGCACAAAGAGGGTAGTCGGTTTTCATTTCTACCATAGGCAAAACTTTGAAGCTTTCCTGATAACCTGGTTTGATTTAATTACATTTCAGACCTTTCAGAAATTCTGACAGATTTCTGACTGATAACTAGTTCCTATGGTCCCAGGTCTCCCTTTATTATCCTTCTCCACCTCCATTCTGTCCTCCAAATTGATAAACTTGAAAACAAAGATCAGATCATGTAACTCCTGTACTCAAAAATCATCAATGTCTCCCTATTGTCTCTAGAATAAAACATAGAATCCTGGCATTTAAAGCTTTCTGTAATCTGGCTCCCACCTACATTTCTGGTCATAAGTCAATTTTTTCCCTTTATGTACCCTCTATTGTAGGAGAATTATCCAAAAAGGCAGCAAGGCAGCTCAGTGGATGGAGTGCTGGGCCTAGAGTCTGGAAGTCTCAAACTCATATTCAATCTCAGATAAGTATCTGAGATTGAATATGAGTACTACTTGTGTGACCTTGGGCATATCACTTGACCACTGCTGGACTCAGTTTCCTCAAGTATAAAATAGAGATAATAGCACCTATCACAAGAAAAGTTGTTGTGAGAACTAAATGTAATATTTGCCAAGTGTAAAGGCATTCAAAAATCTCAAGTAGGCTTACTGCCCCAGAAAGTCAAGTCAATTTTGGACCTTCCTTGATATGTTCCCCAACATGGACTTTGTATCTATTACAACCTATGCAGATTTTGTATCTAGCCTTTGCTGCCTAGGATGTAAGCTCATTGAGAGAAGAATAGTTTTGTCTTCATATTCCCAGCGCCCAGTAGGGTGTCCTGCTTGATAAATGCTTATTGAAGTTCTTCCTTCCACTGAGATGCAAATTCTTCATTTAACACATCAACAACCTCATCTGAGTTCTTTGTATCATTTTTATCCAACCTAAATTGCAAGCTACAGGGTATCTATTTTAAAACCATAGAATAATTTTTCAATTTAATTCAAATAGAAATTGAGATGTTTTAATTAATTCCATGATAATTTTACTTGAGGTTTCAGACAAAGTGAAACCTAAGTATGTAGTATAAAATAATTCATCTCTAGACTCTCATATGACATCGATTAGCAAGTATGTATTAAGCAGCCACTGTATGCTGGCTACATAAGCCAGAATCAGGTTCCTGAAACTGACTTTTTTCAGTGCTGGCTGTGTCACTTGCCTTTATTAGATCTCTTAACCTCTCTAACCTCATTTTATTCTGTATAAACCAAGGGTATTAATAATATTTATACTGCTGATCTCCAGAGTCTTTCTAAACATTAAATAAGAATGCATATGAATTTGTTTTATAAACTAGAAATAGACCAATACAAATATATGGAATCCTTATAATTAACGACTTCAAATTCTTACAAATAGCATTTTTGGCAGTGAGTATATGTAGCAAGCAGTCATTATGCTTTCATTCATTCATGGGCTCTTGAGTATAACAGGCACTCAAATATTTGTTGAATGAACAAAAATAGTAGTCATTTCTGTATCTTTACTGTCTGCCCACATCAGATGAGTTCCAGATTTTCTGTGGCTAACATAACAGAGGGGAGGAGAGATTTTATAGGGAACATTATAGGAAAGCCAAGTCCAGTGGTTAGATGAGTGAGCTGAGAGTCTACCGTCATAGGTTCTATATTCCCAGCTCCAAGCCAAACATTGCATTTTTCAGTGGCTCAAGTGCTTTATGATACAGATGAAAGAATGAAACAGGGAGGTAGGGACATGTGACTGGGACCACACAATCACAAAGTAGCCAGAGGTCATCATCAAATACAAAGAGATGGAAAAAGTGTAAGTATTCAGTAATATAACAGTGATACTTAAGAGGTATAGCTGACGTGTGGACTTGCCATCTCAACATGGAAGCCCCCTGCTGGACATAATTAACATTGGCCTTCTAAATCCATTTCTATTGAATGCAAGAGGCTCACTCCATAGAAGGAAAGTTGTGGCAAATCTGGGCAACATACTAAAAAGCAGAGACATCATCTTGCTGATAAAGGTCCATATAGTCAACGCTATGATTTTTCCTGCAGCATGTACAGCTCTCGCAGGATCGCTGGACTCTGAGGAAAGCTAAACACTGCTGAAATAATGCTTTCAAATGCAATTTGAATTGTAAGTGTTGGAGAAGGCTTCTGAGAGGCCCTTGGACAGCAAGGAGATCAAATCAGTCAAAATTTGAAGAAATTAATTCAGGCTATTCACTGGAAAGTCAAATGCTGAAGCTGAAGCTTAAACACTTTAGCCATATAATGAGAAAATGAGACTAGTTGAAAAAGATTCTGATGATGGGAAAGATTGAAGGCAAAAGGAAAAGGAAATGGCAGAGGATGAGATGAATAGGAAATATCATGGAAATACATGAACTTGGACAGACTTTAAAAAAATAGTGGAGGATAGAAGGGTACTATAGTCCATGGGGTCACAAAGAGTTAACATATGTCAGTCTTTTAATTATTTTTTTGTACTTTTAAATGAGTGATTACCTAACTGCTTAGAGTCATTGGCAAGTTTTAAAATTTTATTCACTCTCAGTCAAATAGTAATGCAAATTTCTTTCACTTGGGATATAGCCATGGAGTGTCTAGTCTTCTCTTTTTACTACCCTCATCTTGTAATAAATTTGTTTTTCAAAACTTCATCAGACTAATCTTCTTTATGTATAAATATGCTTATTCCACTCCTAGGTTCAAAGGTTCCCTATTGCCTATTGAATAAAATTCATACTTAAGCTGGTGTCTCTGCTATCACCACCACAGCTCATTTATATAGCACTTTAAGGTATATGAATCATTTCGTCATCCTCACATCTCTTCCCATTACAGTCTATCTTCCATTCAGCTGCCAAAGTGATCATCCTAAATCAAATGTCTGATCATGTCACCCTACACTCAACCCACCCAATAAATCTCAATGACTCTCAGGAAAAAATATAAGGTCTTGTAGTTGGCCTATAAAATCCTTCACAATCTTTGTAATTGTCATACATTCCCTTGCCCTCCAGAAATTGAACAAGCCAACCACAGTGAACTGTTTCCTGTTCTTCACATGACACTCTATTTTTCATCTTCAAGAAAGGGGAGGTCAGCTTTTGAACTGGCTTTCCCCCGTACTCAGAATACTACTTCTTTTCACCCCTACCTCAAAGTTTCTGTGACTTTTTTGAGACTCAGCTCAAATTTTACCTTCAGCAGGAGTCCTTTCCCATCACCAGCATATCAGCTACTTCCCCTTCTGACTTCTCATGTGAATGACTGACCCTCTGATACTATCTTTCATCTGCTCTGTACGTATTATACACCTAGTTGTTTACATGTTGTCTTAATTAGTTCAGGTATTTCCAGTTCTTTTACAGATAAGGATGGTGAGACTCAGCCAAATCTTTCTATGATGTCACTACATTCAAGGAATCATGTTGTAGTAAAAAACCAATTGGTTCTAGGGTTAGATGGCCTACATTTGTATCTGCCACTTACTTTCTAAGTCTGATCTTGGTTAAAACACTTTACCTTTCTGGATACCCTTCCAGTTTCCTCCTAAAATGAAGGTAGAATTTATGGACTCCAAAATCCCTTAGAGCTCTCTCTGTGATCTGTTGTTTTCCACAGTCTAGAAAGATGATACTCTTTGAGCCTTTTCTATTGTCTTACCATGCATGTAGGTCATACTTTCACCAAACTGGAATAGTTGCTGATCCAGTATGAAGGAACGCTTGCTAGTCTGCTTTTTCTTTCCTTCTACTTCACACAAGTCATTCCCTATGCTGGGAGTACTTTGAGTTTGCCCTCTCTACCTTAACATTCTTTCTCAACCTCTAAACCAACTTATTTTATCCTTCAAAGTCAATCAATTGTCATCTCCCCTAGGAAGTCTTCCCAGATCCTCCCAAGTCAATAATGATGCCTCCTATCCCAATTTCATGCTAATATATTGTTTGAACCTCCCTTGCACTCTCATATGATTTTGTATTATTTGTTTGCCATATCCCATAGTTAGACTCTAAGCTCCAAGAAAGCAGGGGCTATGTCTTATTTCATCCTTATCATCCACAATATTTAGCACAGAGCTCCATGCTAGTTAAGAACCTAATAAATATTTTTTGAACAAATGAATGAAAAATGAGATTATGGAGGGACATATTAATCTGATCAATGCCCTACCATACATTGGTAAAACATCCAGATAATTCAGGACCTGGAGTAAATTTGAAAGGTCAAGTTCATTTAGCTTGTTAACCAAGTTAACTAAATGGTAGGGGGAAATGGATTTTTGGCCTGAGTCACACAGTCTGGCTATCAGCATCCATCAGATTACTCAAATAATTGCCCAGTCTCTGCTTTGTGCTCTGTAGAAGCAGCTGTAAATTGTGAATAGAGGAGGAAGTGAAGCACTTATTAGCATTTGGGGGATCAGGTAAAGTTATTATGGAGTTACAACCCATCTGGAAGCCTAAGTAGTCATTTTGCAGTATAACAAATGTAGATAACAGCCTATATTTTATTTTCCAAGGCCCATGTATTATTTTAAAGCAGAGCCAGTAATTGCTATGTATTCACCTTCTTTTAAAACAGATTTGCATGCAGCAGTTGCCCTCAGAATCTGAGACAGGCATTAGTAGGCAGCCACCTACATGCCATGATTTGAGGGATATCACGAAGGCAATCCTTTCCAAAAATACCTTCACTGACAGCATCCCAAGACTTGAAATTTCTTTATGTCTTTTTTTAAATATGAATAACACACAATCTCAAGCCTCTAATAGGGGAAGGAGATTCTTACTTTCTTATGGTATCATAAAGATACTAGTGGAGTACACAGACTGTCTATTGGTTATCCCTCATTCTTACCATATCTCCAGATCATCTTAACCCCTGTAGTTCACTGATGACATATTTCATTCAACCTCTCCTTCATAAAGACTTTATATGTCTTTATGTGTTATAATGTGTAATCATATCTTATAGAGAAATAGTTAGCAGTTAACTGAGAATAAGGTATACCTGAGGGATGGAGAAAGTAGGATGCCAGTAGGGAAGGTAAGGCTTAAAAGGGATAGCTAGAGAAAGACACAAGAGAAGATTCATGTCTTACAGGGACAAAAGGGGTTAGAAGGAGATTCCTCTTTCATTTATAAGAATAACTGAAAAATGTATAACATATATATATGTGTGTGTGTATAAATATATATATAATATATACATATATATATATATTGGATGGGGACTCATGATTTCATGCAATTTCTGAGTCTCTTTCTTATCAACTCTCAGAGCCAACACTTGAGATCATATACTATATGATGGCAAGTGCAACAGGAAGAGAAGAAAACAGTCTCTTACATATGAAGTGTGTACTCATCTAATTAAATTCTGATTAGCTCACTTTTCGTTGTTGGGATTACCAAATTTCTCCATTAAAAAAAAATAAGACAGAGCACTTAGCCTGGCATGAACTTGGAGCTTATGAATTCTTAAATTCTTCTTTCTCCACTTTAATTACCCTTAGTTTATCTTACCTTTTAAAACTTAATTGTATTTGTCTTCTACCTTTGAGATAGACTTAACTATAGTCCGTAAATGATACTTTTGCCTCTTTTTTCCCATTATTTAGATCCATATTTCTGTCCTTCAGTCTAGATATGTAGCACATAAGTGTTGGACCTAGCATTAGAAAGCCCCAGGTTCAAATCCTGCTTCTAATACTACCTGTATAACCATGGACAGGTCACTTGATCTTTCTGAACTCAACGTTCCTCGGTGGCAAAATGGAGACAATGAGAGCTGAAATACCTAAAAGGGTTTTGGTAGTTGTGCAGCAAATTCCTCAGTCAACTCAATCTTTTAAAAAATATATACAGAAGATAGAAGCAAGGGCAAGCAGCTGAAGATAAATATAAAATGAGGTATGCATAAAGTGCTTTGCAGCTTTTCAAGTGCTCTATAAATGTTATTATTATTAAAAATATTAAAATCTTCTAAGATTAATTAAAAGTCTAAAGGTAGGAAGAATTGAGCCATTCATGAACGTGAAAGACAATTTTCAAAGTATTTTTTAGTGATGTGGGGAGCAAGAGGTCAATTGTTGAAAGGAAAGAACTACTTTTAAGGATAGTACATTGACAATGGAGGTAAGAGGGGTGAGGCTCTCAAGGCTAGCTCTGCTTCTGTTATCTCCAATTCAATTAAAACTTGGTAAGTGTCTACTACATGCAAGGCATTATGCTAGAATCTGTTTAATAGACAGGCAAAAAGAAAATAATTCTTGCCCTTAAGAAGACCCCAAAACATGTCCACAGATATGTTAATATCCAATACCCCCAATGAATCTGTGATCTCTCCAATGTGGGTATTCCCTCTAATGATGCATATTGAGAATCATTCTTACCTGTTCATATTATACAAGTCTTGACCAGGATCCCTCAGAATTCACTGAGGGGATCCTTAAGGAGAAGGGTCCTCCTTTACTTATGATGTGAGAATAGTAGCAGAGTACACAGATTGCCACTTAATTAGTCATCACTCTCACCCTATCTCAATTTCATCTCCTTTTTAACTTCTGTATTTCTTTGATTACATCTTTCTTCCTACTCCTCTTGTTAAGAATGTGTTACTGACTACTTCTGCCCATCATACACATCTCCACTGCTTTTTGGGTAATGTTTATTTTGAGTTCTTTGGAGACTATAGTGATTCTTGACTCCCAGTCACACAAAAGCAATAGAACATTAGTATTTAGAAACCAGTCTATATGTCAGAGTGACATTTAGAGTCATTGACATAATTTTTCAGTTTCCCAAATGAAATCCAACTTACTTTATTCCATCAATTCAATTCTAGGACCAATTCAACCTGTTGTCCATTTAGAATATCTACCCAAGATAAATCATGATGAATAAGTTCCAAAGATTGTGACACATAGATATCTATTTAACTGCATATTATAATCTCGACAATGGACAATTTTCATTCTTTTATTATTTCCTATGTGGATATATAGTTAGGCCAAATTCTTTTGGGTGGGTGTGGATCTTACTGAAGAGGGGTTTTAACATTCCTGGGCTTGGTATTTTACGTACAATATCATCCACAGAAAGGAACATATCCATTTTTTTGCCGGAAAACACTAACAGTGGGGATGATAAAATGTCTTGTATAGGATGTGAGACCTGAGCCAAATCTTGACAGATACTGGAAATTCCAAGAGTTGCTGTTAACAAAAAAGTGCATTCTGGGAATTTGGAATAGGCCATGTAAAGGCATGGTGGTAGAAATTACGTCATATTCACAGAAAATAGTAAATAATTTAGTTTGAATTGAATGTGGTGGGGGAGAGTAATATGAAATACACCCAGAAAAAATAGAGACTTTCTTCTGAGAACAGTCATTAAATATTGTTATCAAAGAGTAGAAACCCAGAGGAGTCAGAGCCAAGAGGGCAGAGTAGAAGAATGGACCTGCTCTAGCGCTCCCCCATAGTCCTTAAAATATCTGTAAAAATGACTAAACAAATTCTAGAGCAGCAAAAGTCACAAAATGACAGAGTGAAATATATTTCCAGCACAACACAGCCTGGAAGGCCAACAAGAAAGGTCTATAGCACCTGACTCAGAGTGAAGCAGAGCCTGTGTGGGAGTTGCACACCATGGACAGGATTGGAGCAGGCTTCAGGGCACTGAGTCAAGGGTAGTTACTATTGTTTCAAGATCTGTCAACCCACAAACACCAGGCCAGTAAGAAATCACATTCGCCTGAGTGAGAGGGGAGCATAGGGTGGCAGCAGTCACTGTGGCAGCAGTATCCATATTTGGAGCCCTCAACCTAAATTCCCTGGAGGAATTGGGTGGCTGATTTGGGTTTCATCCTGAGTAGTGGTCCTGTGATGAGGAGAAACACTGGCGTGGTGGAGCTGGTGGTGACACTGGAGAGGGAATCCTAGTCACAGTTCCAGGGCAGAAAAGAGTGCTTTTGGTTGCTCACAGATTAGAGCATAGACCAAGAGAGGAGTAAACTCTTCTCTCTTGACTGTGTCACCTTAGAAGATCTGAGAACTTGCATGTCAATAGAGGTATCTCAGAGAACAGCTGCACAAAACCTCTGAAATCTAGGGTAGTATACCCTCCACTTGACAAAGGACTCAAAAATCAAGTAACTGGCTGGAGAAATGCCCCAAAAAGGGGGAAAATAAGACTACAGAAGTTTACTTTCTTGGTGAAAAGATATTTAATTCCATCCTTTCAGAAGAGAAAGAGCAAAGCGTACAATCAAAAGAAGGCAGCAAGATCAAGGGTTCTGCATTCAAAGCCTCCAAAAAAATATGCAATCATTTTAGGCCATAGAAGAGCTCAGAAATGATTTTGAAAATAAAGTAAGAGAAGTGGAGGAAAAAATGGGAAGAGAAATGTGAGTAATGCAAGAAAATCATGAAAAGAAAATAAACAGCTTGCTAAAGGAGACCCAAAAAAGTTAAAGAAAATCACACCTTTATAAATAGACTAACCCAGATGGCAAAAAAGGTCCAAAAAGCCAATGAGGAGAAGAACACTTTAAAAAGTAGAATTGGCCAAATGGAAAAGGAGGTTAAAAAGCTCACTGTCTTTAAAGATTAGAATGGAGCAGATGGAAGCTAATGACTTTATGAGAAACCAAGAAATTATAAAACAAAACCAAAAGAATGAAAAAAATACATAACTGTAATATCTCATGGGAAAAACTGCTGAACTGGAAAAAAGATCTGGGAGAATAATTTAAAATTATTGGTCTACCTGCAAACCATGATCAAAAAAATGATCCTAGATATCATTTTCCAAGAAGTTATCAAGGAAAGCTGCCCTGATATTCTAGGACCAGAGGGTAAAATAGAAATGGAAGGAATTCACCATTTACCTCCTGAAAGAGATCCCAAACAGAAAACTCCTAGGAATACTGTAGCCAAATTCCACAGTTCCTAGGTCAAGGAGAAAATATTACAAGCAGCCCAAAAGAAACAATTCAAGTATTGTGGAAATACAATCAGGATAACACAGGATTTAGCAGCTTCTATACTAAGGGATTGAAGGGATTGGAATATGATATCCCAGAGATCAAAGGAGATAGGATTAAAACCAAGAATCACTTACCCCTCAAAACTTCAGGGAAAAAAATAGAATTTCAATGAAACAGAGGCTATTCAAGGATTCTTGTTGAAAAGACCAGAACTGAATAGAAAATTTGACTTTCAAATACAAGAACCAAGAGAAACATGAAAAAGTAAACAGGAAAGATAAGTCTTAAGCAACTCATTAAAGTTGAACTGTTTAAATTCCTACATGGAAAGATGTTATTTGTAACTCATGACACCTTTTTCAGTAATAGGGTAGTTAGAGGTATATACATATACATAGATGTATGTATATGTATATATGTGTGTAGGTGTGTATGGGTATCTATATGTGTGTATATTATATATATATGTAGGTATATATATGTACATGGGTATATGTGTGTATGTGTGTATATATATATATATGTGTGTGTGTGTGTGTGTGTATATATATGTGTGTGTGTGTGTGTGTGTGTGTGTGTGTGTGTGTGTATAAATAGATAATAATTATAAAATGGAGTAGAAACCCAAAATTAGTAAATAGAGAATAAGAACATATTTAGTTACTCACAATGAAGTCAATGAGGACTTGGGAATAAGACAGCTCAAGATACTAAAAGAACAGATGTATATGATTTCGATTCTGTTTGTGATTTCTGAAATTGTCCAAAATAGGAGAAATGCCATGGATAGAAGAAAGTTTCCTTTGGTGGGAAACCTGATCGTTGATGAACAATGCAACCTGTAGTCAGATATATTTGGGGATCAAAGACAAGATCCATATCATTGCTAGATATGCAAGGCCACTAATAGATTTTCTTTTTAGTCTCATGGCTTTGAATGATGTTTTTGTTGCTTTCCCTTTGTACCTAGTATCAGAGCACTGAAATTTGGAGAAAGGTATCATCAAATTCCATTTTGTTGATATGATCAATTGTTGTAGAGCAGCTCTATACTGATAAAAGTGATGACATTACCAAGAGAGAAACTGGACAAAGAGCTGGTTAGTAGCTATGGTGGAGAGGGGCAGCTAGGCGGAGCAGTAGATGGAGCACCATTTCAGGAGACAGGAGGATCTGAGTTCAAATGTCACCTCAGACACTTGACACTCACTTGCTCTGTGACTTTGGGCAAATCACCCCAATTGCCTCATCCTGGGTCATCTCCAGTCATTCTGATGCATATCTGGTCATTGGATTCAGATGGTTCTGGAGGAGAAGTGAGGCTGGTGACCTGCACAGCCCTCCCTCAGTCAAAACAAAGTCAAGTGCAAATCATGTCATTATTTCTCTGATGGCATGTTCTTCTTCAGCAACGAAAGACCAACACACACCCACACCCACAGTTATGATGGAGTGAGAGGGAGAGGGAGAGAGAGAGAGAGAGAGAGAGAGAGATAGAGAGAGAGAGAGGACATCCAGCATAGCAGTAGAGATAGCTAAGATGTCACCTCATATTAGCTGGAAAGGAATTGGCTTACTAATGACAAAGGGAGACATTGTCCTTCACTGAAAAGGATGAGTCAAAGATGGACTATGAATTAGAAAAACTAGTAATGAAAATCAAGAGAATGAAAGCTCAAAGAAAAGAGGTTTATTTCTAAAGTTTTTTTGTTTTACTTCCATCACTAATAAAAAAACTGTCCCTTTTTAAAATGCAAGTCTTCACTCTTTCGGAGGGATCAGGGCCCTCAGAGAGACATGATAAAAATTCAGAAGTTTCCAGGAATTGAAAGTCAAGTTATGGACAAGCCACTATTAAATCATTCCTAATATTATAAAAAAAGTTCCATGTTATGTTGATGAGCCATGAATTGTATGCCAAATTTCAAAAAGAAGAGAAAGAAAAAGAAAGGAAAAAAATGAAAGGGAAGGAGCAGAGAAGAGAGAAGAGGAAAGCAGAGCAGAAAAGAGAAAGTAGGGGAGAGGAGGAAAAGAGAAGAAAGGGGAAATGATAACTGCAAACTTCAAACCTTCAAACCTTTTCTTTTATTATTAGAAATATTATAAAATGCATAATTCAAGGACATTAAAAAGAAAAAGTGCAATTGTCAAAAAGCAATATGGCTTCATCAATATCAAGCTACACAAACTAATCTCATTTCTTCTTTTGAAATAACTGGACTTAGAGATCAGGGAAATACTGTACAACTGTGGATTAGGCAAAGTATTTGAAAAATCACTCATGTGGATAAGACAGAAACGTAGCCTATATGATGATACCATGAGATAAATTTGGAACTGATTGAATAACTGGCCCTAAAGAATAGTCATCAAAGCTTAATCTGAAAAATCCTTAAAATCATGCCATATGGGAATCAATTATGGAAACTAGGGCTGTTTCAACTAAAGAAGAGAACATGGAAAAGAACATAACTGCTTTTAAATTTTTAAGGGATTTTCATATAGAAGGGTAATTCCATTTTTCTGACATGTTCCTGAAGACACAGCTTGGGTCAAGGGGTACAAGATGCAAAGTGTATTTTCAATAAATGTGAAGAAAAACTTTTAGTTCTCCGATCCCATTTCCCCACATTATGGAGTCATGGAGAGCAATGTAAAATAATCTGGATTTTTTTTTCTATTAACCTAATGCAGTATGTATTATTCTAGTACAAACCATGTGTGAGCAAACTTTCTGTGCAGAATGGCCTAAATTCTTTTCTCCCCAAGTTATAAATCATTTATATGTTTTCTAACCCTTTCCTTTCCCTATATCAACCTATGTACCAAGATATCACTGCTCCCTCATCTCTCCCCAAATGTTACTCAACCAACTCTCCTGGGGGCTTCAACTTACTTGCAGTTTATAAAAACTGATATGTTCCTGCACATACTCAATTCATGGTAAGAGTCCATTTCCTCAAGTGTTCCTTGAAGCAGTTAAAATAGAGAGTAAGCCTTGTAGTTAGGATAAACCTGAGTTCAAATCATTCCTTAGATACTAGCCATAAAACCTTGAGCAAGTTAATTAACTTCTCTCAGTTCTAATTTTCTAAATTCTATAATGAGGAGCTTGGGTTTGATGCCTCTGGGATTTCTTCTAGAGCTAAATTTATGGAACTTTGATTCTGAGTATTACTACCTCAGCATATTTTCATTCCAGTGAAGGTGTGACTGATTCCTTTCTCATGCCAATTTAGTATTTGAGTGATTACCTCTGGACCAGATTCTTCCCATGGAACCTATATTCTTTGATCCTACATTTTCTAGAGTGGCATCTTCCTGCATTTTTTCTTCATTTAGATATCCAGTTAATTTAGTTTCTCTATTAGAAAATCCCCCCTGCACCCCCCCCCACATACACCTCTTATTTTTTTCCTATGATGCAGCGAATCCAGGACCAGACACCTCATTAATTATTTCAGTACATATTTCACTGCAACCCCTCTTTTTATCTAATAGGAAAAATATCAAAACATTCCTATTAAAGGAAAACAATTAGAGCTTTTCCACTCATTAGAGATTTTCAAAGACATGTTCTATGACCACTTGCTAGGGATATTGTGGAAAAAATTTTTGTGTGGGTACAGGATGTACTAGATAGTCTCTGATGTCCCTGCCAAGTCTGTGTTTCTGCTAATATGTGATTCCGTAATGGATCAGTGTCAAATTGGAAGGAAACCTCTAGTACAGTACTCCAGGGATCTGCCCTTGGCTCAAAATTTTTATCAATAATTTGGATAAAGACATAGAAGGAATGCTTGAAAACTCTCCTGATGAAATAAGGCTTCAGGAATATATAACATATTTGAAGAAAAAGTCAGGATTGGATGAAGATCTCAACAGGCTATAATGATGGACCAAATACATGATAAAATTCAATAAGGGTAAATATTTGATTCTAACTAGATAAATTTAAAAGTTCAGTTCCAAAAATAAATTTTTCACATGTACAGAGAGGTGTAGGCATAGTTAGATAACATTTCTTATTTAAAAGCACCAAAGTTTCGAAAAAAGTGAAAGACAAAGAGAAATATCCCAAAAATACCAAAGTCGTTAGAGCAATGGTTTTTGTGGTAGCAAGAAAATGGAAGCAAGTTAATATCCATCAGTTGGGAATTAACCTAAAAATTTTTGGTATCTGAATAGGAGTATGACTATATTCCAATGAATGAAAAAAAATTTTTAGAAGTTTTTATGAACTGATGCAGAAGAGTCAGAACCCATAAAATAATATATACAATAATCACAGTAATATAAAGAAAAACAGCCTTAAAAGACAGGACATTTAGATCAATACACTGGCCAATATACACTCTATAAGCTTATACATGAGGCATATCTGTCTTAATAGAGAAATAGGGAGCTATAGGTACAGAATGCTTCTACTAGACACAAATTAAATTCAGTGTTATGTTCTTCAATTATAAAGCAAATTTTGTTTCACCCTGGATTCCATTACTAGATTGCATGATTAAATCTGCAGATGTTGCTGGGGTTCAAAGAAAGGAGATGTTCATGTGAACAGGAATAAATGAGAAAAGCTTCTTGGAAGACGAAAAACTTAAAGAATTTGAATTGGTCAATAAAAAAGAGAAAGATATTCTAGGCAGGAGACTATCAGGAGAACAAAAGCATAGAAATAAGAATGAGCAGGGTATGTGTGTATTTTAAATGTTTAAATTTTAATTTTAAATTTAAATTTCCCCATTTACCCACACTTAAGCAAACAAGCTTAGGACATCCCCATACTTTGTCGATGTTTTATCTCTCTCCTCATTTTACAGCTAAACTGCTAGAAAAGGTTATCTACACTAATTATATGTACTTCATTTCCTACCATTCACTTCTTAGCCCCTTGAAATAGGGTATTCAATCTCATTCCTCAACTGAAACCGTTCCCTCCTAAGGTACCAAATTGCCAAATCCAATGTTTTTTTTTTTAGTCTTGATTCTTCTTGATTACCCAGCAACATTTGACTATTTTCCACCCTCTCCTCTTGGATAATCTCTCCTTTTGGTTTTCATGAAACTATACTCTCTTGGATTTCCTCCTCTCTCCTCCATCTCCTTTGCTAATTCTCCATTCATATTCCATCCCTTAACTGAAGGTATACCTGCACCAAGGCTCTCTTCTGGGTCTTGTTCTTGTCTGTCTCTGCAACACTTCTCTCATCAGCTCTCATGGGTCCAGTTATAACAGCTATGCCGATGACTCCCAGATCTATAAATATATACACCCAGGCTTCATGGGTTTCTGAGCACCAGTCATGCATCAGTAACTTCTTAGTGGAAATTTCAAACCTGATGTCCTCTAGGCATTTCAGACTCAGTATATTCAAAACAAAATTCATTGTCTTTCTCCTCAGAGAGTTTTCTCTCTCTCTCCCTCATTTCCCTATTTCTTTCAAGTGTCATGTCATCTTTCTAGACACCAAGGTTCATAGCTTCAGAATCATTTTCAGCTCTTCACTCTCTCTAAGACCTCTTACCTAACCAGTTGACAAATCTTGTCAATTCTACCTCCAAAACAGTGTGGGAATCTGTTCTTTTCCCTCCATCAGACTTGACTTTTGCTCAAGCTCTCCTAATCTCTTCCATTAACCAACAAAATAGCTTCCTAATCAGTCTTCTGTTTCTGTCCTCTCCAATTCATTCTCCCCACAGGGGCTGAGGAGATATTCATAAGGCATAATTCTGACCATGTTACTTTCTCACTCAGCAAGCTACAATGGACTCCCTACTAATTCTATGATTAAACATTAACTCTTATTTAGTTAGCATTTAAAGCCCAGCGGGACACAATTCTAACTTTCCAAGTTTCTACACATTACTTCCTTTCTCCTACTATGTTGCTGTTAACTTGTTTCAGTCAGGCCTGACACTCTGACCACATTTGGGGTTTCCTTGGCAAATAGGCTAGAATAGTTTGCCATTTCCTTCTCCAGCTTATTTAGAGATGAATAAACTAAGGCAAACAGGGTTAAGTGACTTACCTGGGGTCACCCAGATAATAAGTGTCTGAGGCCAGACTGGAACTCATAAAGAAGAGTCTGCCTCACTCCAAGTCTGGTGCTCTATCCACTGTACACTTAGCTGTCCATATACTATATGGTCTATCTAAACAGAACTTGCTATTCATAAATAGCACTCCATTTCCTGTTTCCACCCATTGACTAACGAGAGTTTATTAAGTTACTACTATTTGCCAGGTTCTGTGCTATATATTAGAGATATAAATTTCCTTCCCTCAAGGAGATCATGTGCTAATAGTGGGGTATGTGCATGTATATGTGTACATATGTATGTGTATGTATGTATTTACAAACAATATTCAAAACAAAAATTGATAATCTTCTGAAGAAAGACACTAGTAGCTGAGGAGACCAGGAAAGCCCTTGTGTCAGTGGCAATCGGTCTGAATTTTATAAGAGACCAGAGATTCCAAGAGGCTTGCTTCCAAGAGGATGTGTATACCAGGAAGGGAGAGAGTAAATACAAAGGCATAGAGATGAAAGATGGAGTGTTTTATATAAGAAACATCAAGAAGGTGGATTTTGCTAGCCTGTAGACTGCATGAAAGGAAGTAATTTATAAAAAGGGTAGAAGAGTATAAGGGAGTTAGGTTGTAAAGTGTTAGATGTCAAGTTGAAGAATTTATATTAATAATTAGTAATAGGAAACTATTAGAGTTTATTGAATAGGAAATGAAGACCTGAGCTAAGATAGAGGTTATGTAAGTGGAAGAAAGGAATCTTTCTCTATAATTTGGAATGTCCTACACCTAAAATGCTCTCCCTCTTTTCCTTCCTACACTTCAGGATTCCTAGATCCCTTCAAAACCCAGCTCAAGTGATATTTCCTATGGGAAGTTTTTCATATCCCTCCTCCTCTCCAACAGCCACCACTCTCTAAAACTACCTTGAGATTACTTTATATCTATTTTTCATTTACTAATGAAGCCCCTAGGTGTCACTGTAGAGCCTAACTGTGTTCTCCTTACTCTTACCTCTCCCAGCCAGAAGGATAAAGTTGAAAACTGCCCAGAAAGCCCTAACTCTGCCTCCTGAGTGGGACTTTCTTCTCCAATCCCCAGTCCTCCCAATCCCTGCATGCCTCATTCACTGTCCCTTCTGAGAGGGGAATTACTCAGTCACAAGCTCCCTGTTTCCCTAGAGATGACAAATAGAGTCTCTATCAAAGAAGAAAAGGTACCAGACCCCAATCTAAGATTCCCTGTCTCCTTTTAATGATGTAACCTGGATTTTTAATGCCTGTCCAAACTTAAAATGACATCATCCATATGGTAGATGCTTGGGTCCTGCTGGGAATTTGTTTCTGGGGGATAAGAGAAAGAGTGGATTTGTGAACATTCTGTGTTGGCCCATCATGTGACTGGGAGCATCCCTTTCTGGCTGCAGATTCAGAACCATTTACATCAAATTTTTTTTTCTGTTTTTACTTATTTCACTGTCTGTCTCTATTTCCTGCATTCAAATGACTCCTTCACTTATAGCAAATAATTCAGCAGGTAAGGGCAAAGGGCCTGCCTACACCAAGGTCAGTATCAGCCATTTGGTAAATTCAGTATGAGCATTTACATGTGGCAAATCAGTAAACACAACATTTCACTTTTTTGTTTTGTTTTATTGTCATTTTTTAAAATTTTATTTATTTTATTCTGGATTTAAGAAACAAAACAAGCATTTCCATAATAGTACAAGAGAATGAAAAGATCATACATCAAACTGCAAATCTATTATGTATAACATGCTATTCCTTTTGAAATATAATAAAGCTATCATATAACTTTCTTTTCCTTTTTTCTTCCCCTCAATCAGAGTTGACTACCATTAGACATAAATATATGTGTGTATATATGTGTGTGTACATGTATATATAAATAATGTGTGTATATTTGAACACAGATATATGTATATATTCACACATGTATATGTTTATGTAAAAACCATTCTGTACATGTATTTGTCAATTCTTCCTCTGGATGTAGATAACATTTGCTTTCATATGTCCTTTGTAGTTAATTTGAATACTAATAATTACATTTCAAATAATAAATGATCTATTGTTTTGTTGATTATTTAGGTTTAAGAAAGCTATGGAGAAAATGTATATAAAGCAGATTAAATTTAAAATATATATACTGAAAACATTTCTTCCTCTGCCCCTTCAGGTCATGTGGCTCCCAGAAACAGGTTTGGCATATCTCATTTCTTTGTTTTATGTGTATAGAGGGCAGTGTCCAACCTGGAAGCTCAAACTGTGAGAACTGGGAACCCAACATGCCAGGTGAGATATTGCAGCCTCAGTGGGAGCTTGGCCTAGAAGTAATGCTAAGTAGGAACTGAATTAATCCTTGAGAATACTTCTCCTCCCCTCTCCAGAGGCCAAAAATGATGTAGGAGGATTATACCACAGAGGCATTAAGGTAAGTTTTTGCATATTTGTCATTGCTATATCTCTGATGTAAATATCACTTTATGAAAGTTAATCTAATGTTTAGTGGTTAAATGGTACTACCGTATTGACAATGACCCCCTAAAAAAGTAGGGCACAAACAATGGGAGTTTGAGGCAAAGGCAGGAAAATAGGCATCCTAACCTCCAAAGGGGCATCCTGGGCCCTGGGCCCAGGAAGCAAAATGTAGCCAAACTGGCCCTAAGAGAAAGGAGATAGAACAGACCATCTTATAGTAAGATTAACTTAGTTTTTACTGAATGAAATGAAATCAAAATTGATTTGATGTTGTCCCTAGGTGATTGTTAAAAACCAAAAAAGGAAAACATAATACCAGTGAAAAGAAGGGTCCCAATATTTATGCTCTGAAGAGCCAGTACCACTGTTCTGACTTTGTGTTATATCACACACAATGAAATGCACTTGTTGGAGATCAAATACCTTTATATAAAAATATCACAGGGGGTGGAGGGTGGGATTATATCACATATCACAAAAAACAACCCTTAATGGTTTGTTTCTTCAGCGAACAGGTGGGTGCAGAGGAGAGGGAAGGTCATAGAAAGATAACCTGGACTGGGTTTCTCCAGGGTCCCAGCAAGCACACCCAAGATTCATTTGTCATGAAATCCAAGCCAGAGGCCAGTGAGCAGCTACTACCTCAATTCAGTTCAAGATCTTAAACACCAGCTCCTCTCTGCTCTTTAGCATCACCCTGGTAGAATTCCTTCATCAATCACTTTTCTTCCTTTCCAGTTTCTCCACCATTCTCAATCTCTCTCTGCATCTCTGTCGGTCTGTGTCTGTCTGTCTCAGAGTCTCTACCTCTGTCCATCTCTGTGTCTCCGTCCCTCTCTTGTTCTCACTCTGTGTCTCTTTGTCCGTCTCTGACCCAGAAGGCAGGTGAACCTGTTTTCCCTAAATACCATGGGGATGTTTGACATGTTTGGTTTCGCTTCGTTTTCTCCTTCTGTCCACAGGACTAGCATGTACTAAGAATGTAACAATTTCATAGTGATTGATTGGAAAAACAAGATTGGTAGTCTTGTTTTCCTTGTGCTGTTATTTTCTTTGTTCTTCATACTTGAAGAGGATCATGACACCAGGGAAGTGATGCCATGACATGCAAATGAATTGGATTTAAGTGGGGGAGGGCTATGCCACATCACCAATCTCACTTTCCCCTTTGGGTCCACTGGCAAGATATAGATCAGGACACCTCAAGATGGCTCTGGATGCAGAGGGAGACCTTGGCCTTTTTAAGCTAAAGTCTTGAACAATCTTAGTTTGACTGAGGCAACACCCATTCAGTGACTAAGACTAGGTAAGATTGTGTGGTTTGTCCTTCATTCTCGAAAAGGGTCATGATATCAGGGAGATGGTAACATGACTTGCAATTGACTTTGATTTGAGGGTGCAAAGTCATCAGCCTCACTTTCTCCTCCAGAGCCATCTGGGTCCAATGGCCAGATAGAGAACAGGACTACTGGAGATAGCCCAGAAACAATGGGAGACTTTGGACCTTTTAAGGTAAGGTTTTTTCAGATTACACTTTGAGAGAGTCAATGTCCTTTCAATGTATAGGCCTCTTTAAGAAGTGAGTCAAGAGATGGTCCCTTTAGTTAAAGAAAAAAATCAAACTGGAAGGGGAAGATCCTCACAATTGTTGGACAAAAAGGAAACAGTTACTATTTACATTCACCCTGAGGCAAGAGGTCCCAAAATACAACCACAAAGTAGCGTTTAGACAGGGACCTAATTTTTGTCCAATCCATAAGATATAGAGTGAATTGGGTTTAAGGCTTCATCTTTGAGAAAGAAATCTAGCCAGTAAACTACAAAGTAATTAGGTAGACTTTGGTCACCAAAATTTACCTTCCTTTGGGCAGAACACCCAAAGGGAAGAGGAAGAAGAAGAGGGAGAGAGGGAAGGGAGGGAAGGAGAGGGGAGAAGAGGGCAGGGGAGGGGAGGAAAAAGGAAAAGAAGAAAGGAGAAGAGAGGAGAGGAGAGGAGGAGTTGAGTTATCCAACTTTAACTGGCCATCTGGGTCCCCATTCAGGAGCTCAGACTACTCACAGGTTGTGATTTGTCCTTCATTCCCAAAGAGGATCATGACATTAGGGAGATGATGATGTCACTTATAATTAACTTTGTTTTGAGTGAGGGAGGGCTATGCAAACTCACCAGGCTAGGTAAAGCTAAGTAAGAAATGAGGCAGAGAATGGTCTCTTTTACCTACTCAAAACAAAAACTCAATATGGAAGGAAAAGACCCTCAGAGCTTCTGGCCAAAACAGAAATAATAGCTATTTACATTCACTCTGAGCCAATCAGGGTCCAAATAGTGACCAAGTGAAGCTTAACTTGTGACCATTGATTGGTAGACAATCAATAGGAATATCTGGAACATGATAGAAGAAAAGTTAGCTTCTATCTTGTTAAGAGTCAAAAAATCTGCCAGATCAATTTAGAAAATCTCATTAGAACCATTAAGGAATATTTTCAAACATAACTTTTTTGGAATTTTTTTTTATTCATAGAGTATCTTAAACATTGTAATTGTAATAGCATTTGTATAATGCTTTGTGCTAAGTGCTGTTTTATAAGTATTATATCATTTAATGCTCACAACAACCCAGGGAAATTGGTACTATTATTACCCATATTTTATAGATGAGGAAACTGAGGCAGACAGAGGTTAAGTGACTTTCCCAGGATCATATAGCTAGTTGTCAAAGGCCCTATTTGAATTTAGGTCTTCTCTACTGAACTAGCTGTTCTCTTTGATTTATTCCTTTTTTCCTCTTGTATTTTCAGTAGAGATCAGCCTGACTAGAATATTGAATTCCTTTTGTATACTAATAAGTGAGGTTTCAATTTTAAAGGACTTTAAATACCATACTGATTTAGCTTGACCCTGATCTAATAGAGTGGAGGCGTTATTGTAAATATCAACATCAAAAAAGTATTTATTGAGTTCCTCGATACACATAACTGACATAACCCATTATCAATGATTAACCTTGTCATCATTTATTGCATATACTCCATACACACACAATGAATACACACTCACTTAAAGATGTCTAGATGCTCTAAGGGAAATTAGATTACTGATAGTCTGTGGTGATAGAATAAAGTCTCAAAATTCATGTATCGTAGTTAAAGTCAGACTGTGCAGGAATCAAAAATGCTTTTTGAATAAGCATATTCATTTGGCTCTTTTAAAGAAATGGACAAACCATCTGCCCAAACAATGTTCTCTTTTGAAACAGAAATTCATAGAAAAGACCAGAATAACATTTTTACACTCTCAGGCTCTGAACATAGGAAATAAATCTCAGATTTTCCATGGATCTCACAATCAAGGATATGAGAGACTTTACAGAAAACATTAGGAAGAAGTAGGGTCTTGTGGTCACAGCTCAGAACTCTACTGGGATTTGAGACATGACCCCTCTCAGGAGCCCTGTAAGGAAGTATTGTCTCTGAACTTCACAGGTAAATAAGAGTTGAAACAGGATATTACTGTAGAAGGAAACTTAATCAGTTAGACAGGCCAACCCAGCTGGACAACCACTTCAGCAGCTCATGTAAAATAGCCATAAGTTGAGGTCATTTTGTAAACACCCTGCCTTTCCTTTTTCTCACTGTATCCTCATGAGTAAAAATTTTCCAACTGCCACTAACGCTTCCTGTGCTTGAGTTTCTTTGAAGTGCAATGAGTATCAATGACTTGCCTCCATGGGATCTTTTCAGTCATTCAGTTAGAATTTTTGAGAAAAAACTAACAGGGCCCAATTATTGATATGAGAAATCCTTGCTTATCTGCATACGTACTAATTAACTGAAACTCATTTATAAAGGAAGCAAGCAGAAAGAATTTATTTGAAACAAATATAAAAACCCATCATTTCTAAGGAATGGAAGGAGTCCTATCTCATAGAAAAAAACTGATGTATTTTTTTAAATATGCTTTAATAGAGTTTAAATATACCCCAAATTTGCTGTAGATACAGAGGAATCTGAGGGTATCTATATATCAAAAATGTAGTGCTTGTAGTAGCAAAATACTAAGTTTAATTACTTTTATTTGAGATTTGCAGCACTCACTCCATGGACCTTAGGGACAATGGACTCAGTAGTATGATCTATCATGAAAAATTTATGTATAACCCTCTATGTTTGATTATCTCCTAAGTAGTGTGAGTTGTGGGGATGGACATTTGAGGTAGTCAGGGGAATGTGAAAGATCAGTATTCCCTTTCCTCCATAAACTCCAGATTTTTTACTATCACCCTAATAGTCTATCACTTTGCATGAATATGTATAAGAAACAGGGAAAACATCTTGCACATTCATTTTAGGCAGGTATACACCACTAGAGTGACTTCCAAGACTTAATATTAAAAAGTCCATGTAGGAGTCACCTCATCTTAATTCACATCTTTCTTTCACCTTTTAATAGTCTAATCTCATGCTATTTATGGCTCTAGTTCACAGATTCTTTCAGTCATCCTTATCTTTTAGAAAACCTAACGCTATCCCCCTATATAATGTAGTAAAGGAGAAATTGACAAGTGGTTCCCAGGCAAAATTCAACTATCAAGCTTCAGTCACCTTGGGTCTAGGCTAGCCTTCTGAAAACAGTACAGTTTAGTTTATCTTCCAAACTCTTCTGTCTACCCATTCTGTACCATCATCCTCACTTCCAAAGCTATCTACTAAGTACGCAGGGTCCTCACGTTTCCCAGAAATCTGAGCAATAGATTTGAGTAAAAAGATTTGAGTTTGAGAGAATTGTGAGATTTGTGTGAACCAAACTAACTCCCTCTTGTGACTAAATTTTGGAGGCAACTTGGTTCCCTTTCTATTCAATTATGAATCTACTCAGATTTATGTCTTATGAGAAAATTTTCTTGAATTTTGGGAATTGTTAGAAAACTTTATTGCATTATTTGAACCTAGCTGTGCATAACTGGTTGCTTAAAGACCTTTAACAAATTACCTAGATTTTGCTGAACAGAAACCCAGTCAGATCTGAGGATTCATGCAAGGAGTTTTCTCACATTATACATTTCAAGGAACTCATCTATCTTATCTGAAAATTGGACCCATACTAGTGAATCTGCTACTATTTATTGGATCCTTTGATTGTATACAGACATTTGATGGGGGCAGGGAAATGAAACCCCCCTTTTTCTGATTTCAAGGAATTGCACCTGTTTACTCTCCACAACACGGAAAGCCCCACATTTTCCCTCCAACTAAAATCAGGTTACCTAATTTTGTATCCTGGCTTATACCCTGTTAATTGTTTTCTTTTGATGTATAAAAGTCTGTATTTTGGGTCCAGTGTCAAGTGGAGGAGATCTGGTCATGATTTATTATGCAATTGGCATACATTGCTTAATAAGCTGATATGCTCAAGAGTTCAAATCCTTCTTTCCTCAGTTATTTCATATTTCACCATTGCAAGTTCAAATTCCAGCTCTGCCATTTACTATTTGCATGATTTTGAACAAACTATTTTATGTCTTGGTGGCACAAGTTTCTATTCTGAAAAAAGGATTTTGTTCATTCATCAACAAATATTTATCAAAGATCTAATCATAATAACTCATATTTATATAGTATAATTCTGTACAGCTTACAAAGATCTTTAAATATATTTCATGCTAATTCAAAAGAATAAATCTCTAAGTGTATATATACAACAATGTTTATTCCTATCTCAAGGTTCGGGACATTATCTACTCTGCCACCTACCTACATCATAAAATAACTATGTATGAAAAAAATCAGGAAAAGCTTCCTTTTTCCCTACTTTATATTTCAAAACCTTTTCTTATTACTCTTCTCTTTCTCCTCTTTTGCTATATTCTCCAAAGAACAGGTTGCCTTTCTCCTCATGAAGAATAACATTTTACATCTGTTCTTGATCCCTTCCATTTCCCTCTCCTCCAGAAACCTGACTAATTATTCCTTCTCTTTCCTCAATTTCATTCTCTCCTTACACATTGATTCCATTCAGACCATAAACAAACATATCCACCTCATCTTCATTAAAATAAAATATCTTGACTTTGCTATATCCTCCAGTTATCATCCTGAATCTCTTCTCCCATTAAATCTAGAAAAAATATGAATCAAAAAGAACCAAATAAATTCAAAAGTAGACATTCTCCAAATATAAAGAGAGGTAAACAAAAACAAAAATAGAATAAAACTGAGTCATTTTTAAAGACTATTAAGACCATTAGTAAAATCATTAGTAAATAATTAGTAAATTAGTAAAATTAGTAAATAATTAGTAATTAGTAAATTTATAATTAGTAAATTTGTAATTAGTAAAATTGATTTTTTGAAAGAGAAAAACTAAATCAATAATATAAAGAGGTGAAGCTAAGGTAATAGTTATAGGTAAAAAGAGAAACTGAGAAGGAAAATAGCTAGTAAAAGTAAGATGGATAGAAATTCACAAGTAGTAATTAGAACTTTGTCAAATTTATAAGAATGTGAGTCATTCCCCAATTGATAAATAATCAGAAGATGTAAACAGGCAGTTTCCAATGAAGAAATCAAAAGAATTTATACTCAGATTAAAATGTTCTAAATTATTACTGATGAGAGAAATGCAAAGTAAAATAACCTTGAGATATCATTGTACACCTACCAAATTGGCTAATATGACAGAAGGGGAAAGTGGCAGATGTTGGCAGGGATGTAGAAAAATTGGGACACTAATTCATTGTTGGTGTAATTGCAAAATGATCCAACCATTTGAAGAGCAATCTGGAATTATGCCCAAAGAGTTATTAAACTATCTTTACCCTTTGACCCAGCAATATCACTACTTTGGTCTGTTTCCAAAGATGAATTAAGGGAAAACAAAAAGAACCTATATATTCCAAAATATTTATAGCAGCTAACTTTGTGGTGGCAAAGAACTGGAAATTGGAGGGATGCCCATCAAGTGGTGAATGGCTGAACAAGTTGTGTTATGTGATTGTAATGGAATACTACTGTGCTATAAGAAGTGATGAGTTCAATGATTTTAGAAAAATATGGAAAGACTTGCATGAAATTATGAAGAGTGAAATGAACAGAGAAAAGGAGAATTAAGAGAACATTGTTTACAAAGATGCTATCTGCATCCAGAGAAAGAACTGATAAAGAAATATGTATAGAATACTTTTATACATATATAACTATTTATGTCTAATGGTAGCCAACACTAAGGCAAAGGGAGAGGAAAGGAAAAAGAGAAAAATGCGTAATAATTTCATTGCATTTTTTAAAGGAATAGCAATTTGTGCATAGTAAATTTGCAGTTTCATGTAAAATTGTCTTTTTTATTATACTATGTCATAGAAATATTTGTTTTATTCCATAATTTAAAGATAAAATTAACAAGTGAAGGATAAATCACAACAGATGAAAAGGAAATAAAGGAAAGATTTAGAAACTATTTTGTCCAATTAAGTGCCAAATAACCTGAATGAGAGAAGGGCAGTCCAGCACAGACCATACCAGCACAGACCATACCAGCACAGACCTGGCCCCATCAAACCAGAAACACACTTTGGGGTGACAAAATCAGTGGCAGCAGTGGTGGTTTCCAAACCTCTCAGGTCACAGATGGCAAAGGAATTGGACAAAGGGTCAGGAGATTTACAGTGGTACTGTACTGGCACCAGGGGCAGGACTCTGTTGAATTGCCTATACTTTGATCTGGGTTGCAGTCTTGGGTCTTAGTCCCAGTGTGAGGAAGATCACTAGCCCAGGAGAGCTTCTGGATACAGGAGAGCAGGAGCCCTGGTTACAGTTCCAGGGTTGAAAAGAATGTTTGTGTTTGCTTACAAACCAGCATATGATACAGGAGACTCATAAATACACCTCTCCATAGATCATACTACCTGGAAGAGCCAAAAACTTAAAGGTCCCCAGAATTATCTCTGAAAACAGCTGCACAAAACAACCTAGAGCCTGGGACAGTGCCCCTTCCATTGGAAAGTAGAGCTCAACTTTTGCATAGAGTAAAAAGTCAAGAAATAGGCTGGCAAATGACTAAACAACAGAAAAGAAACTGACCATAGTTTCTATGGTGACAAGAAGGATCAAAATATACTTAGAAGAAGACAACAAAGTCAAAGTTCTTTCATCTAAAGCTGAAAAGAAAAATATGAATTGGTTTAGAGCCATGGAAGAACTGAAAAAGGATTTTAAAAATCAAATAAGAGAAGTAGAGGAAAAAAATTGAAAGAGAAATGAGAGTGATTCAAGAAAAACATGAGAAAAAAGTCAACAGCTTGGTAAAGGAGGCACACACAAAAAATGTTGAAGAAAATAACACCTAAAAAAACCAAAATAAGCCAAATAGTAAAAGAAGCACAAAAAAAATCCAATGAAGGGAAGGGTGCCTTGAAAATAAGAATTGGCAAAATGGAAAAAGATATACAAAAATTCACTAAAGAGAAGAATTCCTTTAAAAGTAGAATTGGCCAAATGGAAAAAGAGGTACAAAGATACAGTGAAGAAAATAATTTCTTAAAAGTTAGAATTGGGCAAGCAGAATCTAATGGCTTTATGAGACATCAAGAAGCAATCAAATAAAATCAAAAGAATGAAAAAATAAAAGAAAATTTGAAGTATTTCCTTGGAAAACCAATTGAACTGGAAAATAGATCCAAGAGAGATAATTTTAAAATTATTGGACTAGCTCAAAGTCATGACCAAAAAAAAAAAACCTAGACATCATCTTTCAAGAAATTTTCAAGGAAAACTGCCCTGATATTCTTTAGATTGTTTTGTGCTACTGTTTTCAGAGATAATTTTGGAAACTTTTAAGTTTTTGGCTCTTCCAGGTAGTATCCAGGTAGAACCAGAGGGTAAAATAGAAATTGAAAAAACTACCCCCTGAAAGAGATCCCAAAACAAAAACTCCCAAGAGTATTATAGCCAAATTCCTGAGCTCCCAGATCAAGGAGAAAATACTGCAAACAGCCAAACAGAAACAATTTAAATATCATGGAGCCACATTCGGGGTAACACAAGATTTAGCAGTTTCTACATTAAAGAGGGCTTGAAATATTATATTCCAGAGGGCAAAAGAGCTAGGATTACAACAAAAATCACCTCCCTGGCAAAACTGAATATAATCTTTCAGGGCATAAAGTGGATATTTAATTAAATAGAAGACTTTCAAGTATTCTGGATGAAAATACCACAGTTGAATAGAAATTTTGACTTTTAAATATAAGACCCAAGGAAAGCATAAAAAGTACAAAAGAGAAGAGAAATTGTAAGGCATTCATTAATCTGTTTATAGTCCTACATGGGAAAATGATATTTATAACTCCTAAAAAATGTTCTCATTAATAAGATAGTTAGAAGTATACAATAGACAGAAAGAAGAAGTGCAAGTTGAATGTGAAGGTATGACTATCTAAAAAAATAAAATTAAGGGAAGAGAAAGAAGACTAGGAGAAGGGGAAAGAGAGAGGTATAATGGAATAAATTTTCTGACATAAAAGAGGCCTGAAAGAGATTTCACAGTGGAGGGGGAAATGGAGGAAATGAGGAGAAGAGCACATGGACCTTACTCTTATCAGTATTGGATCAAAGAGAAAATAACATACACACTCAGTTGGGTTTAGAAATCTATATTACTGCACATGAAAGTAGAAAGGGATGGGGATAAGAGAAGGGGGGAAGCTGATAGAATGGAGGGCAGTTTGGGGGAAGACAAAGTCAGAAGTAAAACACTTTTGAGAATGAACAGGGCAAGAGTAGGGCCCCCGTGACCTCAAGGCCCCATGTGGCTCTCTAAGTCCTCAAGTGTAGCCCTTTGGCTGAGTCCAAGTTTTACAGAACAAATCCTTTTATTAAGATTTATAATAATTATATGTATGCAATATATAAAAATATAATAATAATATTGTACATAATATATGATATAAAATTATAGTATAATAAATTCTTAATAAAAAGATTTGTTTGGTAAAACTTGGAGGACTTAGAGGGTCACATGTGGCCTCAAGGCTACACATTCCCCACCCCTGGGACAGGGTAAAAGGAGAGGAAGAGTTGGATAAACAGAGGGTAAATAGGATAGAGGAAAATACATAGTTGGTAATCATTCCCATGAAAGAAAATTTGTAGTGATTTTCTAAGATAAAGATTTCATTTTTCAAATATATAGAAAACTGGGTCAACTTTATAGAAATAAAACCCATTCCTCAATTGATAAATGGTCAAAAGATATAAACAGTAAGTTTTCAGACAAAGTAACCAAAGCTATCTCTTGTCATGTGGAAAAGAATGTTCTAAATCACTATTGATGAGAGAAATGCAACTACCTCACACCTTTCAGATTTGCTAATGTGACAGAAGAGGAAAACAACAAATGTTGAAGAAGATGTGGGAAAATTAAAACACTGGTGCACTTGGTGAAGTTGTATACTGATTCAACCATTCTGGAGAGCAATTTGGAACTATGCCCAAATGACCATGAAACCATGCATAATTGTTGACCAAGCAATAATACCACTACTAGTTCTATATCCCAAGGAGATTTCTTTAAAAAGTAAAGGACCTATGCACACAAAAATATTTATAGCAGCTCTTTCTGTGGGGGCAAAGAGTTGAAAATTGAGATATCCACCAATGGGGAAATGGCTAAACAAGTTGTTGTATATGATTATGATGGAACACTATTGTGCTTTAAGAAATAATGAGTAGGACACTCTCAGAAAAACCTGGGAAGACTAAAATGAAGTAACTAAAAGTGAAAAGAGCAGAACTAGAAGAATATTGTACACAGTAACAGCAATATTGTATGATGATCTACTATGAATAACTTGGATATTCTCAGGAATACAATGATCCAAGACAACTCTGTAGGACTCTGTTGGAAATGTGCTGTCCACCTCCAGAGATAGAATTGTAGATCTTGAATGCAAATCAAAAATACCTCTTCTTTACTTTCTTTGTTTTTCTTGGGGTTTTTTGTCTGTATTTTCTTTCACAGAATGACTTACATGGAAATGTGTTTTGTATGACTATACGTATAACCTATGTCAAATTGCTTGCTTTTCTAATGGGGGAAAGGAGAGGGAAAGAATTTGTAACTCAAAATTTGAAAACAAAATGTTAAAATTATTTTTACATGTAATTGGGAAAGATAAAATATTAAATAAAATTTTAAAAATAAATTTTGGTTCAGTGCAACATAAGAGCAAGTACAAAAGCTTTCATGTGATCTGTTTTGGTACCTTCCTACCAGATTCTTTTTATGTCTGCTCTGGCATTATGCCCCCAAACTCTCCCTCAGAATACTCATTTTCATGATACATATATACCTTATTTTATTAGGGGAAGAGGGGGGAGAGAAGGGTAATGGACTTGAAAAAAATATATGTGTCAACATTTTGCTAAGCAAAATCAGTTTTCTATTGATTTACATTACCATTTCCTTATTGCTCTTTATTTCTCAAGGCTCATCACTTGGTAGGGTCTCCAAAAATTACACTACATTTCTCTAAAAATTTTGTGTTCAGTAGAGGTGTTTCTATTAAAAGCAGAATCCCTTTGTAGGGTAAATAATCATTATATACATGTGCATGTGCATGCTCAGGCACATGTGCACATACACACACACACACACACACACACACTGTACCTGTTCTTCAAGTTGAGATGTTTTTATGTTGATTTTTCTAAAGCAATCCCATCTTCACCTCCAGATAACACAACCTCCTTCCCTAACCCTGTATCTACCCCTAACCCACTGGCTACTATGCCTTGGGGCAGAGAAACATCTGAGGTAATGTCTTGAGGTAGTGGTAAACTAATCCATATCTCCTGCTTTGCAGTTCAGGAACAACAATCTGACCCTTAAAAAGTATGTCTGAGTTTACTTCCTTATGAGTCTACTCACCATCCCTATATATATTTTCAAACTAAAAGACTCTGGATACCAATTCCCTAAATGCATTGCCTTCCTCTATTAGAATGTAAGTTCTTTCAGGACAAAGGCTGGGCTTGTTTATGTATCTGTACCCTAAACACCTAACAATGCTTGATACATATATTAAGCATTTCATGCTTTTTCATTATCAATCATAACTGAAAAATATGTTCTGAGAAAGACAAAGATCCAAAGTATATCATCAGATGTACTGTCAGTATTAGAAAGCACAGACAACAGATGCCCTTTTGAATATATATGGAGTTTAAATGCGTTGCCCAACTCTAGGATTACCATTCAGATTCATTCCTCTTGACTTTTTAGCGACAGAAATGTCATATAACAATGATCTTAGTCCCAAAGCCCATTGGTGTAAGATTCTCTCCTTATTTTTGGAAGTCAATGGTTTGTGCCTGTGTGAGGAGTAGGATAGAGTTGATGAGATGAGAAGAGAGAAAATTTGACAGTTTTTCTTCAGACTTTTGAAGCTGAAGAGCTCCTAACAGTCTAGTCCAATCCTTTCATTAGAGAAACAGTTGCTTTGGATGTTTCTGGCTTTTAACTTTGGGTGAATTGATGGGCAATATCAACTGCACTTCAGGTTGCTAAAGGAAAAAGCTCTGACAAGAAGTGTACATGAGAGGAGCTGGCAGTCTCCATCACATCCTTGGCCCCAGCTTTCTACAGTAGAGACTATGGGCACCTTCCATTTGGGTGATATTTAGTACTCTCTCTGTCTTGGTTGAGCTGAGTTACCCCACTTCTAATGGGAGAGCTTCATCACTCTGTATTGTCTAGCATATATTCTCCTAAGTATATCTTCTATGAATGCTATTTTTGCTATTAACTTGGAAAAATGGATTTTTTGGCTAATTGCTATATAAGTGTTTATTGTGTAATGGGTATTTAGTAGAACAAGGGTCAAATCTTGAATATAAAGTTTGAGATTCTGCCCACCCCCCAATTAATGAAACAGCAATCAGAAGTTAGCTTAAATCTGAAAATTGCACCTCTGCCTAGACTAATAATATTTAAGGAAGCAGATACATATAATTCCAGCCCTTCCTCCTTCCCTCCCTCCCTCCCCTTCCCTCCCTCTCTCCCTCTCCTTCTCTCTCTCTCTCTCTCTCTCTCTCTCTCTCTCTCTCTCTCTCTCAGAAGAACAGAGTGGACAAACTTCTGGACCCCACATACTTCCACCTCTCACAGCAGGAATTCCCTATGGAGAAGGGTGGGAGAAGAGACTACAAATGCTTATTTTGACTCTCTTTGAACCATACAACAACTCTGCATGCTACCTATGGGGGTCAGTTTTCCCAGCATAACAATGGCCACTTTAGGAACACCTAGTAAATATGATTTTTACAGGTTCTTGATGAAATGCCTACAGCACTGAAAACAGTATACTCTATCCATTTTTCAGGAACCTAGACAGATATATCTATTCTTTTATGGAGGCGAGGAGGCAAAACATGGTTAAGGAACATCAGCCAATCAGTCAATATTTGTTAGTTACTTACTATGTGCCCAGCACTAAGCTAAGCAAGCATTGGGAATGTGAATATAAAACAAGAAAGATAATCCGTGACTTTGAAGAGTTTACAATCTAAAGAAGGAAGACAAAACACAAAAGGCTGTAAAAGAGAAGAGACTGAGGAGGAAGGTATCCAACTCCAGGGCATAATGAAGTAAAAAGAAGTACATCCCCAGCTGACTTAACTCCTTAAATAGAAGTTTTGGAAGGAGTTCTTCACTCTACCCTCTAAACAGAAAGGCAGAAGGCATTGCTGAGGTATGAGCACCAAAGCTGATCTGAGGTGATAGGGTTCCTGAAGATGCATTCACTGGGGGGGCATGATGGAGAAGTCCAAAACAGTACAGCTGGGAAATAAAGATGAGTGTTGCAAAGATTATCAGATTATATGTATATGTGTGTGTATATATGTATGCATGCATGTATGTATACATATACATGTACACATATATACACCCATATAATACATGCACATACATATATGTACATATACATACAAACATACATAAGTTTTACTGAAATCTAGGTGATAGGAAAACAAAAGATATATCAATACAAATCTATTTTTAAAACTATCAAAAAGTTGAATAGATTGCCCCAGAAATCTGTAGTGGGTTCCTCCACTCTAGAGGTCTTCAACCGAAACTGAATAAATATTTGCTAGCGATATTACAGCAGGAATTTTTTTTGTCAGATACAGATTAAATTACATTTATTTTGAGCTCTCTTCCAAAATGGGAAAATCTATTTTCAGTGGTTCTCTGAAGAAAATACCAGGAATATAATACTGTCACTGGAAGTCTGGTTGGTTGTTTGTTGTCCTTCATCTTCAAAGAGGGCCACAATGACATCACCATGATAAAGTGAAATTTCAGTGTGTCCAACTGTGGCTGATCAGAGTAATATGAGCTCGGAATGCTCTACTGCAAATTGGGCACAGATAGTTTGTGTGAATATGTGGGGTGGATGTCCCAAATTTGGGCATCCTTGCTTACTTTGTGATGTCTCAGTTCTGCTTTGCTCAAAGAGCACAGTATCCTTTCTGATGTGGGCACACCATGCTGAGTAGTCCTGTCAAATTCAAAGTTCTTGAGAGAGACCTTGTTCACTGGAAGTCTGTATTTCAGTCAAATCTAGGAAACTACAGAAGCTGAGGGCTATGGAGAATACAAAGAACTACAAATACAAAGGGCATGGTTTCTGCTTTTGAGGTTCTTAAAAATTTAACCAATGGAATCATACTTGTAAAAATATCCCTAACATAAATTTTAATATATCATCATTTAATATGTCCTCAAATAATATATCATCAAACTTTATTATATGATTTCAATATATTACATGATTGATACTTATAAATGCTACAAGAGTTCAGGATATAAAAAAGGGAAATTGAAGTCAGAATGCCAGGACCTGAATCTGAATACTGGCTCTCACTCTTACTGCCAGTGTGTCTTTGAGTGAGTCGCTTGTCCTCAGTTTCCGCGACTGTAAAAAGATAGCCTTTGCTATGCTTTTCAGCTTTAGACCTATGATCACATCATCCTATGGATTGAGTGAGATAGTCTGAGAAGGATTCCTGTAAGGGCTAGGAGTTAGTCTTTGAGGAATAATAGGATTCAGAAACTTACCCAATGAGAAGCAGGGAAGGCATTCTAGGTGATGGGAATGTTTGTGCATAAAGGTGGAAAACGAACAAAATGAGTAAATCTCTCTTAAGGACAGGGTTCGTGTAGACATTTTGTTGGTATCTGAGAAAACCAGTTTTTCCTCTCCTATTTGTGGATGCCAGTTACTAGCTCCCCATCCCTGCCCCCACTTGGATTCCTCAGGGAGAAGCACACACACACACACAAACCCTATCCTCTGTCCAAATAGGGCTCAATCACTCATCTTTAGACACAATCTTCCTGCTGCCTGGAAGAATGAAGCACTATAGCGAGAATGAACTTACTGAAATGGCTCCAGTGGGGAGAAGATGGAAAAAGCAAAAGAATAGTTAAAAATCCCAGACTAGCCTGAAGCAGAGTGTGGCTCAGCTTGCCAGTCTGTGCCATTGGTCTCTCCAGCTGATATCAAGTGATTGTCTGAATCACTGCTGCAGGGATGCTATAGCTCTGCAGAGCCTCCTCTGCCTCTGGGTGAGATATGAGAGTGGGGAATGAGTACCAAAATGTTAATAAATTTTAAAACATCATGAAAATGAGTGATGCTAATATCCTTTCCTTTATGCTTTGCCACCTTCTCCTAAAGAGCAGGGGGTTTGGCTGCCCATCTGCATTCTCTGTCATTACTTGGTCCTCTGAAGTGAGGTTGAATGCTTTGCCCTCATCTCCTCCTCCTCAGACTGTGCCTCTCTCCAGGAAGAAGTCATGCTCCCTTTGGGGGCATCCTTCATCCATGCTCTCATTATATATTCTCATCCTGGAGAGGACTGAGATTGTGTCAAGAGCTGAAAGCAGCATAAAATTCATCCAGCCTGTAATAAAGTACCTCCAGAAGAGGGCCAGGGAACAAATCCATTTTGGTGACAGTCTTAAGATTTAATCTCCTAGATCACTGTACACAGTAACAGCAATGTTATAATGATGATCAACTGTGAAAGACTTGGCTACTCTGATGAATGCAATGATCCAAGACAGTTCCAAAGGACTTGTGATGAAAAAATGCTATCCACCTCCAGAAAGAAAATTGATGAACTCTGAGTGTTAATTGAAGTATAATTTTCTCACTTTAAATTTTTTTTTGCTTTTTTGATATATGGCTAATATGAAGATATAGTTTGTATGATTTCAATCATATTGCTTGCCTTCTCAGTGGGTAGAGGTGGGGTGGGAGAGAGGGAGAGAATTTGGAAGTTAAAATTTTTTAATGTTCAAAATAAATTAATATTTTTTAAAAGATTTAATCTCCTAGTTGTTTAGGGTTGCCATGTACAGACAGCAAGAGGTACAGAATGAAAACACTGGAGTAATGCGAAGCATAGGAATTAATTTTGGCAATGCTAGCAATTTGATGTCATTGAATTGGTCATAAAAATATATGAATAAGCCACACACTAATAGACAAGGTTTTCCAGGATTGACATGTCCTCTGACATGTGACATGACTTTCAAAGTAAGTTTGCAAACTATTTTTGTCAAATCAAAGTTTTGCCTGGTATGTCCTTGGTCATGGATTTAGAGACAGAAGGAAGCTAAGAGGTCAGTCCAATCCCTTTGTTTTATACATGAGGAAACTGAAGCTCAAAGAGGTCTGACCAAAGTCTCATAGGCAATAAAGTCCTCTCACTCCAAACCCAACCCTCTTTCAACTATACCATGAGGATACTGTTCAATGCCTGCTTCTATAAAGACAGAGAAATTATTGCCACAATGGCATGATTTAAGAAGTACAAAAAAGGTCTTAGAGTTCCCAAATCTCTTCTCACTAGTCTACCAGTCAGATACCCCAACTCTACTTGTAAATGATGAGTCATTTGAATTAAGCATTGTTCTTTGTAAATGATGCACTTGAAATGCAAGTAGGAGAGGAGAACATATCTAAGTAACTAAAATCTTATTGTAGGTGGATTGGTCATGTCTTTTTTTCTCTACAGCTTGAAGGACCCCAGCCTGGAGTAACCAATAGAAAAGAGAAGGCCACTCCTTTCTGATACAATCACCACTGTGGTGCAGGCCCTCATCAACTCCCACCTGGATTACTCAATAGGCTGTTGATGAGCTGCCTATCTGATCATGTCACCCTTCTATTCAATAAATTTCATTGGCTCCTTCCCTATCACCTCCAGTATCAGATACTAAATCCTCTGGCATTCAAAGTCCTTCAAAAGTCAACTCTTATCTTTTAAGTCTTTTAGCACCTTATACCCCACCACATACTCTTTAATCCAAAACACATACTTCCTTGATATTCTCCAAAGAAAATACTCCATCTCTCCACACTGGGCATTTTCTCTGGATGCTTCCATGCTTGAAATGTTCTTCCTCATCTCCACTTCTTAGCTTTCCTAGATTCCTTCAAGCACCTACTAAAAACTCATTTTCTATTAGAAGTCTTCCCCAGTCTCTCTTAATTCAAATGTTTTCCCTCCCTTGATGATTTCCTCTTTATAATTATGTGTATATATCCTGATTGTAAATACTTGTCCCCTCCATTAGATCGTAAGCTATTGAGGACAGGAGTACAGAAATGAAAGGTTGGGACATCAGAAAAAAATGTTATGATATCTGACAAAATCCCAACTAAAACACAAATACACAAACATACATATGCACATGCATTCACATAAACACACATACACATATATACACATCTGAAATTTATTTGCAGGCATCCTATATGTGTGAGATTGTGCTAATCCCAGTAGAAGGAAATGTGTTCATCAGATATCTTCCATATATAAGGTATGGCAAGAGTTTCTCAGTCTTGGCCCTAAGTCAGTTAATTACTACTGGCTCAACAAATGGAATTCTCATCATTTAATTATCTATTTTTCCCCTGACAGATTAGATTTTTATGCAAGAAGGAAGAAATTGGAAAATACCTGAAAAATCTGATTAGAAGATAAAAATGATCCCCAAGATAGGAAGATGCATTTACATTAATAAAGCAGGACAAGGAGCTTATATAAAGAAAACAGATTGACCCTTTTGGCAGTTTCTCATTGTTCTAGAATTTAACTTCATAATAAGTGATAATTATATCAATAATATTATTCATCTCATCTATCACACTGGAATGGATGAAAAGCAGAGAAAATAGCTTCTTTGAAAATTGTTTCAACTAACCAAATAATCATAAGGTTTCTGCCCCTATTGTATAAGGTAGCCTGATTCTCCTGTTTTGCAATCAAGAAGAAACTGGCTGGAACCCTCCTGGCTTTCAGAAAAGACAGCAAGCTCTTTAAAACCTTGACCTGACAATTTTGCCCTCTGATCAACCCACTGGCTAGATAGAAGAATTGTTCCCAACAAATCAATAACTTTTCTCTGGAGAAGGCAAAGCATTTGGCCACTCAACTTCACTAATCCTTCACTAATCAAGTTCATCCTAATCGTGGCAGCAACTCTAGCAGTATACAATAGTTCAAATTGGGTTTGTGATGGTTCTCATTGTTCTGTTAGACACATTCTTCCGTTGTTATCTTCCTCATTTAATGCTACTTTTCTTGAGGCTGGAACATCTTGTATTTTCTTTGTATTCTAGGGCATTCACACTGACTAGAAAAGTCATCGGTCCCAGAAAAGCTTCTTAGTGCACAGGGTTAGATTCACATAAGAGCAGGACTGGGAAAATCAGACAAAGTGTAGCTTTTAGAAAAGATCTACTCTGCCCCTGAAGCATGAATCCCTTCTATAACATCACCAACAAGTGGTCACCAGTGGTCACTGCTCAAACTTTTAGTCATTCAAAAAGTATATATTAAGTACTTATGTGTTCTGAGTACTATGTATGCCTGTAGGGATACAAAGTCAAATATATAATAATTCCTTCCCTAAAGGAATTTAAATTCTAGTGGGGATAAATAGTACTAGAAGTGAAAAATTGAAACAATTCAGAGATCAATTAGAAATATCACATACACAGTGAAATACAAAATAGAGACAATGTTTACAGGGAAGAGCATTAGCAATTGAGGGGATTAGGGAGTTTCCCATAGGAGGTGACATAGACTAAACTTTGAACAAAGCCATAGATTATGAAATCAGAGCTGTGAAGTGAATTCTAAGTATAGGGTGAAACTCTTCACAAGCAAAGAGAAAGGAGATGGAATGTCACATACAGGGAACGCCAAGCAAACCAGTTTTGCTGGAATGTTAAATTCATGAAAAAGAATAAAATACACTAACCTTGGAAGGATAGACTGTAGCACTTAAAGGCTGTTTAAGAAAAAAAAGTCAAACAGAGGAGTGTGTGTTTTTTTCTCTAGAAGCAAGAGGGTATTACTTGAACCACAGAGGGATGTGCTCAAACTTGAGCTTTAAAAATAACAATTTGTAGAATATGGATAGGAAAGAGACTCTACATTTGGAAACCTCTTAAGGCAATAGCAGTAGTTCATGACAAAGATGAATTAAAGTGGTAGCCATATGAGTAAGGACAATGAGGGATGATGTGAGATATATTGCGAAGTTAGAGTCAATAAAACTTGGTGATTGATTAGCTTTGAGGAAAAAGAGAAAGGGAAGAGTCAAAGATGACTGAAATTGTGAAACTGAGTGTCTAGAAGGACAGTGCTGTTCTAAGCAGAAATAGGGAAATTAGGGAGACAGGAAGAGTAAGTAAAGGGAGAAAGCAGAAATCATAAATTACATCGTGGACATGTTGAGACTGAGATGCCTATAAAACATTCAGCTTAAAATGTCCAATATCAGTTGATCATTCAGGATGGGGTCTAGAGGGAAACAGAGTTTGAATATTCAGGTCTGGAAGTCATCTGCATATAGTTCATATCTGAACCCACTACTCACGATATCACTGAAAGAAATAATTTAAAAAGAACAGAACAGGGTGTGGGGAAAGAGCCCTAGAACACACCCACAAATAGGGAGTGTGGCAAGAATGATGATGCAGCCAAGGAAACAGAACAAGCAGTAAGACAAGTAGGAGGAGAACCAGGAGAGAGCAGTGTTATGAAAACCCAGAGAGGAAGGAGTGTCTAGGAGGAGAGGGTCGTAAAATGTTTCAAATGCTACAAAGGGATCAAAAGGGATGATGTGAGAAAAGATCATCAGATTTGGCAATTAGCAAATCATTGCTAAGCTTGGAGAGATCAAATTTCAGTTGAGTAATAAGGCTATAAGACAGACTGCAAGGAGCTTAGAAGTGAGGTAATGGAGGGGATGTGGAAGTAATAAAGGCCTCCAATTTTCTTCTGTCAGTTCTTGTGAAAAGATATATAGGATGGTAGCTCAAGGGGACAAATGATCAAGTGAAGTTTTGCTTGTTTGTTTTGAATTGGGAGAACTCTGGGCATGTTTACAAACAGTAGAAAAGCAACCAGTAGATAATGAGAGAAGAAATTAAAGAGAGATAGAGAAGACTGATCCAAGGGATAAATACCAAGAGAAGACAGGGGCATAAGACCAGGGACACAAATATCAGGCCTGACATTTGCAAGAAAAGCCATCTCTTCCACTAAAACAAAGATAAAGAAAGAAAAGAGAGGATGAGAGTTCTGTTAAGGCAATTTGGAATGTTGGGGAGAAAGGCTTATGAAGGATGGCCTCAGTTTTTTAGTTAAGGATTTAGCTAGATTCTCTGTTGAGAGAGGTGAGAAAGGGATGAAGTAGGTGACTTGAGGAGAGAATATCTTTCAAACAGATGCTGGGAGTAGAGAAAGATGACTGATGTTCAGCAATGGAGAACCCAGTTGAAATTGCATGTAGGGTCCCAGCTTGGCCACACACCAAAGGGGCAGAGAACTTCATGAGGAGGAAACTATTCTTCCTGTAAGAAAGACAGTTACCACAGTCCATTCTTTGATCCTGATTTTTGGAAAAGGGAGTGCTGAGAAATAGACGTAAAGAATTCATAACAAATGACAGAAGGAAGCTATCACAAGTAGAAAGAATAGGTGAGATACCACCAGAAGCAGCTGCTAAAAGTTAAGCTATAAGAATCTCAGTGACAGGAAGGAGGAGCAGGAGGAAGAATTATTCTGATCAAGGTTCCTTGTGAGAAGCAGAAAAGGGGGCAGCCAGTAAATCTCAACTCCAGAGGTGATAAAAGAGACACTTGCCTAGGTTAATGATGCTGGCTATTTTCTCCTTCTTTCTCCCCTTCCTCTTTTAGGAGAAACCATTCTTCAGTGAACCTTTTCATATCTCAGCAGACTCATGTGTTTTGCTTATCTCTTTCATTCAGTTTAGATTTTATCTACCTTCCCCCAAAATAACTCACTAGCCAATGATTCAACAATATTTGATTATTATTCACAATTTGAGGAGTTCATAGAGATTCATCTTTCCCAGAACAACCGGGGAGTCATACTTGCTTAGACGTGAGAACCAAGTTAAGAGTTACAGTAACACAGTAAACAGAAATGACTTGATTAGTTTCTTTTAATGAAAGAAACCCAGGGATCTCTGTCCCCAGAAGGGAATCCCATTCTCCAAGGAAATACAAGAAGCATATCCCCAAAAGCAATTGAGCAAAGCAACTTCCCTGGCAAGCTGATTACATTGTGATTTGAAAGGAAAAGCCATGCTCCATATGGGGAGTGAGATTCCACTTTTAAGAAGGGAAGCAGTTTTCCCTAGCATGCAGATAGCTTCTCTGGCTCAGGATGATTGATAGCTCTGCCTTTCCTCCTAACCAACACCACTTTGTGGCTACATGTAACAACTTTGAAGTGGACCCAGCAAGAGTGGTTATGTAATTTCCTCCAATTGTGATAATTCCTTAACTATCTTTGGAGACAGTGTAACATATAGTAGGAACTTAATTTTTATTGAATTCTTATAGGAGTGAGAAAGACAAATAGTGAAAATAATCCAGGGTGTGACCTTCTGAAGAGATGAGCAGTAATAGAACAAGGGTGGGGGGGACAAGAGACCCAAGGTGCTGAACTAGATAGTCATAAGGTCCCAATTCAGAAAGGAGGGCAGTGAGAACAAAGCAGGCGTGAAGATCTGCAGTGATGGAGAATTCATTATCTCCCTGGGTAATTCATTTCCTCTGAGGCCAACTCTAATTTCTAGGAAATTCGAAGCCTTCTCCTATCTATCAGTATTCTTGGTGAAAGATTATATACATATGACTGCCTGTTCCTGAAAAAGGAAAGGAAGAAATTAGTATGTGAATTGTTTCGTAATTGAATTATGAAACGTGATTTGTAAATATATTTGTGAGTATATATGCATATATACATGGATATATGTATGTATATGTGTATATACATATCTCCAAATGTTGAAAGTTGCCAGCTAACTTTGTAGTGAAGTAACAACAGGGAATATGAGTTTGTTGTATGACTAGCAATCATTCATCCAATATTTATTTCAGATTCCTCAATTCTTAAAAAATTCTTAAAATCCTCAGAACCATAAAGAAAACGTTCAGAGAGAGTGACTAACAGCCCTAAAGAAGAGGCCACAACTTGGGTGAACATGTTTTAACTTCTTAGTCTTTACACTAGAAATGTTTCATTTCTAACCTAAATTCTTCCAATTGCAGTTTTACCAATTGCCTCTTACCTAGTTCTCTGCAGAAATCTAGTCCTGATATTCACCACCTACAATCAGTCTCAGAGAAATTGATCTTGATTCCCTGATATTAGAAAGTTTCTCTGGTTCCTTCATTATTTGGTGGAGTATGGAGTCCATAAAATTAGGGTAAGGAATCTCTTTGTCTGTCTCTCTCTCTCTCTCTCTCTGCCTTTCTCTCTCCTCCCTCACTCCCTGACTGACTCTCTCTCTCTCTCTCTCTCTCTCTCTCTCTCTCTCTCTCTTTCTCTCTCTCTCTCTCTCCACCCCTCTCTCTGTGTGTGCACCTCTCTATACCTGTCTGTCTCTGTTGCTCTTTCTCTCTCTGTCTCTCATCTCATTCCCTCCTCCCCTCATCCACCACTGTTGCAAATACAAGCATCCACCTGCTTCTGCAGTGAGATTGCCCAGTTTGCTCTCAGGAGGAAAAAAAAACTGGTCAAGGAGCCAGGTTTGCTATTGAATTTTTTTTGAAATGTTTAGCTATAAAATGTTTCCTAGGAATAAAAGTAAGCCCCACATCATATAGTCTGCATCTGCTTTGCCTCTTGAGGTAAGACAAAGAACAGTTACTCTTTGTTATGGGAACACTAGAACATGAAAAGAAAATTATTCCATTGAGTAGGAGAGAAGGGGCTACATTTCATATCCTTCTCAGTTCCACCTCTTTCTCTCTCACACACTTACTCACTCACTCTCTCCTCTCAGCAAGTTTCTGAAAATTCTACCTCTTAGCTTAGTATGCTATGGAGTGCATCACAAGCACAACATTGTCATTTCATTAACTACCTTTTTACAGGGATCCAGCTTAAGAATAAATGTTTTAAAAAGCTCCCAAATATATTTCTTTCCTTAAGATTTTTTTCCTAAAACAAGATCCAAGAAATGGAGTCTTTATCCTTGGTCTGACTTCCCATTGTCATTCTCAGTCTAGTTTATCTGAGTGTTTGGTAATGGATATATTGTTTTCAAAAGGTAAAATGATTCTTTTCAAAACTGTGTTAGCTGTCATTTCATGCGGGACCCTGAGAAAGAAGTAGATAACTTCCTCATGTCCATAAGAGACCAAGAAACTTGGAGGGTAGGGCTCACTTAAAAAGCACCAAGAAGATTTATCCCCTCCCCAGCACAGGGATCAGAAAATATATAGCAGAGGTGCCAAAAATGAACTGCAGACCTCTTTTCAGAGACAAGCAAGTAGGTCAGTCTCCACTACCATGCTCCCCTCCCCATTTTCAAACACTTTCTGCCACTGTTAACAGGTCTGCCACATGTTAATGTTTCCTTTATTAGTGTAGGCACCTGCCCCTTCCTTCTTCCTTCCCAACAAGAAATCAGTATACCACCTTAGGATGAAGATGGAAAGAGAAAATTTTCCTGCTATGTATTTACACTTCCATACCCCAGGGATATGTGAGTTGAATGAATGAATGAATGAAAGAAAAAAGCCTTTATCATAGAGCCTACTAAGTTCCTTCCAAACATTGTCCTAAGGGCTAGGGGTACAAGTACCTAAGTGAGTACACTCAGCCCCTGCCTTCAAGAAGTTGACATTCTAATAGAGATAGTACAGAAAGGAGTATGGTGCCCGAGCAGTAATATTTTGGTCTGCAAAGTTACAGGGATGGTGAATGGTTCCATAATAGACTAACACACTCTTTCTAGTTACAAGGACAATATTGATTTGATTTTTATTCCAGAATTAGGAAGCAAAGAATTGTGGAAAGGGGGGAGGGGTGAAGGATATCCTAGAGAATGAAAAGGCAAATGGTGTAAGGACTTTGCCAAGGAATAAAGCAAAGCTTGGATGAAGTCAGCTTGTTCTGATGTAGTTGGGCATGTGAGGCAGTAGACAATGGAACCCCAGAGCAAGGAGTTGCAGAGATGAAAGGTTTCAAAGGTGAAAGTGGGACCTCTAGGGCGACTTTGGTCTGGGTCACAATCTCTTGGTTACAGGCCTTTCTGAATTTAGCTAGACTGTTCTTCCAGGAAACACATCTATTCATCCTTTGTCAGACCTTATCTCAAAGCCTTTTTAGCCTGAAAGGAAGGGCTTGCCTAGGCATGAGCTCTAAAAGCTTAGCCTTCAAGAACCGAAGCTGTCTTGCATCAAGATGAGATATTGGAGGACAAATCCAACCAAATCCAGAAAGCATTTTTAAAACACCTACTATGTATAAGGCACTTTACTAGATACTGGGAATTTAAAAAAATTAATTGTCCCTGTCCTTATTGAGCTTATATTATACCAGAAGGAAAGATTAGTGAATACAGAATGACTTGAGAAACACCTTTATTTCTTTTTTGCATATACTTTGTATTGAATTTTCTGTCTCCGTGTTGCTTTCCCCTAGAGAATTTAAGTTTGTTGAGGGCAGGGGCTACTGTGATTTTTCCATCAAGCACTCAGCACAGTGACTGGCACTTATATTCACTACTCAAATGGACATGTGATCTTGCTCAATCTGTTCCCTCAAAAAAAAAAAGATGAGAAAAATTCCAAACCCACCCACCCTGTCTTTTCATCTGTTTCCTTCCATGTGTTCATCACAGGGGTCTTCCCAATGTGCCTGAGGTTTTCCATGGCTTTTCTTCCTTGTATCATGAGAGCATTAGCAGAGCACTCAACATCTCTCATTCTCACCACATAACCAATCCATCTTCCCTTCCTGAGAATCGTACAATTTGATGGCATATTTCATTTCTATTGAGAGTTCTTCAGTGGTTACGCAGCAGTCTGCTCATATCTACCAAGTCCCTCTCTATTGACCTTCTAATTCTTTAGAGAGACAGCATGGTAGATGGTAGAAACTTAATGCTTATTGAATGAACAAGGAGAGAGAGAACATTAACAACTAGTGGATCAGTGAAGACTTTCCATAGTAAGTGGCACTTTAATTGAGTTTTTAAGATGGAATCAAAGCAATAGAGATCAGCAGGGAGTCCATTTCAGTATGAGGGAGAGGCTGGGGAAAACATATAGAGGTGGAAAATGGAGTGTTGAGTTTGGGGGAAAAGCAGGCTATTTTGACTCATATACAGATTATGTGATAGAGGGATAGTGGAATGTCTGTACAACTGATCAGGGGATTTTCTTTTTATCCTGCATTCAAACCTCTCACAGGCATTCTAATAGTGAGTACACAGTATTATAGGAAAAAAGAGAACCATTATGTATACCAAAGGGACATCAGATATGATAGGGATGGTTTGATTCCTTCAGAGTTGTATGAGGCAATCATTTCTAGGATGGAGCTTCTGCCTGGAGGCATTTTTACTTGTTTACCAATACTCAGCACAACAAAATAATAGCGTGTTTATTGTTTTTCAATTCATTGAACTTAAGCACCAAAAATTTATTATAATGCAATCATTTGCTATGGTAATACAGCCAAAATCTGAACCAGAAACTGTCAGCATCCTGTCTATGGAAAATGCTAAGGTTAAAGAGGACGGCGGTCAGGTAAAGAATAGGCAAAGGAGCCTGAGAACTTAAATTCAAAATCAGACTAGGAGTATTCAGTGTAGAAACTGCTCTAGAACAAAGGATTATATAAGCATGTCACAAATCACAGAATTTTAGAACTGGAAGGTACCGCAGCCGTCCAACTCATCTAAGAATTATGTCTACAGAAGATCTAAAAATGTGATTAAATGGCCTGTACTTGTAGACCTTTAACAATGAAAGCTCATAGCTTCCTGAGGTGTGCTATTCCACTTTTGGATAGCCCAAATTGTTAGGAAATTTGTAGCCTTATCATAAATCTAAAGGTGCCTTGCTCGGGAATCAGGAAGATACAAATACAAAAGTAGTCAGGTCGGGTCAGAGCTGTGAGACAACAGCAGCAAGGGAACTTTCAATTTCCCTCTTGCTAGATTGAGCTGGGATTTTAAAAAGTCCTGGAACAAGTTACTACCTGACTATTGTTCTTTTGGATAAAACAATTGATGTTTTTGTTCAAATAAATGATTTGGGATATAAAACCATTTTCCATAAGCTTACTGAAAGCATCCTTCATACAATTGCATAAGCAGACAAGATGATGGGGATGATATATACTTCATCCAATTCCCAAATTATTTAATTTCTAGAACTTTCTACTTCTGGATAGTTCAAATCATTAAGAAATTTTTTTCCCAAAATCAAGTTAAATTTTTTTACAACTTCTATTCGCTGTTCCTGGTCCACCCCCTGGGACCAAACAGAGTAATTCTAATCTTTACTTCATCTGACAGCCTTTCAAATACTTAAAGATGTTGGCAACTTTCTTTTTGAGGCTTCTCTTCTCTAGACTCAACTAAATTTCATATAACTTGAACTTCCAATTGTTCTTTTCTGGATATTTTCCAAGTTATCAGTCTTCTTAAAACATGGCACCCAAAACTGAACACAATTTTCCACATCCACCCCAAGCAGTGATGTTATATCTTCATCAGTTCCCTTTGTCTACCCATATTTTTGTTGACCTTAGTTTTCCTCCCCTATTGTCAACTTATTCTAAGCTTTAGCTCTCCTGACATATTTTTATAAAATAAAAAGGATTTCATTGCAGGGAGCAAATTTTGAGACCATCAAGTCTATCCACCCTTATTTTACAGTTGAGGAAACTAAAGCACCAAGAAATTTAGTGACTTGCCTACAAAGTGTCTAAGGTAGATCTTTCTGACATCCTATCCACCACACCATTTGGCCTTACACACAATCTATTCTCTATTACCTGGCCTTACTTTCATTATTTACATTTTTTAATCTTCCAAACTCCATAAAACAACATGAGAAGAACAATATAACACCACCATGAGAAGGGCAAGAATAATTATTTTAAGTTTGCACAATATTTTCTAGTGAGGTTGAATATCCAACTAATAAAATACTTACAGTAGGCTAAATGCCCATCATTTCTCCAATTATCACTTATTAAGCTCATTTTTCATCTCTTTTCATTATGTCCAACCTGTGCAGGTCAATGGCCATTGAGTTAAATTTCTCCTTTCTCCTTATTGCCCACTACTTTTGTTCCTATTGCTAGAATTATGAGGTTTTCAATTAATCAACAAACAATTATTAAACACTCTCTTCCAGGCACTGTGATAAGTACTGGAGATACAGAGAAGTGCAAAAATCATGCCTGCCTTCAAGGAGCTCACAGTCAAATGAGAGAGATGAACATGAAATTAGCTAGATTTATGTAAGATATATACAGACCAGATAGAAAGCAATATCAGAGAGGAAAGCACTAGCATCTGGGAGATTGTGAAAGTTATCTTGCAGAATATAAACATAGATCTGAATATTGAAGCCAGGCAAACTAAAAAGCCTAGGAGAGAGAGGAGATATTACTGGAATAAAGGAGAGTCAGTACAAAGGCACAAGATGGGAAATCACATGTCACAAGCAAGATATAATAAATGGACCAGTATGGTTAGACTTTAGAGTTTGTAGAGGGGAGCAAAGTGTAAGAATATTGGAAATGTAGGAAGGAGTGACATTAAAAAGAGTTTTAAATACTACTCCATCCTAAAGAATGAGGAAAATATAGGCATGTTTATAGAAATTAGGAAAGTAATTAGTAGATAGGGAGAGATGATGGGGATGATAGTAATCTTTTGGATCAGAAGAAATGGAATCAAGGGTCACTTGTAGAAGAATAGACTGTAACAAAAGAAGGTATGAAGAAGATATTGAGGAAAGATGTCTGAATGATATGAAATGGGGTAGAAATAAGAAGGAGCCCTAGGCAAATGGCCTCAATTCTTTCAGTTAAGAATGAGGAAAAATGTGTTTCAGGAAGGGTTTAGGGGGTGTTTTGGGAAGCTTGAAAAACAATGAGATGGTTTGGAACAGCCACCATGAATCAGGTATGTAGGAACAAAATCATTGCTTTACAGCAATGAGGACCCAATTTAGATAAGGTACCATAAATTTGTAGGGAACCAAATCAGCACAACTTTGTGATTTTTATCAGCTTTTCTCAGTAGCACATAGACAGTCATTAAGGTCAGATGATGGCAGTAATCTAGGGCTGAGATCTGGTAAAGTATGATCAAGCAATAGAAAAAAGGAGCAATGGGTGAAAGTAAAAGATATTGTAGAGTTGGACTGGTTAACCAAGGGGTTAACCAATGGAAAGGGAGGAGATTGTAGCTAGAGCAGGGGTGATGCTCTGGGAAGGAACTGATCATTGGCGAGAATGGAGGACACAATGAGTATGATCGATAAGATTATGGATTACAAGATATAAAGAAATACATAATAATAAAAAATTATGATCATATAAAGGAATGTGTGTTTTTGAACATGAAAGTGAAACACTTATAGACGGAGGCAAGATCGATGATATGGTCATCTTTCTATGAAATAGAGGTAAAGTAGAAGAGTATACCATGGGAAATTATTAGATTAAGGACTTGAAAAATTAGGATATTTGAGGGAATATATGTATATATGTGTATGTATCTATACATGGATGTATGTTTGTGTGTTGACGTCATCTAGTATAAGAGTGGAAGTTGGGATGAAGAGAAAGAAGGTGATCTGGGCACTGAATTCATTAATGAAGGAAAGAAAATGTCCTACTGGTCAGTACATAATGCTCAACAATAAATATGTTAAGCATGAATATCAAAGGAAAGTTTACCAGATGATGGTGGTGGAGGGAGTTTGAAGGTAGCAATGGAAAGCAAAGAATATTCTAAGCTCCTCACCAAGATAAGTGAATCAGTGTTTGAGTGAAAGTGCAACAAATGCTGAAAAACGTGGCAAAGGAAGCAACATTATCAGGAGGAATCCAAGTCATAGCAGTGACAAAGGATGGAAGGAGTAAAAAGGGAAAGGTTCAAGATCATAGGAAATTTATAAGAAAAACTATTGAACAAGCCTTCCAGATGGCGCAGGGGAAAGGGAGAGAATTTCTGTAGCACTACATGGGGTGCAGAATGGGGAGAAGGATGACTTGGGGCAAAGCATGTTGAGGTAGAAGGTAATAATGGAGTGAGAAAGATAGAGGTGGGAAAGAAATCACCAGAATGTAGAGAGTATTAGAAGATGGGAGAATGCTTACCATTAAGGAATTAGTTTTTTCTCAAGGAACAAATTCTTAGAAGGTGGAAATGCTATCAGTTCCCAGCAGATCAGGCTCATAGTTAGTAGGAGCCTGGAGAACTGAGTCAGAAAACAAGAGGTGGCAACATGAGTTGGGCCCAACTGGAGAAGACTGGAGGAAAAAATGAAAATACAGAGGCTAGTTCAGGTCCCAAGGTGACTGCCTGGGTTTACTTGGAGAAGTCCCAAGAGTTGCGATAAAATTGTGAGGAGGAGAAAGGTTTCAATTAGTCTTCAAACAAAATGGATTTATAATTAATCTTTTGTTAATAGAACTCTTGATATTCTGAGCATGGCAGTTAATCAAGGCCACCTACAATATAAGATCCAGTCCTTGTGGAAAGCTTTTGTTTCTACATGAAATGTAAATCTTTAGGGTGACCCATTAAATAATAAATGCATACCACTCTAAATATCCAAGCCTATGGGATATACAAAGATGACACTACAATTTTAATGTTGTGGAACAGTTCATTTCCATCCCCTGTCCAGCCAGTACACTCTGGCACATCACCGAGCATCTCTCTTGAATCGTAATTATTTGCAATTTGATTCAGCTTCATATTTTTGCAGTCCTGATGACATAATGGTAAATAAATCTCTCTGAGAATAAATTTCTTTTTTCCATGTAATAATTTAACTTCTTTTCCCAAGTTTGATTTCATGTTCTTTCCTATTTGCCATGTCATTTATTTTATTTTATTTGCAACTTCTGAACATTTCCATAATTCAGCAGTAATTGAGGATGTTATGATGGTTCTAAACTACTAAGGCACACTGCCACCACTTTCAAACACAGATTTATGTGAATCTTTCAGGCTTTATGCCTCTCCCAACAAGAACTCAAGGATAAGAAGTTACAACCTGTACCCAGGCTCCATATTTGACCGTCAAAGACAATCCACAACCTAGCCTAGATTTAATTCAGTGACGTATTTAGCACCAACTATGCACAAAGCTCTACATAATATGCTGAAAAACTCAAATATGAAACCTGTCACTCTCACCCATACCTCAAAGAATTGGTCATTAAATAGGGGGGATGTGACATGTAAGTAAGCGTAATACAAGGTGGAGTGTGATAGGGTCAAAAGAGAAATCTAGGCAAACTGATCCAGGAAAATTTTAGGAGATGAATATATTTAGCTGGAAGGGGGACAGAATCAAAGAAGGCTTCCTGGAGAAAGCAGCAATGGGGTAACCTAAAAAGTAGGATTACAAATAAGAGAGAATACAGAGTACAACCTAGGTCCAGGGACAGTCTGTATAAATGAGGGAAAACATGAAATAATAAGCTGATTTGGGGTAATAGTCCATATAACAGTCTGTCAAAAAAAACTGAATGTGAAGAAGAGAAACATGAAACAAGGCACCAAGGGTGGGAGTCAAATTATGAAGGGTCTTAAAATCTAGTGTTTTCAGTCCAGTGACCTTGCTACTCCTTTACACATGTCCTATACTTCAGTCAAATTGGACAACTCATTCTGCTCCAAAAATCCAGAAGCATCTTGTACTTTCCCAGTTCCTTGCCTTTGCTTATGTGATTCTCTATGCCTATGATAATCCTCCATCTCTGCTGGTCAAATCCTATGCATCCTTTGAGACCCAGTTCAAATATCACCTCTTCCTTAATGGCTTCCCTGATCAGCTTAATCAAAAGTTTCTCCTTCCTTCTTCTGACTTTGTAAAACACTTTTTACCTCCTTCATGGTACAATTCACACAATTTTGTTTTCTACATTTTCCCTCCACGAATTGTAAATTCTCCTGCTTATTCTTCTAAGTATTTTCCATAGTACATAGCACAATGCAATAGTAGATGCTTAGTAAGCCTCTCTTTGATGAGCTCCTTTTTCCTATTCACATAGCTACCACTTGAGGTGAGGTTCTCATCATCTCTCACCTATGATACTGAAACAGCCTTGTAATTGGTCTTCTGGCCTCAGATCTCTCCCCATTCCAGTCTGTTCCACACTTAGTTACCAAAGTCATTTCCCTTAAATACAGATCTGACCATATCAGCTTCCCTACTCAATAAGCTCCAATAGCTCCATAGTGTCTCCAGGGTAAACTATAAACACCTCCAATTAGTTTTTAAAACCATTCCCGACATTGCCCCAACCAAATTTTCCATTCTTGTTCCCTCTTCTACACTCTGATAAAGCCAAACTGACTTTCTCACATGGTGCTACATGATCACCTCTTGTCATTGCACTGGCCATCTACCATGCCTGGAATTCACTCTCTTCTCATTTCCACCTCAAGGAATCCCTCTTATATTTCAGAACTAAGCTCAAGCACCACTTTCTACACAAGGGCTTTCCTGACCCCCTCAACTGCCAGTGCTCTCCATCTCAAACTACCTTGTACTTAATGACCTTATATTATTCATCACGTATTTATTGTGTATACATGTACATACTATCTACCTTCATATATATACATATATACATGTGTATGTATATGTGTATATAGTAATATATACACATATATTTCTATATACACATCCTTGTTTTCTCAAATAAGGAGATTTCTCACTTATTTTATTTGTATCCTAAAGGATAGCACATTGCTAGGCATACAGTAGGTGCTAAATAAAAACTTGTTGACTGGTTTGAAGTGCTCAAAAATCACCTGTTTGAAATGGATTATTAAATGAATGGTTTATGAGCACGTGGGCAGGGTCATAAAGTAAATATAGTTTCATTTAAAATGAAATATAATGAGATAAAGGACAGCTAGGTGGCCCAGTGGATAGAATGCAGGACATCTTCCTGAATTCAAATCTGGCCTCAGACACTTATTAGCTGTGTGACTCTGGTTGCACAAGCCTGTTTGTCTCATTTTCCTCATCTATAAAATGAGCTGGAGGAGGACATGGCAAATCATTCCAGTATCTTTGCCAAGGAAACCCCAAATGGGATCACAAAGATTTGGACAGGACTGAAAAGTGACTGAATAACACAATGAGGTAATGTATATAAAGCATTTCACAAACCTTAAAGCATTTATACATCAGGTATGAGTTATAATTGTCACTAATATTGATAAAAATCAGTCATGCCAAGCCAAATATTTTAAAGGATCACTTGACTGGTATATTATAGAATTGGAATCAAAATGGTGTGCCTTAATTTTAATAAACATCAAGATAATCTCTCCAGGGGCGAAAACGGAGAACTATTAGCTAGATAATCATTCAGTTAGGTAGAGAAATAGATGACATACCAAAAACGTATAAGACTGACAATGAATCAATTTCAATGTAGAAATATGATCTAGGTCTCTATCCTTGCCCCTACTGATTCAGTATGTTTGGAAAGGACTTAGACAAAGATAGAAAATACATGCTTGTCAATCTGTAAATGACAAAAAGTTAGGAAAGACAGCTAATGTTTCAGATGACAGAATCAGGATTTTAAAAGTTTCAGGCTCAAAAGGTAGGTGGAAACCAACAAAATAAAATCTGTCGATGACTTAAAGTTCTTCCTTTGTTCAAAACTTGAATGGTTCCAGTTCATCATTCATGAGAGGACTCTCAAACCATCATCCATGCTTTCTCTTCCCTCAACATTCTTCTCCACAGTACTACCCCACAAACTAGTAAGTTTTATCTGCAGTATCTAAAGTTTGAAATACCAATACAAAATTCAGTCTATCAATCATTCTTCCTACATGACCAGCTTTCTACCTTTTTTTAGTTATACATGAACTCAGAATATTTCAACTGTGTATCACTGAGTAAAAAAAAGGACTATTTCTTTTTTGAAACATTGAACTTTTATGAATTGTGTCTGAGATTGAATTAGATTTCAGCTTCATCACACTATTAGCAACTTAGCTAAACAGTTAGCCAATATTTAGTTGGTTCTGGTTCACCAAACGTCTCAACAATGTAAGGTAGCTCTATTGCTGCCCCCTCGAAAAAACGTTAATTCGACTTTGGGCAAAATCTATAAAAGTATAATGTTTAAAAAAAAGAAATACTCTCATTTTTATTCACTGATATCAGACCATGGCTGGAATATTCTTTTTGGGGGGATTAACATGATTTGCTCAGTGTCACACAGTTAGTTTTTCTGAGGCTGGGTTTGAACTCAGGTCCTGAGCATTACCCTGAAAAACAATGATATGAAAGAGATATTAGACATTTTCTGTGCCACTCCATTGGGAAGAATTGGTAACAAGGTTACTAGGAGTAACCTCAGATCAATATAAAGAACTTCCTTTAAATTAAGACCTGTTCAAAAATAAAATGGCCTGCCTCATGAAGGAGTGTGTTCCCCCATCAAATAAAATACTCAAGCAGAAGACAGAAAATAATCAATTATTCATAATGTAGAGAATATCATAGAATCATGGTCTTACCATGAGAGAATATATAGTAAAACTATCACTTTTCTCATTTTGGATACCATGTCTATTAACACAACTCAAGATTGTCTTCTCTTTCTTAATGCTTTAACTCTACATATATACCATTCTGTGACTCACATTAAGCTTGTATCTCTATAAAATTCCCAGGACTCTTTCTCATCATCACCTCTCATCTAATTCCTCTCTTATCTCTAGTTATGCAATTGAATTTTTTTGAACTGACATATAGGAATTTAAATTTATCCTTACTATTTCATCTTATTTAAGCTAGCTAATCCCTCTCAGCTTTGCATCATCTGCAAATTTTATAAACATGCCATCTGTTAAATGAGATTATAATTATAAGGCATTTAGTGCCTAGCACAAAGCAATCACTATATGTGTCATATATTCTTATTGTTCAAGCCACTGATAAAAAAATTAAACAGAAAAAAGTTGAAAACAAAAATCCCTAAGGCATCTCACTAAAGACTCTCTCTCCAGGTTGGTATAGATTTCCTAATCACAATTCTATGGGTTTGGTCCTAAAACTAATACTAATTCCACTGTTCTTCACCTTGTACCCAAAAATATCATCAGAAATTTTGTCAATTGTTTCACCAAAGTCCAGATGTACTGTGTCTATAGCATTTTCCTTAAATATCATTGCCAAAAGGGGAAATTACACTAGTCAGAAACGATATGCTCTTCATGAACCTATGCTGACTTTTTGTGATTACTATATCCCTTTCCAAGAGCTCACTTACCTTCCCTTCAAACATAATTTTGCCGAGAATTAAAGGCAAGTGCACCAATATATAATTTGAAAAATGGATCATCCTCCTCCTCTTGAGAATTAGGAAAATGTTTTCCTATGTCCTGTCTTGTAACACCTATTGCTTTATGCACAGACTCAGTAAATAGGATCTATCATTTCTTTCAGTACTCTGAGATATATTCACCAAAACCTAACTCATTAAAGGCAGCTAGGTGCTTTCTCTTTCTCTATCTTGATTTTAAATCTGTGACAACTGCTTTTATTCTGTTTATTTATTCTATTTATCCCTTGATCTGAAGATCAGTCCACTTAGAATCAAAAGAATTTAAATGAATTCTGTCATTTTTACTTTCACTCCATCATCAGTTAGCATGATCCTCTCCACCCTATGCAAGAGTCCACTTCCCCTTTTCAACAATGCAATTTTTTGAAAGGCCATTTTTGTCTTTATTGTTTATCAGGTACCTCAGCTCATTATACAACTTAATGTTCCTGACATTAGTCTTAAATCTTTGTTACCTGCCCTTGCTTCCAGTGCTCACAGACATCTTTTTAAAATCTTAATCAGCAAGTTAGTTCCCTATGCAGCCACATCAGTTACTTTAATCAGCTTTTTTTTCCTTCCTGATTGGTACTTTGTATCTTCATAATTCTTGCATCATCTGTACTAACATTCTAATGCTAACATTCTTCAATAAATGAGTGAATAAAGGGTCATTTCCTTAAAATCCACTGACGTAGATGAAATTTTTACCTGACTTATTTTTCTATAGGTAACTGTTACCAAATGCCACGTTACTCCTCGAGAAACTTTGGAAACAAAAAAATGTATACATTCCATTTATATTTGCAACATAGACACCATTCCTTTCAAGTACAGCAATGAAATGCTATTCCCAATTTTTGTGCTGTTTTCATTTTATGGTACAATTGATTAGGTTTAATCCAGCTTTGAGAAATGCCTAAAAGCACTTAAGTATTTTCACAAATAACTGGATTTGCAAGTCATAGAATTATAGAATAGAAATGAATTGTAAAGATTATCTAGCCCAACCTTCTCCCCAAGTCAGGAATTGTTTCCACAGCATTCTTAAAATAGAATATTCTAGCACTACCATTTATGAAGACTTCACTATCTACAAAGGCAGGCTGTTCCACTCTCAGCCAGCAATCGTTTTAGAACATCCTTCCTAATGTTAAGTTAATGTGTATTTCCCCTTCAATCCTACCTACTTGTCCTGTTACTGACCTCTGCAGCAAGGTAGCTAATTGTTAGAAAATACTTCCTTTGGTACTCAACTGAAACGAGCCTCCCTACAGCATTCTTCTCTTACTGGCTCAAAGTCAGTCCCTAAGAACCACACAAAACACGTTAAATTTATTATTCATATGATCATCCTTCAAATATTTTGAAAGTATAGTAATATAGTAAGTAGCCCTTAACTTTCTTTTCCACATATGAAAGTGCTTTGAACATTTCCATGTCCTTTAGTATTCTGGTCAACTGCTTCTGCATACTCTCTACCAATATTTATAGGAAAAAGGATGAGGAAGTCAAATATTAGAACCCCTTCTAGCTGCGCTTCTTACTATCTTAGCCCTCCCTGCCCCTTGTTGGGTAATCTTATTTCTTCTTTCACATTGTTTACAGTTCCCACTCTTATAATTGCACAGGATGTGGGAACAGTAGAATGACAGAAAGTACAAAAAGAGTAAGTTTCAGGGATATATCATTGACAGTAGCCAAAACTATACATGTGTGATAGCAATATGCGCACATATAAAGTCATATAAATTGCCCTAGATAATAAAATCTATATGAGTTGTCACTGTATAATTAGGAAACTAACATTTATATGTATCTTCTGGAAGAAATTTCTGGTCATGTTGTGTATGTATTTTTTAAAAGAACCTTACATAAAAATATTTTTCTCAGATTAAGAAATAAGCATAGTTTATTTCAGCCATAGGGCTGATCTAAAATCTTCATTATTTATCTTACATGGGAAACTTCAATAAGAATGCTAGAACCAAGATTGTGTACTTATTGTTTTACTTATCATTCTTTCCGTTTAAGAATAAATAGTAAAGAGGGGTGGAGCCAGGATGGCAGAGTAGAAAGACTCACCTATGCTAGCTCCGAACCCACAGCCCATGGATTTCCCCTAAAAAGAACTCCCAACAAATTCTGGAACAGTGGAAGCCACGCAGCAACACAGTGAAGGAGATTTCCGTTCCAGAGAGCCCTGAAAAACTGATCCCAAAGGTCCATCACGCACTGGAGAGGAGAGGAGCGGAGCCCTGCCCTGCCCTGGCCACGCGGCACTGAGAGGAGCAGATCCAAGCAGGCTTCAGGGACAGAATCTCCAGAGGCCTCGAAGGTCCCTCCACCCACAGACTCACAGGTCAGTGAGAGAGATGGGCTGAGAGGGGAGCGGGGTATCTCTGGGACTCGGACCCCATCAGAAGGCAGCAGCAGAGGCAGTGGCAGCGGCAGCAGGTAGAGAGTATGCCAGAGGCTCCCCAAGCAGGCAGGAGCTCAGCAGTAGCTCCATTAAAAAAAGTCTCTGCATAAACCACCTGAGGGAACTGAGCCTGGGAGGCTGCTCTGCCTCCACCTGAGAACCTGATTTAATCTTACCCTGAATAGCACCCAGGCCTGCTGCCAAAAGCCCCGAGGCTGGGGAGCAGCATTTGAATCTCAGACCCCAAGCACTAGCTGGGCAGATCTAGGCTGGGGTGGAGAGGACTCTCAGAAGTCAAGTAACTGACTGGGAAAATGCCCAGAAAAGGGAAAAAAAATAAGACCATAGAAGGATATTTTCTTGATCAGATGATTGCGCCATTCCTCTCTGATGGAGAAGCAAACTGCTTACCATCAGGTAAAGACATAGGAGTCAAGACCTCTGTATTCCAAACATCTGAAATAGGTATCCCATGGGCTCAGGCCATGGAAGAGCTCAAAAAGGATTTTGAAAATCAAGTTAGACAGGTGGAGGAAAAACTAGGAAGAGAAATGAGAGAGATGCAAGAAAAGCATGAAAAATGGGTCAATACCTTGATAAAGGAGTCCCAAAAAAATGCTGAAGAAAATAACACCTTGAAAAACAGGCTAACTGAATTGGCAAAAGAGGTTCAAAAAGCCAATGAGGAGAAGAATGCTTTCAAAAGCAGAATTAGCCAAGTGGAAAAAGAGGTGCAAAAGCTCACTGAAGAAAATAGTTCTCTCAAAATTAGAATGGAACAGATGGAGGCCAATGACTTTCTGAGAAAC
>CM053773.1:30207808-30262808 GCA_028658325.1 Potorous gilbertii
TTGGTATGAAAACCTATCTTACAATACAGGAAAGTGGGGGAGAAGGAGATAAGCAGGGTGGGGGGGATGATGGAAGGGAGGGCAATGGGAGGAGGGAGCAATTTGAAGTCAACACTCTTGGGGAGGGACAGGATCAAAAGAGAGAATAAGAACAATGCGGGGCAGGATAGGATGGAGGGAAATACAGTTAGTCTTACACAACATGACTATTATGGAAGTCACTTGCAAAACTACACAGATGTGGCCTATATTGAATTTCTTACCTTCCCAAAGGGAATGGGTGGGGAGGGAGGGATGGGGAGAAGGTGGAACTCAAAGTTTTAGGAACAACTGTTGAGTAATTTTCTTGCTTCTAGAAAATAAGAAATACAGGTAATGGAGAATAGAAAGTTATCTGGCCCTACAGGACAAGAGAGAAGATGCGGTAATGGAAGGGAGGGATGAAAAGAAGAGAGGGCAGATTGGTGATAGGGGTAATTAAAATGCTCAGTGTATTGGGGAGGGGACAAATGGGGAGAAAATTTTGGAACCCAAAATCTTGTGAAAATGAATGTAAAAAAGTTAAATAAATTTATTTTAAAAAAAGGAATAAATAGTAAGTACTATAAATATCTCTTAAAAAAAACAACATGAACTATTTTTCATGTAGCTCATAGGAGACTGAGTAAGTGAGCTTTGAGAATAAATTATGCAGAGGTTTATCATCTTTTCGTGCTTGCTTAGAAGAGTTTATTTTCATCTTACTTAACAGTACCATTGTCCATTTGTACAGTTTTCAAGGTACTTTTCACATACATGAAAATGGTAAGGCCTACATCTAAGAGCGACCTTAGAGTGCACCTAGTCCAGAGTTCCCCTTTTATGGAAGAGAATACAAAGGTCCAAGAAGGTAAACTAACTTGACATCATGCAATTAGTAAAGTGGTAGAACCAGGAGTTAAACTCAGATCCCTTACCATTATGCTATGTGGTCTCCTTGTTTGATGCTCATAGCAACCTTGTGAGGGAGGCAAAATAATTACTGTTTTCTCCATTTTACAGATGAAGAAACTGAAGTTTGAGGAAATTAAGTGGTTTATTTATCCAAGTTAACTCAGCAAATAAGTGGATCAGTCAGGACAAGATTCTAAGTCTTTTGGCTCTCTATACAATTCTTCTTCTTTCCATGAGCTACAAATCAGACAGCAAGCAGGGCACAAGCTTCTTGAATCGGTACTGTCTATATGCAATGCCAAAACTAATGTCTGAAAAGAAAAATTAGTTTAATCAACAGGTTGCCAAACAAGCAATTTGAAAGATTTTTGTTTCACTGACTAGCTTATTTTGTTCCCCTGTACACATAATTCTAAACTTGATATCTGCTGACTCCCAGAATGGAAATCCAATAGGAAATTTTTTTAGAAAAATCTTTTTATAGCTGGGCCCCCACAGGCGAGTCATAAACATTAAAAAATCAGCCAAGCTCACTAATGTTTATTCCATACAAGCAAAATGACAGGCTTCAGCATGATGGGGTTTCTGTCTGAGGGAGTTTGGAGTTTGGAGGGAAGTTGGACAAGATGAATGCCAAGATCCTTTCCAACTCCAAATTCCATGTGCTTGTGAATGAACATTTTAAGGAATCACAATATCATCCCTTTTGGTATCAGGTAGAGACCTAAATTGGTCTCCTTGGTATCATACCTCTCTAAAAGTCCATCATTTGTGGAACAGGTTATATTTCATTAAAGCTTAGGACTGCCCAACCAACATCAATGAGGATTGGCCATATTAGTCATTAATGTTCAAATACAGGTAGAAACAAAGTTTTAACAATTAGTAAGTTAGACCTGGTTTTGTCCACAGTAGTCCCAGGATTCTGTCATCCATGGTGGGTGGTTTTTTTTTATTTCCTACTAATTATATTATTTGAAGAAAATATATTATTCAGTGAGGCTTATGTATCAACATGCATTCCTATTACTCACAGATCTTAGATCACGTAGAAGTTAATTGTAACGACCTCAATTAGTTCTTTGCAACAATAAACATGGCACATTTGAAATGCCTTTTGTTTGGTTAAAGTTTGAAATGTGTTGAACAGTCATATTCTCTATTTTCCTGAACGTGGGGGAGCAGGACCTTCCTTGGGAGGAGTTTGGTTTGATACACCACACTAAATCACATTACTGGACACAAAGGATTCAAATGCTTTTTTAAATGATTCTGTCTTAAGTGGTATAATTTTTAATTACATGGAGCTAAATGTTTGTTGCTTCCATTTTGAGGTTGTAATTTTTCATTTCTTTCTTCAAGTGTTGTGTCTACACTTTTCATTTTTATTATAAAGAATCCTTCATGTGTTGCAGTATTTCAACAAGCTAACAATAAATAGTTTTTCAAAAACTGAATTATGAGAAATAGTTTGAAATCAGTAGCAAATATTTTATCATCTGGAAAATTTCTAAAAAGGGTCCATGCCCAGCCTCTTCATATCTTTTGATCCCTCAAGAAAATTCTAGACTGCTTTTAAGTACTTAACACTCATCTATAATATATTAGTTTTATACCTTTACCATTTTAATTCTTCAAGAGCAGCAATTCCATTTTATGATCTTGTTTTACCTTAATATCTTAGAAAATGTTGCATTATATTAGGCTAAGGGGAACAACTAATAGTCAGAAAAGAACTAGAGGTGGCTGCTATTTCTATGGGCTACAGGATTTGATCTCTTACTTCTGCTTATCCCTAAGCTATATTTTAACTTTTTATGAGGTGATCAAGCCCTATCCCTTTTTTTGAAAAATCATATCACATCACTCAAAGCATCTCAAAACTGATCTAAAATTCAATTTCATATTTTATGGTGCAAAGTACATCTTTCTCATAAGAAAGCCTACTTTTTATGTCCAGAAATTGTCCAGTTAACTTGGGGTTTACTGGCTAGATTTCTTTCTTTTCTTTCTTTCTTTTCCTTTCTTTCTTTCTTCCTCTTCCTTCCTTCCTTCTTTCTTTCCCACCTTTATTTATTTCTTCACAAAACCTTAACCCAACTCATTCTGAAATGGGTCATAGGTCCCTGCCCAAGCTCCACTTAATGACTGTATTTTGGGCCCTCCTGCCTTAGAATGAATGTCAAGGGTAACTTTCTCTTTGGAAGAGCAACTCTGAAGGTCTTCCCCTCCTATCTTCTTCTTTTTTCTTTTTCTAATTAAAAGGAGTCATCCCTTGGCTCACTTTCTTAAAGAGGAGTATTCATTGAATGGGCCTTACCTCATTCTAAGTGAGTACTTGAAAATGCAATAGTCTAAAAGGGCCAAGGTTTCCCATTGCATCCTGAACCACCTCCAGTCATCCTGATAAATATCTGGTCACTGGATCCAGATGTCTCTGGAGAAAAAAGTAATGTTTGTGACCTTGCTCTGATCACTCAAATCAAAGTCAACTACAAGTCATATCACCATCTCCCTAATGTCATGATCCTCTTTGAAAATGAAGGACAAAGTGGAGCCAAGATGGCAGAGTAGAAGGATAGACCGGCTCTAGCTCTCCCCCCACATAGCCCATAAAATACCTGTAAAAAATGACTCTAAACAAATTCTAGAGCAACAGAAGCCACAAAACGACAGAGTGAAAGAGACTTTCAGTCCAAGGCAGCCTGGAAGGCTGACAGGAAAGGTCTGTTGCACCGAGTTCAGAGCAGAGTGCAGCTCAGGCTTAGCCATGCAGGGCAGAAGGGACAGGACTGCAGAAAGCTTCAGGGCAAGGAATCCCAGGTAACACCTGTGGTTCCCAGATTCCTCAACCCACAAATGTCAAAAACAGCTTCAAAGGTCAGTGAGAAAGCTCTTCCACCAGGATGAGAAGGGAGCAGGGTCCAGCCCTAGGGCCAGACCCAGAGCAGCTGAAGTCACTATGGCACAGCATTCATTTTAGGGGGAATTTTAGGGAAAATTCCCCTGGAGGAACAGAGCTGCTGATCTGAGTCTCAACCCCTAGTGGCAAAACTGGGGTGAGGTGCAGCACTGACAAAGTGGAGCTGGTGGAGGCTCTGGAGAAGGAATTCTACTCAAAGATCCTGGGCAGCAAAGCTTGTGGTTGCTCCTAGAACAGAGTGCAAGCCAGGAGAGGAGAAAACTCCCCTTCCTTGATTGTGCCACCTTGGAGGAACTGAGAACTTATAGATCCCTGGAGTATAACTTCCATTTGACAAAAGAAACAAAAATCAAATAACTGACTGGAAAAATGCCAAAAAAGGGGAAAAAATAAGACTATGGAAAGTTACTTTCTAGGTGAACAGGTATTTCCTTCCATCCTTTCATGTGAAGAAGAACAATGCACACCAACAGAGGAAGGCATCAAAGTCAAGGGTTCTGCATCCAAAACCTCCAAAATAAATATGCAATGGCCTCAGGCCATGGAAGAGTTCAAAAAGGATTTTGAAAATCAAGTAAGAAATTTGGACGAAAAATTGGGAAGAGAAATGAGAGCAAAGCAAGAAAATCATGAAAAGTAAGTCAACAGATTGTTAAAGGAAACCCAAAAAGATGCTGAAGAAAATAACACCATTAAACATAGACTAACCCAAATGGCAAAAGAGGTCCAAAAAAGTCAATGAAAGGAATACTTTAAAAAGTAGAATTAGCCAAATGGAAAAGGAGGTTCAAAAGTTCACTGATGAAAATAGTTCTTTATAAAAGAAAATGGAACAGATGGAAGTTAATGATTTTATGAGAAACCAAGAAATTACAAAACAAAAGCAAAACAATGAAAAAATAAAAGACAATGTGAAATATCTCATTGGAAAAACAACTGACCTAGAAAATAGATCCATGAGAGACAATTTAAAGATCATGGGACTACCTGAAAGCCAAGATCAAAAAAATAGCCTAGATCACATCTTTCCTGAAATTACCAAGGAAAACTACCCTGATATTCTAGAACCAGAGAGAAAAATAAATATTGAAAGAATTCACCAATCACCTGCTAAAAGATATTCAAAACTAAAAACTCACAGGACTATTGTAGTCAAATTCCAGAGTTCCCAGGTCAAGAAGAAAATATTACAAGCAGCCAGAAAGAAACAATTTGAGTATTGTAGAAATACAATCAGGATAACACAAAATCTAACCATGCCTACATTAAGGGATCGAAGGGCTTGGAATTGTATTCAAAGGAACTAGGAATAAAACCAAAAATCACCAACCCAGAAAAACTGAGTATAATACTTTAGGGGAAAAAATGGTCATTCAATGAAACAGAGGACTCTGAAGCATTCTTGATGAAAAGATCAGAACTGAATAGAAGACTTTCAAACACAAGAATCAAGAGAAGCATGAAAAGATAAACAGGAAAGAGATATCATAAGGGACTTACTAAAGTTGAACTGTTTACATTCCTACATGGAAAGACAATATTTGTAATTCTTGAGATTTTTCTTAGTATTTGAGTAGTAGGAGGAATTATATACATACATACATGTATATATATATATGTATATATATACATATATAATATACATACCATATATATAGACAGAGGACACAGGATGAGTTGAATAGAAAGGGATGATATCTAAAAAGAAAGAATTAAGGGATGATAGAGGAATATACTGAGTAGAGAAAGGGAGAAATTCAACAGAGCAGATTATTTCCCATAAAAGAAGCAAGAAAAAGCTTTATCAATGGAGGGCAAAAGTGGGGAAATGAGAGGCAAAAAGTGAAGCTTACTCTCATCACATTTGGCTTAAGGAAGGAATAACATGCACAATCAATTTGGTATGGAAATCTATCTTACACTACAGGAAAGTAGGGGAGAAGGGGATAAGAAGGGTGGGGGATGACAGAAGGGAGGGCAAATGGGAGGAGGGAGTAATTAGAAGTAAACACTTTTGGGGAAGGACAAGGTCAAAAAAGAGAATAGAATAAATGGGCAGCAGGGTAGGACGGAAGGAAATATAGTTAGTCTTTCACAACATGACTTGTGGAAGTCTTTTGAATAACTGTACATGTATAGCCTATATTGAATTGCTTGCCTTCTCAGTGGGGATATGTGAGGAGGGAGGGAGGGGAGAAGTTGGAACTCAAAGTTTTAGTAACAAATGGTGAGAATTGTTTTTACATGCAACTAGGAAATAAGAAATGCAGGTAATGGGATATAGAAATTTATCTTGCCCTATAAGAAAAGAGAGGAGATGGGGATAAGGGAAGGGAAGGGTGTGATAGAAGGGAGGGCAGACTGAGGGAAAGAGTAATCAGAATGCATGATGTCTTGGGGTTCGGGGAGAGGAGAGATGGGGAGAAAATTTGGAACTCAAAATCTTGTGGAAATGAATGTTGAAAACTAAAAATAAATTTAAAAAATAATAATAAAATGAAGGACAAACACAACAGCAATAACTTGCAGGAAAAAGCAAAGATTCCAGAATCAGAGAACCATCTAGGTTAATCATGCCTGACTGAGAAGTGGCATTATAATAATCTCAAGAAGTGATCATTCAGATTTTATCTAAATAGGTATCCAAAACAAGAATCCATTGCTTTGCAAAGTAGTTCATTCTACCATTAGCTACTCTAATATTTAGAAAACATTCAACTCTCTGAAACTTCCATCCAGTGCTTCCATTATAATCCCCATAGTACCTGTTTACTGTCTGCAAGGTGTCTATAGAACACCTAGTTTGATATGTCCAAAAGGCAGTTGATATTTTGAGACAAGAGATCATCATAGGGCCGGGGATGTACATAGGACTTGATATATCGGTCTAGAAATTATATCTGCATAGATAACAATAATTAAACCTTTGAGAGTTAATGACATCACCCAATGAGATAGTATAAAGCAGCGGTAAATGTAAGGTCTACTGTAGAAAGGTTTAAGAGCATCCATGAATTTGGATGGTGAAGAATTACATGTTTATTTTTTTTTATAATTAATTAATTTGTTTTCAGTTTTGTACAATCACTGCCATAAGTCTTAGATTTCCTCCCCCTCTCTACCCCTTCCTCCCTGAAATGGCATGCAATCTTATATGGGTTCTACACATACATTCTTATTAAACACATTTTCACATTAGTCATGTTGCACAGAAGAATTAAAATGAATGAGAAAAATATATCTTCATTTTCACTAGCCTCTAGCTGAAATTTAGCTATTCCTTCCATTATAAAAATAGGTAACCAAAGGTGTCCATGGGCTTCAACAGATTGCCAAAGAGGTCTATAAAGAAAAAGTATTAATAATATTTGATATAGAGACAAAAGAAAAGAGGACTCAGGACAGTCATTGAAGGACACCCACAGTTAGTGGGCATGACCTTGAATAAAAACAAGCAATGAAGACTGAAATGAAGTAGTCAAAGAGAAAAGAAGAGAACCAAACGAAAATAGGATCATGAAAACCTAGGGGAAAAAGAGAGTATGAAGGAGGATAAAGTGATCAACAAGAGTTTTTAAAAGATTAAGAACAGAAAAGACCATTGGAACCAATAAAATAGATAAACCTTTGATTAGATGTTTAAAAAGAAAGAAGAAAACCAAATTACCAGCATTAAAAATGAAAAGGATAAATTCACCACCAATGAAGAAAAAATTTTAAAAAATAATTAGGAACTATTTTACCCAACAGCATGCCCATAAATTTAACAATCCTAGTGAAATGGATGAATATTTACAAAAATATAAACTTCCCAGATTAACAACAGAAGAGGAAGTAAAATACTTAAATAAGCTCATCTTAAAAAAAGAAATTGAAGAAGCCATCAATGAACTCTGTTGGAAAAAACTCCAGGATCAGATGGATTTACAAGTGAATTCTATCAAACATTTAAAGTCCAATTAATTGGAATTCTTAAAGACTGTTTGGGAAAATACACAAAGAAGGAATCCCATCAAATTCTTTTTATGATACGAATATGGTACTTATACCTAAATCAAGATGAGTCATAACAGAGAAAAAAATTATAAACCAATATGCCTTATGAATATAGATGCAACAATTTTAAATAAAATATTAACAAAAAGATTATATCATGAAAATAAAACATTATGACTAGGTAGGATTTATTCCAGGAATGTAGGGCTGTTTCAATATTAGAGAAACTATCAGAAAAATTGATCATATAGAAAACCAACAGAAACCATATGATTATCTCAGTAGATGCAGAAAAGGCTTTTTAACAAAATAGAATACTCATTCCTATTTTAAAAAACACTAAAGAGCATAGGAATATATGGAGTCTTCTTTAAAAGACTTCTTTTAGCAGCTACCTAAAACCATTAGCAAGTATTATTTGTAATGGAGATAAGCTAAAAGCATTTCCAATAAGATAGTCCATAAAAGAAGGACGTCCATTATCACCACTGTCATTTAACATGATGCTGGAAATGTTAACTTTAGCAATAAGAAAAGAAAAAGAAATTGAAGAAATTAGAATAGGCAAAAAGAAACAAAACTATCACCCTTCGCCAATGATATGATGATATGCTTAGAGAATCCTAGAGAATCAAGTAAAAACCTACTTGAAATAATAAATAATTTTAGCACAGTTGCAGGATATAAAATAAAACCACATAAATCCTCAGCATTTATATATATTACTAAAAAGCCCAAGAACAAGGAAAGAAAGAGAAATTCCATTTAAAGTTACTGTAGACATCATAAAATACTTGTGCATCTATCTGCCAAAATAAACCCAGGAACTATATGAACACATTTACAAAACACTTTTCATACAAATGAAATCAGATCTAAATAACTGGAAAAATATCAGTTGCTTGTGGGTAGGCCAAGCTAATATAATAAAAATGATAATTTTATCTGAATTAATCTACTTATTGGTTACTATACTACTAAACTACCCAAAATATTTTATAGAGCTAGAAAAAACAATAACAAAATTCATCTGGAAGAACAAAAGTTCCAGAACATCAAGGGAATTAATGAAAAGAAATGTTAGAGAAGGTGACCTTGCCATACCAGATCTTAAATTGTATTATAAAGTAGCAATCATCAAAAATAGTTGATACTGGCTAAGAAATAAAGTGATGATCAGTGAAATAGGTTAGGAACACAAGACAGTTGTCTGACTATAGTAATCTACTGTTTGAGAAACTCAAAGACTCCAGCTTCTGGGATAAGAACTCACTATATGACAAAAACTATGGGGAAAACTGGAGAATGGTATGGCAGAAACTGAGCATAGACCAATATCTTACACAATGTACCAAAATAAAGTTCAAATGGATGCAAGACAGATATAAAGGCTGATATTATAAGCAAACAGGGAGAGCAAGGAATAGTTTACCTGTCAGATTTATGGAGAACAAAAGAATTTATGACCAAACAAGAGATAGAGAACATTACAAAATGAAAAATGGATAATGCTTATTATATTGAATTGAAAAATTTTTCTACAAAGTCAGTGCAACCAAGATTAGGAAGGAAGCAGAAAACTGGGAAAGAATTTTTTCAACTAGTGTCTCCAGTAAAGGCCTCATTTCTAAAAGACATAGAGAACTGAGTCAAATTTATAAGAATTTAAGTCATTACAGGAAGTTTTCAGAGGTAGAAATTAAAGATATCTATGGTCATATGAAAAAAGCTCTAAATCCCTATTGATTAGAGAAATATAAATCAAAATAATTCTTAGGTAGCATATCACACTTGTCAGACCGGCTAACATGACACAACAGGAAAATTATAAATGTTGGAGAAAAGATGGGAAAATTGGAACACTAGTGCATGTTGGTAGAGTTGTGAACTGATCTAACCATTTCGGAGAGCAATGTGGAACCATGCCCAAAGGATTACAAAACTGTGCATACTCTTTGATCCAGCAATAACACTACTAGGTCTGCATCCCAAAGAGATCATACAACTGGGAAAAGAACCCACATGTACAAAAATATTTATAGCAACTCTTTTGTGGTAGCCAAGAACTGGAAATTGAGGGGACACCCATCAATTGGGAAATGACTGAGCAATTTGTGGTATATGAATGTAATGGAGTGCTACTGTGCTGTAAGAAATGATGAGCAGGCAGAATCTAGAAATACTTAAAAACTGATGCAAAGTGAGGGGAGCAGAACCATGAGAATGTTGTACACAGTTACAGCCACATTGATAGACGTGGCTCTTCTCAGCAATACAAGGTTCTAAGAGAACTCCAAAAGGCTCATGATGGAAAATTCTGTCCACATCCAGAGAAAGAATTACAGACTCTAAATGAAGATTGAAGTTTACCCTTTGTTCTCTCTCTTTATATGTTTTATTTTGTTTTGTTTATTTTTTCTCACAGTTTGTTCCACTGGTTATAATTCTTCTTTGCAACATGACTAATGTGAAAATAGGTTTAATGTGAATGTATACATACAGCTTGGGACAGTTAGGTGGTGCAATGGATAGAGCACCAGTGCAGGAGTCAGGAGGACCTGAGTTCAAAGCTCACCTCAGATACTTGACACTCACTAGCTGTGTGACCTTGGGCAAGTCATTTAACCCCAACTGCCTCAACCTGCGTCATCTCCAGTCATCCTGATGAATATCTGGTCACTGGATTCAGATGGCTCTGGAGGAGAAGTGAGGCTGCATAGCCCTCCCTCACTCAAAACAAAGTCAAGTGCAAGTCATGTCATTATTTCTCTGATGACATGGTCTTCTTTGGCAATGAAGGATGAACACACATACATTGAGCCTATACCAAATTGCATTCTGTCTTGGGGAGGGGAGGAGGGAGGATAACAGTGTAGGGCTGATGAGTGGAGAGGCTTGATTCAGAGAAGGTTCTCCTCTCTCTTGTCAACATATACTGTATAAGTGTGTCTGTTTGCATGTTACTTCAATGTTATAGGAGTCTCCCAGATAAGAAATCCCCCTCTCCTGAAAGTCACCTTCATTTCAATTTAACTCAGAGTCACCAAAAGCACTATAAAGGTTAAATGACTTGCCCATAGTGTTAGAAACAATATATTAGAAATGAGGCTTGAATCCAGGTCTTCTTGAATAAAGTATTTACTGTATTGGGGCATAGAGTGTGTGGGGTGTAGATCTCACCAAGGTCTTTGATACTGTTAGTCATGAGGGCTTATGGAAAATTATGTTAAAATTTGGTTGCCCAAAAACTTCACCAATATTGTATATCAATTTCATGATGGCATGCATCCCTGATAATGGACATCTAGTTAATGGACAATGCTCTCACACCTTCCCAGTTCCCAGTGGAATGAAACAAGGCTGTGCTCTTGCTTCCATGCTTTTCAGCATGATGTTTTCAGCCATTTCAAATGCTTTCAATAAGGATGAAAATGACATCAAGGTCAGCTACCACACTGGTATAAATTCTTCAATTTGAAAAGGCTGCAAGCTATGATTAAAGTAGAGGGAGTGTTGGTGCATGATTTTCTGTTTGTAGATAATTGTTCACTCAATGCAGCCTCTGAAGTTGAGATACATTTAGGGTTATATGGATAGATTCTCTGCTGCTTGTGCTAATTGTGGCCTAACGATTAACAGCAAGAAGGCATGCGTGCTCCATCAGTCATCACCACACCATCCTTACATGGAACCATCAGTTACAGCTAATGGAGAAGTTTTGAAGGCTGTGGATAAGTTCGCTTACCTTGGTAGTGTACTTTCCAAGGATGTACACATTGATAATGAAGTTGGCACATGCATTGCCAGAGCTAGCTCGGTGTTGGGGAGGCTGCCAGGAAACTGAATCACTTCCATTTGAATTTTCTTAGGAAGATTCTGAAGATTGCCTGGAAGGATAAGGTACCAGACGCTGAAGTCCTTACTCAAACTAAACTGCCAACCATTCAAACTATGCTTCAGAGAGCTCAACTCCAGTGGGCTGGCCACATTATTCAAATGCAAAATGTACACTTGTCAAAAAGACTATTTTATGAAGAACTCACACAGAGCAAGTGATCACATGGTGGTCAGAAGAAGCGATACAAGGACACTTTCAAGGTCTCTTTCAAGAACTTTAGAATTGATTGTGTGACATGGGAGACACTGGCATAGGACCGCTCAGCATGGGGTGCCCACATCAGAGAAGGTGCTGTGCTCTATGAGCAAAGCAGAATTGAAGTAGTTCAAAGGAACACTGGATGTGCAAATTTAGAGTACTCACCTCAAATGTTCACCTAAACTATTTGTGCCTGATGTGTGGTAGAGCTCATATTGGTCTGATCAACTACAGTTGGACACATTGAAACTTGACTTTATCATAGTGATGTCATTTTGGTCCTTTATGAGAACAAAGAACAACAACCAACCAACCAACCATTTACTGTCTTATTTCTATATGTATGGGAAGAGAGAGACTATTGTAGAAAAAGAAATAGTTCTGTCTGAATATATAAATTGTTCAACACCCGAGTCTAACTTTAGACTCCCCTAGTGATTAAAATGGCTGTACTATTCATCTTCTGTCTGGCAAATCATTGTGGTAATTCTCTACCATTATTCAACACTGAAACCTACTTCATATAAAGAGACTTGTGACATATTTAGTCAAAAATGATTCTTAAGTGTCTACCATGTACCTAGAATCATGTGAGGTACTGAGAATACAAAGACAAAAATGAATCTGACCCAGCAATATCACTTCTAGGTCTGTATGTCAAAGAGGTCATACAAATAGGAAAAATACCCACATGTACAAAAATATTTATAGTAGTTCTTTTTGTGGTGGTAAAAAAAATGGATATTGAATGGAATGAAATACTATTGTATTGAAATGATGAACAGGCAGACTTCAGAAAAACCTATAAAGACTTGAATGAATAGATGCTGAGTGAAGTGAGCAGAACCAGGAAAACATTGTCCATGGTAACAGCTACAGTGTGTAATGACCAACTGTAATAGCCTTATCTCTTCTTAGCAATGCAAAGATCCAAGACAACTCTAAAGGACTTATGATGGAAAATAATGTTCACCATCAGAAAAAAGAGTTATGGAGTCTGAACACAGAGTGAAGCATATTATTTGCTCTCCCGCTCTCTCTCTCTCTCTCTCTCTCTCTCTCTCTCTCTCTCTCTCTCTCTCTCTCTCTCTCTCTCTCCCTTTTTTGTTTCTTCTTTCTTGTAGTTTCTTCCATTGGTTCTAATTGTTCTTTACAACATGACTAATGTGAAAATAGGTTGAATATGAATATATATGTAAATCCTATATCAAATTACACAGTGCCTTGGGATGGAGGGAGAGGGAGATGGGGAGAAAATTTGGAAGTCCAAATCTTATGCAAGGGAATGTTGAAAACTAAAAATAAATAAATATATATTTTTACAAAATGAATCTGTCCCCATCTTCAGGAACCTGACATTTTATTAGAAGAGCCAACATGGAGAGAGAATACACACAAAACAAATTGGAAATAAGCTGGGGAAGAAGAGCACGGGGACCTAGAAGGACTGGGAAAACTTTCACGTAGAATGTTGTACTCTAGGCATGTTCTGAAAGCAACAAGACATTTCAATAAAAAAATTGTAAGACTTGTTTTTATTAGGGTTCTTTTTTGGAGGGACATCCACAAAATCATTTAGAAAATGTTAGTTTTTGCTGAGAATTCTTACTACCTCAGATGTTCATTTGGTCTAAGCCCCAAGTTAAGCAATATAGACTTATTACTAGACCAGAGATGAATTAGTCAAAAGCAAGAATATTAACCTGCTCTGAACTCTGGAAAACAAGCAAATTAAAAAACCAAAGATAAGCTTCAGAGACAAAATCTGACATCACAACGTGGCAGCCTAGTGTAGGGAAAAGAGAATTGGATTTGGAAAACCCTATGACCTTAAAGAAGTCACTAAGGAGAATCTCCAGACTTAATTTCCTCATCTTTTATAAAATGGGGCAAATAATACTCTCACAGCCTGGTCAGAAAAGATCATAGAAATGGGAGCTATTCATAATAACTCAAATTTGTATGTGGTAATTTCCATCATTATTCAATATTGAAATCTACTTCGGATAAACTGCTGATATCGTCAATCAATCAAAAACTTATCAAGTGCCTACTATGTGTCAGGCATTATGCTAGATACCGAGAATGCAAAGACAAAATTGAAACTGTCCCTGGCTTATTGCACACTTTAGATGTGTGCTGTTATGAATAGTTCACATTTCTATGAAGCTTTAATGTTGTTAAAGAGACTTTTCAAGATTATAAAGCTACTCAGAGCACTAGCAATATGGCCTAGGTCTTCTAGAGTTTTAAAAAGACTCTAATGATTCCATTTTGAATTTTCCAGATTTGATATTCTTGTTATAAAGAAATCTGAGAGTTCTGACTCTACTTTATATTTGGATGCTTTGTTGATCAATTGAAATTGTTATTCCAGTCAAAAAGCCATAGACATATGGTGTTCATGTGTTTAGTAAAAATTGATTGGCCCTGTGAAATGGGACCAAGGCTATCACTTTTGATTTTCTTTGACATATTTGCTTTGGTTTCTTATGTCGATGTTCTGAGATTCAATGAGCTACTTGTACTTTTGTTTCATCAATCTTTCCATGCACAAATGGGATTAGCCAGGTATCATCAGTGCAAACAAATCAGCCACAGGAAGTAAAAGCACTCTATTACTTCTGTAATTTTTGTCATCATTTAAATGAAAATCATTTCTTCAAAATCCATTTTGGTCATTAAAACAACCAAAATAAATCAAATCATCATAGAATGTGAGAGCAGGAGATCTCAAGGATCATCTAATTTAACCTTTTCATTTTGCAGATGAAAAAACTGAAGATTTAGAACAGGGTGGTTCCACTGTTATTCAGTCTGACTCTTTATGACCCTATTTGGGGTTTTCTTGGCAAAGATACTGGAGTGGTTTTCCATTTCCTTCTCCAACTTATTTTACAGATGAGGAATTGAGACAAACAGGGTTAAGTAATTTGTGCGGGGTCATTCCGCTAATAAGTGTCTGATGTCTGATTTGAACTCAGGAAGATAAATCTTCCTGACTTCAGGCCCAGCACTCTAACCACTGTGCCAATTAACTGCCCGCTGAGCAGGGTAGCCTTATGTAAACAGGAAAAATGGTCGCTCATCTAAAAAGTGAATTAAAGAATACAGGGCAACACATACCTCCAAATATTTTATTTCACAGGGAATATATTGATGGTTCAGTCATGAGAGTAAGGGGAGAAATATCAAAGAGAAGCTTTATGTGTGATAAACTGCTGCCTAGAACTTGTCTTACATATGTCATCCTATGGCCCAGTAATTTCAGTAGGCACTGCATATCGATGTTCATTTTAACCAAAATTGTTTTTATTTGTTGTCAGAGCTGGAACTAGGAATGTAGTACCTGGGCAAGGAAATGGAACTCTACTCTACGATATCACAAGATTCCAAGCTGAAAGACAAGTTATTGTTTGGAGGGTCTGAGGAGGGAGACTTGAGGGATTCTGGGGGTTAAAAGCATGTCTTGGGATTAAACCAACTTCGACAACAGTGGGGAGGTGCACTGAATGATAACATTCCAAAAAGCTTTAGTCACTCTACCCTAGATAGAGCTGTGTCATTTCCACTGACAGATTTCATCAGTCAATTTTCCAGTTTTTTATTTCATCGTCCCTCTGTGGACAACACTATAGACAACCATTTTCTCTTTGGTCCTAAAGGACTGAACAATAAGTAACAAGAAGCAATTGCAGAAAGGTGGATTTTGATTAGATGTAGAGGAAAAACTTGTTACCAATTACAGCTATTGAAAAATGGAATGTACTGCTTTTAGAGAAGTTAGGTCCCCATTACGGCAGGTTTTCAGGTAGAGGTCTGATGATCACTTGTCAGGAGTCAAAGTAATTAAGGAGCCTTGGAGATCATTTAATCCAAAGGCCTCATTTTCCATATGGGGAAACTGAGATTGAGAAGTTAAGTGACTCAATCAAAGTAACAAAGGTAGTAAATAGCAGAACCAACATTCAAACCTAGGTCCCTGATTACAAAGCCAAAGTCCTTTCTGCTACACCACAGTGGCTTTTAAGGTCCTAGAGGGGATTACTATCAAACTATGGAATGAAATTGATGTTCCCTGAAATTCCAATTCTGAAGCTTCATAATGGAGCTCTAGTGCCATCTGTTCTGCTCTGGGATACATTTATAAGGGTTATTGACAAGATAAAGTATTTCCTCAACATTTGCAGAATGGTGAGGAAACTAGAAACCATGTCGTATTTTTTTTAATTAGATGACAGAACTAAGGATGTTTAACCTAAAGCAAAAAAGACTAAGGGATATGTGCGTGACATCAGTCTTCCAATATTTGCAAGATGGCCAGGAAGATTTAAGTTTAGTATAAAGGATATCTTTCTAACAGTTACTAGTCTCTAAACTGGAATATATTGCCCCAGAGTTATAGCTTCATCACTAGAGTTATTTGAATAGATCTGAATATCTACTTTTCCCAGATAGCAAAAAATATTCATGATTTGGAGAGGGGTTAGACCAGATAAATTCTTGGGTTTCTTCCACTTTTGTCATCATTTTATTGTCCAAAGGCAATAGTTCCACCATTTCTAGGAGGACTATGGAATAGAAGCTGCTGCTTGTCCCTACTCTCTAGCAGTTCCCTAGTTGTGATCCAAAAACCCTAGGGAGCTACAGAGTGATTGCAAAGACTGCCATTTTATCATTATATGTTTTCTCAATAAACATATACTAAGTGGTACAATGACTACTCTCAGTAATTATCCTATGGAAATCTGCATAGTTCTGTTTTTTACATTAAAAGAAGGTATCATAGGATCATAGATTTGGACCTAGAAGGGATCTCAGAGGCCTTCTAGTCCAATGTCTCCATTGCATGAATGGGGAAATAGGTCTAGAGAGTTTATACAACTTGCAATGTCACTCAAGTAAATGATAGAACCAATATTAATACCCAGGTCCTCTTGATTCTAAATCTAGTCTTTCTACTATATCATATTACTCCATACTCAAAAAGGTTGGGAATCATCAATTCTCCCCCATTCCATTCTTGTGTCCCTCCTATTTCCTAATATTTCTAAAGGTCACCAAACTTTCATTAAAATGCCCAATTAACATACATATAATTCAAAGAAATCCTTTGCTGAAATCCTTCAGATTAATTTCAATCCTCTAGAACAAGGGGAAAGAAGACTATGTGTTCCTCCAAATAAAGGGAAGGGAATAGAATGGAATAAAGCATTTATTTAGCGCCCAATATGAACTAGGAATCATGCTCCTTTCCAAATATGATCATGTTTGATAATATTGTGATGTATTAACAACTCAGGAAGGAGTCTATTCTTATGCCTAAAATCTTCCTAGCAGTGTCCCATGGAGCACCAATTATAAAGTGTCCACAAGAAATCTTAGCACTCCTCTTCATTTCTTTTTCCTAGCAGTAATTCTCTAAGCACTAGGTATTACATATTTTTGAATTAGTGCATGAATAAGTCACTCATAAAACACAAATCCACAAGAAATAAGATTTCAGTCACTATGTTGATTTTCTCTAGCAGAGATTTGGGCAAAGTAGTCATGTGACTGCTACTGAACTCGATGAAAAGCTTAATTTTACCTATCTGCACTCCAAAAGTCAGATCTGTGACATTTTTCTCTGCATATTTCTTGCAATTAACCTAGGATATGATAAGTCAAAATAAAATAATTCCTAGCTATTAAAAGTTATCCAGCATCCCTTCGGTAATCATGCTAATTTTCTTCTTCTTCTAGCCCTTTAAATCACAGAATAATATTCTTAGCTTACATTTATATGAAACTTTACAGTGACAAAGGGCTTTCTCATTTTCTCATTTTCATAGCCATCCTCTGATATAGCCATGCAAATATTATCAATGTCATTTTACAGTTGGTGAAAACTGAGGCTGAATAAGAATTAGTGACTTGACCAAGATCATCTTGTAAAGAGGTAAAGTCAGGACTCACATGTAGATCTTCTTACTCCAAATCCAAGAACTATTAAATCATACTTCTATGAAATTTTCTTGTCATTTTAGATAATAGACAAAAAGCTATTCCATATTTTTTCTAGAATAATAAATATGCAATAAATTTCCGCCTCTTTCACTGATCCTTTTTATATATTTTTGCCTATACTCTCAATCTTATATTTTCCTTCATTGTTTTTTTTAATAAGGCTTTTCTGGCCTTTATTTCTATGAAGTCACTAATTAACTTTTGAAGTTTTCTATCTGGAAGACCTTTGATTTCCAAATCTATTACCTTATTTAACCTTTATATCTCAAGTTTCCTTCTCCTGAGGTAGGAGATAGCAGTTCTTATGACTTAGATTGGATACAGAACAGAAGCTTATTAACCAACAGTTTTAGAGAGCATTCATCCTCAAACCATATGATTTTTGACATAGAAATTCTCTTAGGAATACTTTTAAAAAAACTCACAAAGAATCCCAAATTTTCTCCACTTACCAATTGTTAAAGTTTTATTGGAGTAGGTAGGTGTCGAGGTAAACAGTGTTGGGTCTAGAGTCAGGAGAACCTGAGTTCAAATCCAGCCTGAGACACTTACTAGCTGTATGACTCTAAGTCACTTAACTCTATTTGCCTCAGTCTCACTACCTGTAAAATGAGTTAGAGAAAGAAATGGTAAACAACTCACTCTAGTATCCCTGCCAAGAAAACCTGAATTGGGTTTTTATGATTCTTTAATTTTGAAAACTTCAAGCACATCAGACCTTTTGAGGGAGATATTTTGGCACCCCTCAAATGATAGCTACCTATTGGTCTTTATGTACATATCCATGTTCCATAGTCATAAAGCAACATATAGACAAACCAGCAAACTGACTGAAATGATTGAATAACCACAACAAAACACAGTTGTTTTAACGACAAAATGTGACTTGACTGCTCCACTTGAAAAAGTCCCTCTTTGGCGTTGCATGTAATTTATTCTGCCTTTTGTCGGTGCCAATGATGCATAGACAGTAGCTGTTCTCCTGCTCCTAATCCTAATTTGAAAGTGTCAACTAGTGGTCTGACAATTGGAACACATCTCTGACAGCTTTCTAAAGCTTTTTCCAACCCTGTCAGTGACTGTATTTAATATATTCGTTGCAGTCACATGGTTATCTCTCCTGAGGTTATGAAGTTTTCTCTTTCACAAAAATGTCAGAATCAGATAGCATTTGCAAGAACTTTCCCCCAAACTCCACCAAACTTCATGCAGACAAAGGGCAGTCATTTACTAACCCTTATCAAAAATGACCTGGACATACCTATTCTTTCTTTCACATGGTGTAGCCTAGAGCCTAGATGTATGTCATAGTCAGATGGGTGTTGATAAAAAAAAAGACTAAAACTTCAATTGTACAGATAAGTATTATAAATTTCACCTTCCTTCCCCCCAAATCAACTATTTGTTGTTCTATCTATTCTCTACTCAATAAATAAAGCACCTTTAGAACTCATGAAAGAAGATAATACTTCCCTTAGGGGATGATTGTGAAGGTTGAGGCAGGCCCCAGGCAAAAAACTAGAGTGACAATTATCCAATATTAATTTGAGTTTTAGGAATGCATAAAATGTAATGGAAAATATGGTATTTGCTTTGAAAATCTCTTTGTGGGTTGGAAAGCTGTGAAACACTAAATAAGAGATACAAAGAGTAAAAGATATCAGAAGTCATCTAGTCCAGCTCACCCCCAAAATATGCATCCATTCAATGATAAAGTACAATGTGGGAAATAAGCAAAGTGAATGAGAAGAGTCTAAAGTGAGGATGCAACAAATATATTCTCTATCATTGAGACTTGATGAAATGGGATTCATTTCCAAAAAAACAAAAACAAAAAAAGAAAAGAAAAAGAACATAGCCCTGAAAAGGTATGCCATATTCAAAAGGAAAAGGATAGGGAGAAGGGTAGGAAGAAGGAGCCATGATACTGTCTATTAGAAACATATGAAATACAGAAACTAGGGCAAAGTAGAAGCAGAATAGAGAGGATATGGGTAGAGAACCATAGAGGTACAATCAGAAGCATTGCTGTTCTTATAGATATAGAGAGGAAATATATGAGGACTTCAAAAAACAGATTACAGTTATCTCCTCCACATCATGGGGTTAGAGATTATGGCCCCCCCCCCACTATCTGGAAAATCCTGAAAAAAATTTTGGCTTTCCCTTCATAGTAGATAAAAAGTCTGAGGTTTTTCTTTCTCTTTTACAGCATCTTTAAAATATAAAAATGAAAATTATGATGATATTGTAGAATATTATACATGTGTTTTATGTAATTCTGCATTTCTAAACTTCTTCTGTGTCATCTACAGTTTCCTCAAAACTTCCAAAAATTCCCATTTAATTTCTTATGCCAACCATGATATATTGAAACCACAATGTGGAAAGTTGTGTTATGGAAGGGATAACTGTATAAGCCTGGTTCAAAGGATGATGGGAGACTTCCATTATCTACGAGGAAATTCCTTCCACTAATGGAGGTCAATACCAGTCTGGAACATTAAAAGGTTAAATGCCTTGCCTAGGATGGATCAGAAGCAGGATTTGAATGCAGTTCTTGCTGATTCTGAGACCAGTCTTCTATACACTATCCCACACTGCCTCTTTACTGAGCTATCAATGAAAATGGATTACTTTGTTAGATTCTTTGGGTATTTGTAGCTTATAGCATCATAGATTTATTGCTGGAAGGGAAGTTAGAGGCCATCAAGTCAGTCCCTTCATTTACAGATGAGGAAAGTGAGGCCCAGAGAGGTTAAGTGACTTACCCAGGGTCATACTGCTAGAAGTGTCTGAGACAGAATTTGAACTCAGGTCTTTCGATTCAAAGTGGCACTCTAGCCATTTCATCATGTGTGCTTCAACCTTAACTTCCTATTAACTGATGATATTGCAATGCCTTAACTTTAAAAAAAATATATGATTTTTAAATTTTCAAAACTTCAAGCACATCAGACCTTTGAGGGAAACATTTTGGCACCCTTCAAATGATAGCTACCTATTGGTCTTTAAGTACATATACATGTTCCATAGTCATCAAGCAACATATAGACAAACCAACAAAATTTATTAACACTTTTCACATCACTAAAGGCACCTGAAAAGGATAAACATCTCTAATTGTATTTGGAAATCTATCTTAGTATTTCAATGGTATCCAAGATTTCATTCCACACCTTATCTTCATCTGTTTATCATCCAATGTCTATATAATTTGCAAGAGAAAAAGAACTGGTACAATATCCCTTGAAATTCTTTATAGGCATCACCATTTTTAAGCTTTGTTCTATTTTTAATAATTAAAATGAAATGCTAAGGAAAACTAAACTAAATCTAAAGGTCAAAGAATTTTCCAAAGGTGATAGCTTGTGGGGTATGTGAAGTCACCACATTTGGACTTCAGACTCCTTGACTCCAGGTTTAATATCACTGCACCACCTTTCTTCCCTCTTTCCTTCCTCCATTTTTTCCTTTCTTCCTTCCTTCCTTCTCTCCTTCCTGCCTCTCTCCCTTTCTGCAACTCCTTTCCTCCCTTCCCTCCTTTCCTACCTCCTTCCTTCTTTCCACCCTTTCTTCTTTCCCTCTCTGCCTTCCGTACTCCTTTCCTTCTTCCCTTCCCTTCTTAATTCTTCCCTTTCTTCCTTCCTTCCTTCTCTCAGTTTCTCATGTCTTTTAGAATAAAATATCAAGTTATTGAATTCAATACATTAACCATGCTTAAGCCTTCAACACTAGTTTGGTCATCTCTATCACTATAATTTCAAATTTGCAGTATTGGTGTAATAATAAACAATAAATATATATAGATATATAAATACACAAATAAATAATGATATTAATAATAAATAAATTGGGAAGTATTTCTGCAAATTTTCTTTTTGCTTATAGGCTAACCCATGTTTCATAAGAGTTTCTTCAAGCCTAAAAAAGAAAAGGGACTCTTGAGAGAGAAATACTTTGAAGATGAAATATTTAGTCCTGTATCCATAATTCATGACTATGTCCACGTGCTTTTTTTCTGCCTCTCCACTAGTTAGTATACATTATGGATGAAGAAAATAGCTATCGAAAATATAAATAACACCCTATTACCAAAACTTTAAACAAACTAATTCATTAGAACTAATAACAGTAAGGTGAATAAAGATAAAACTTTCTAATCTAAACATAATTGGAAATTTCTCTTAAAATGTGATAATATTTTCTAAAATTCTATTATCATTTTACAGTAAAAGAAGCAGTCTTGTCAATATACTCCATTATTTTGGCTCTGACATTTTAGGAATGATGAGAAAAAAATTAACTGTGATAACAGTTAAAAATGAATCTCTTCTGATTAATAAGCCTGTCGGTCTTCCAGATTGAAAGATGTGATCATCCTATCTTTATCAAAAAAGAACAGCATGTGAAACATTGAGCCTTTAAAAAGTAATAAACCTCCTATTTTGAAATGAATTCAGTCCTTAGTAAAAGACCCAAGGAAAAAAGAAACAAAACATGGTTTGTCTATTTCAAAATGCACTGAATTTTTATGTCTTCTACAAAGCTATTTTTTACATTCCAGTGTTACCTATCTGTAGGTCAGCTAGTTGGTATGGTGGAGAGACTGCCAGATCTGGAGTCAGAGAGACTCATCCTCCTTCCTGTGTTCAAATTTGACTTCAGATACTTACTAGCTCTGTGACCCTTGGCGAGTCACTTAAACCTGCTTGCCTCAGTTAAGAAACTCATCTGTAAAATGAGCTGGAGAAGAAAATGATAAATCACTCCAATATTTTTGCAGAAAGCCTCGAATGAGTTGTCCAAAGAGTTGAAAATGATTCAACAACAAAATTACGTATTAGTAAGTACTGACGTTATTCTAGAGGTACAGAAATCATACTTATGACAATGGAAGATGAGAAAGCAAAAATTTGAACCTGTTGATTTCAATAACATTCAAATGATTTACTTTCTTCTATATAGAAAGATGATGAATATGAAGTGTTAACATTATCTCTTGATTTTCTTACCATGACTGACGCCCACAGTAGCCCATGCTAAACCCTTTGGAAATTAAATAGATAACAAGCTACATTTGGATAGGAAAGAGACAATGCTTTTTTTCTTAGGTCTCTTTTAATTAATGAGATTGTAGGAAGATCTAAGACCCATCCATTAGCAAAAAGGTGGAGTAATTGAATACAGTGTTCCCAAATGACTTAACTGGCTCTTTCTCATAAAGGACAACTTAGTCATAAACAAAGACCATTATCTTCATAACTTTTTGAAGAGGGTCAGTTCATTGCCAGTGACTTACAAAGGTCCTCATGCCCAGATTCTTTCACTGTAGTGCTCTAATTCCATCCCTGACTATCTGTAAATCAGCTTGGCAATAGCCTGAGTGGTAAAAAAGTACAGAAAAGGGTCAATCAGGTTTTCCATCTGAAAGGTAAAGAAAAAGGAGAAGTGTATCCAAACAGAATTCCTTTTATAATTAGTGAGGCACTTTGGGGCTTATATCTCACCCTCTAAAACACCTCTTAGATCCTTATCAATTCTTTGGATTTCTAGTCTATCATGCCTTGAAGTTCTCCTCCCCCTCACCTTCCCCATTTTATTCCTCCGTTAGCAGGGCACACAATTTGACTCCCTCACTTCTCCAATTGACTTCTCATTCATCTGCACATTGTGCCCAAGGCTTACTGGGGTACACAAAAAATGTTCTTCATCTAGTCCTGGAATTCACATATTGGAAGTATCATATGCCCCTGATGCATCTCCTGGTTGGATAACTGCTTTCCAGAACCTCCATTTAAGAAGGATTTCCAGATCAGTCATGTCTCATTTCTCTCCAGGATGCACTCTGGGCTTTCTCTACCACATCCCTTCAGGGGAACCTTCATTTCACACATGCCTTCCAGCTACCTTATGTATTTTATCATCCCGCATTAGAAAGTAGGCTCCTTGAGGACAGGGACTGTCCTTTTTTCTACTTGTATTTGTATCCCCAGTGCTTCACACAGTATTTGGCACATGGTAAGTACTTAATAAATGCCAGTTAACTGAATGCTGAATTTTCAAAGCCATGACTCTCTCGTTCCGTGCTACTCAGCAGCCAGCTGTTTTTTATTTTATCTGTGAAAAGCAATCACAGATTTCTGCTTTTCACCTGCTCTGCTCCTTTGTATCAGACCCTTTGAGTTTCTTAAGAGGTCTCACAAAGAGCCATAACAGTGGCTAAAACAACAAAGGTTCATTCTGAAATAACCTTTTTATTTTTAAATACCTTCCAAATTAACCATTGGCTTCCATGCATATATATAAGAATCTAGGCCTTAGTTCTTCTCAAATCCTCCAATTCTCTGGGTACACTACTCTTTTCAGACCCTGTCCCTAGTGTCAACCCACTTCATTCTGGTCTGAGTGGTTTGCTGAATCAATCTTTAATTTGCTGGTCAGGGTAAAGTCATAGATTTAGATCTGAAAGGCATCTTAGATGTCATCTAGTTTAATCCCCTCATTTTACAGTTGAGGAAACTAAATACCAGAGTATTAAGTGACTTGTCCTACGTGACATATCTCATATTTGGGTGACCCAAGATTTGAACCCTATTTCTCTAGTAGAGTATCTTTTTTCACTATAGCTCACTTCCTCCACAGGCCAGTATGAGGTTCCCATTTTCTAAAACTTTGCTTTTTGATTCTTTCTTCAGGTGTGAGACCCTTGGCTTATGAGATTTCCCTTTTATCTACTCTATTCCCATGAAGACATACCCAAAGATGTCATTCCTGGGTTGATCTTGAGTCTCAAGGCCATGCCCATATTTGAAAACTACCTTCATAACTGGTTTACAACTTAATACATACATTTACACAGTTTTTAATAATGAAGTTTAAACCAAAGAACATTTAAGTACTTGATATGTGCAAAACAACATATGAAAAAATGTTGATTAGAGAAATGCAAGTTAAAACAACCTCAATATGTCATTTTACACCTACCAGATTGGCCAAAATGATTGAAGTGGAAAATAACAAATGTTGGAAGGGATGTGGAAAAATTGGGATACTGATTCATTGTTGGTGGAACTGTGAACCTATCCAACCATTCTGGACAGCAATCTGGAATTATGTACAAAAAATTATTAGACTACCTGTATACCCATTGACCCAGCAATAACACCACTAGGTCTATTTCCAAAGATGATTGAGGAAGAGGAAAAGAGTCTATATGTTCTAAAATGTAGCTCTCTTTCTGTTGACAAAGAATTGGAAATTACAGGGATGATCATCAATTAGAGAATGGCTGAACAAGCTATGGTATGTGCTCATTTATAGATATGTGCTATAAGAAATTAAAGGTATATACTATAAGAAATAATGAGCTTGGTGATCTTAGAAAGCGTGGAAAGACTTGCTCAAAATAATGAAGAGTGAAATGAACAGAATCAAGGGAACGTTAAATACAGTAACAGCAATATTGTTTTAAGAAAGATTTTGAGCCAATAAGTTATTTTGACTCTTATAAATACCCAAATTAACTATAAGGGACATATGAAGAAAGATGCTATCTGCATCCAGAGAAAGAACTAATAAATAGAAGTAATTACAGAATAATTTTACATATGTATATATGTGTGGGTACATACATATACACTGATTTATGTCTAATGGTAGCTATCTCTAGGGTGGAGGTGGGGTAGGGGAGAAAAGAGGAAAAAAAAGAAATTTATATGATAATTTTGGTGTATATTTGAAAGGAATGGCAAGTTGTGCATAATGGACTTGCTGTTTCATGTGTAATCACCTTTTTTATTGTACTATATTGTGGAAATGCTTTTTTATTCCATAAATTAAAAATGAAATAAATTTCTAAAAAATATGGCAAATGTTGAAAGTACAAACACAAAAACCAATCTCTGACTTCAAATAATAAATGTATGAAAATGATTTATTGTTTTTAAAAGCAATATACTAAGTATGAGACAAGCAGAAAAGCAAAGGAGTCTCTGTTCTTGTGAAATTCACTTTGTAATAGAGAGACAAGTTATATAGTTTTCAGTTACAAGTCCAGTTATAAGTGAATCCTTAGGATGAAATGGCAATGCAAATGGTAACCCATCTTCTTTAGTGTCATTTCCATTAATAAATTCAAATATTTTTCTGGTATTTGACCATTTTACAATGCCAAGGATTTTTAAAAGTGGGGGAGAGGTTGGACCATACCTACGAAAGAAAAGTAAGAGATACATGACATGCATAACAAATTGACAATAGACCAGTTTGGCTGATATGGAGAGTGTAAAAAGAGAAATAAAAAGAAAAAATACTAGGAATATAGACACAAATTATGAAGAATTTTAAATGCCAAACTGAGAAATTTGCATTTTATACTAGAAGACATAGTTAATCATTGAAGATTTTTTGAGCAAAGAAATGAGAAGGTCAGATCAACAATTCAGAAGCTGTGTGAAGGATGAAAATCATTGGGAAGGAATTGCAATATTCCAGGTAAAGGATGATAAAAGTTTGAATAAGAGCAAAGTGTGGGTGAGTAGAGTGAAAATGGATGCACTGAAGAAATGCCGTGGAGGTAGAATCAATGGGTCTGAGTGGAGAGAAAGATTTAAAGATGACTTTAAGGTTACAGACCTGAGTGATTTAAAGAATAGTAGTTTCAATAAGTAGCCTGGAGGATGAATGGGAAAATTTTGAGTTCTGATTTGTCCATTTTAAGTGAAATGTTAAGTGTAGGACTCTTTGTAGATGTATCCATCCAAAAGTTGGAAGGTAGGATTGAAGCGCAGGCATATCTAAGATTAGTATGAAATAGGATAATGCAGCAGTCATCATCATAGAGAGAGTATTTGAACCCATGAGAGCTAATAAGATGACTTAAGTGAGAGAATGTAGAGGGAGAAGAGAAGCCAAAATAAATCTTTGAAGGATGCTTACACTTGCAGACTTCGTGCTCCATCTCTGAAGTTAAGTGAGACCAGCCAGACTCTTGACAGTTTTTTCTTGTAACTTTCAGAGGAAATTTGTTCTTAGGGGAAAAGAATAAGCAATCTGTCCCCCAGCTAAAATCTGTAATAACAAAAGATTCCACCCACAAATAAGGACAAAATCATAGGGCATCACAACTTTGCTGGCTGAAATAAGAATAGTGAGTTCAAGTTAGAGAACCTGAAACTTCCAATTTCAGTTCAGCTAATTACTTATATAATTGTGAACAAGTTATGCAACATTCTTGTGACTAAATTTCCTTATCCATGAAATGAAGGGGTTGAACTAGATGATCTCAAATGTCTCTTGCAATATGAAATCCCATAACCCAAAGCAATACAGTGTCTTAAACTTTTAGGGCATGCTTAACATATTAAAGTGGCTCCATCTAATCAACTCTTTTCCCCAGTCATAGTAGCAGAACATTACTTCTACTATTTCAAAGTAACATATTTTTTCTTACAAATCACTTTTTAAAATACTTATGTACCTAAATAAAGTCAATTCTAATATGCAACTGACTACTAAAAAATCTACATACTGTAATTCTTCTTCCACACAAAATTTACAAACACTTGCTAAAAGACTGTGGACTACATTATCCATATCTATATCTATATCTGTCTATCTATAACTATATTTATCTAGCTATCTATCTGTCTATATATATATAGCTAGCATACAATATGGCAGAGATCACCTGGATTAGTTAGAGTCAACCTAATCAATCACTGGAGCCTCCTATGCAAGCAATAGTAAATTATCAAAGTTCAAGAACATCGTAAACAGTGGTGATAACAAGAGACAATCCCAGGATCTAGATCTATACCCTTAATGTTCAGAAACTAAATCAAAAAGGCAAGTGTTGGGCATTATTGGGACAGGAAATGGAGCCAGTCTTCTTTCTCTTCAAATTCCTCTTAAGGCAAGACAGTTTCTTTTGTTCCCCACAGACAGCCTTTATCATAGGTTGCCAAGGTGGGTGACACCACCCTCTGGGGGGTTCTCCAATGATCTCAGGGGTGGTAATAGTTTAAAATGATGAAAATTTCAAGAAAAAACATTAAAGGATTAAAGACAGTAGATTTGGGGTGGGGGGGACTAGACCATTCAAATTGGTCACCCTTTCCTTAGCAATTCACAAAGAAATTGTATCAGAACTAATCCAAGCAGCCAACAATCAGACAAGAAGTATTCAAGAGAGATGTTCAAGGTAGTTAACAAGATTGTAGTCTAATGTAGTAACATCTTGGTCTATTGAAAATCTCTTCCTATTTTCTCAACATGATCTATGTCTAATGTAAATGCCACTCACTTAGCTGGTTCATTTTGCCATGGTTTATAAGGGATCGTGTGATGAAGTCTTCCCAAGATGTTTCATTCTCCCTTAACTTGCATTTACAGATAGAATCTCTTAGTGTGAATACTTAAGCCATTATATTAGAGATCCTACAGGGATGGAAAAACTCTAGATTCGCTATTCCTTATAGGGATTTATTAGTCATCTTTTCTTACTATGTTTTTACATGATTGTATATGCACAGTTCTAATTCCATTTAGATTTGGTAATTCATGTAGGACCCACTGCCAGGACATTATTTCCCACGGGATTATATTAAATTTTCCTCCAATTTTCAATGGAAAAGAAAAAGAAAGAAATTAAAGATAAACTTGGACAGCAAATTAAATATGAACGTTGTCTCTCCTCTCTCTTGAAGGAATTCTGCTCTCCAAAACAATCCAGGAAAAGGTGACATTTATTTCTTTGCTATCCTCCAACTTGGAAAAATAGTAAGATGAAATTATTGTTCACAAAAGTTCTGAGGTTTAAGTGAAAACCTAACATTATTGTTGGTTCACTTACTCATTCAAGAAGTCTCTCTAATCTCATACAAATTAACAGTGTGCTACCACTACTGAAAATTAAACTTTAGTGAAATTAAAGTTTACTGAAATAAATAAAGGAGTCAGATCATTTCTCTGTCTCTTGGAACTACAAGATTACTGCCAACATCTCAGATGAGAATTCTTTATTTTTTTCCTATAAACAATGACAAGTTTCATTCATTTTTAAGAATGTTCAGTGTTTGTTGGTCTGTGATGGAGTGTCTACTTTGGAAAATAACTTATGCTTAATGATAAATAAAGGATTTGGAATGTGGTTACTCTGGTATTGAGGCGTTATCATACTGTCCAACTATGAAGTCAATAGTAATAAAAGATACCTGCTATTGCTTTAAGATTTTCTTTCAGCTTTGAGCTACAATCCTTTTCAATGACACAGTGCAAACTGTAGATAAGATGGAAGTACCAGGTTATTAAAACGCAAGCCTGCTTGTGAAACTTTTGCACTGTAGCTTTCCATGAAAAGAAATGACAATAAAGAACTGTTGACTGAAGACTTAGGGTGGGGGATATAATAACAATATTGGAAGGAAATGAAAATTGCAAGCTAGAAAGCTAATAAAGTGCTTCAGCAATTGTCACCCACTGAATGTTCATCACCATAATAAAGATGTTCCTGTCTAACAGTATATGGACAGCTTATTTGCAATTGAGTTAAGCATAAACTCATCTATGAGATTTTAGATTGAATGTTGCTCTACCTCACTGAGATAGGGTGGGGAGGAGCAATACAAACTTATGATCAGCAGTGGCAAACAAAGCCATATAAAGTGACTATCCTTAAAACTCATCCTTAGCATCATAAATGCCTAGAAAGGAGAGGTTCCTTTGAGGTCAGTGATTCTGACTTTGACAGAATCTTTACAACTTCCACCAAGGCTACATAGCTTCTGTTTAACGACAATCAGCACTGGAAAATGTTTTATTTCTCACAGCTGGGAGAGAGGGGAGTGTGGCTGGTGGTGAAAGGGCTGGGGAGGGGTAGGTAGTGGTGGTAGTAGGGCTAGTGTTACACTTCACATCCATCTATGCTTAGTAGACAAGTGATGAAGGAAAACTCCATTTTCCTCTTCATCAATTTAGCACAGTTCCTGGAACACAGTAAGTGCTTAATAAATGTTTATTGATTAATGTACTTTCTGGTGGACAAAGGTCCAACAGTCTTGCCAACCGCTTCGTTGATTCACTATCTGGACTTCTAGGTGTTGCCACCTGAGGTCCAGCCTACGAGGTATTACCATTCATCCTAATATTGAACTCTCTAGATCCATGGGCCTTGCCTTCTGCCCTATTTCTGAACCTAGGGACCAAGCCTTGCCATCTGCCCTGCAACTGAATCATATTCCATGTGATGGCCTTACCTGTTAGAATATAAACTATCTTAGAGCAGAAAAAGTCTCACTCTTCTATATGTACCCTCTAGCTCATAGTAAAGTACTTGGTGCATAGTAAGCACTAACAAAGGAATTTTTTTAATTTATTCCTTCCTGAGGCAAATTATTCTACTTCCAGAGAGCTCAATTTTAGGCAGTTCTTAAAACTGAGCCAAAATTAGCTTCCCTATAAATTCTATCATTTGGTCCTAGTTCTGCCCTCCAGAGCCACACAAAATTAATCTATTTCCTCTTCCATGTTACAGCTCTTCTCATATATAAAAATAGCTATCCATTCCCTTCCATATACTCATTCAGGTCTGTGGCAAGAAACCTGGGGTTCCATAGACCATGGAGTCTAAGGCCAAGATACCTTCAAATTACAAGCTGCAAGGCCAAGTGACCTACCTGAGTTAGGCAAGGCAATCTGCAACTGGAATATCTCAGTTAGTGCAGAACTGAAAACATGAAGTGTGCCATACAGAATGTAAGGTTCCATCATCATAAAATTTTAAGCAAAAAGGAAATGGAAACAAGAAACATATCTAGGAACTAGCACGATTTGACAGCATATTGGCAATAAAACCTAAAGTATTCAATTATGTTGAATATAATTTAATTCAAGATTAAGTGCCTACTGTGAGCAAGATACTCCAATAGATGTTAGGGATAAAACTATTTTTTAAAGTATTTGTCCTCAAGGAACTCACAGTTGAATTGGAGAGGGAGAAAAACATACATACAAATAAGTATGATATAAAATAGATTGTGATAGGGCAAATTGAAGACCCAGACAAAGAATTCCAGGAAATTTAAGGAGAGAGAAATTGCTTTCAGCTGGAGAGGTCAAGGAATGTTTCTTAAAGAGGTAACACAGTGCCCAAGTTAGGCCTTGAAAAAGAAGAAATTACATGAGAAGGAATCATTTTTCCGATGTAGAGGCCAGCCTGTGCCTATGCCCAGATACAGAAGAGTGAAGGAAGAAATTTGGGGGCTGGGTGTGCTTGGGAGTGGAGAGCAAGTCAAATCTAATAGAACTGCTTGGCAAATATATAGAGGGTATTAAGGACAGTAATATAAAATAAGGCTGAAAGGATTAATTAATTTCCATGCTAAGGATTTTATTCAATAATCAATAAGAAATTGTTGAAGGCTTTTGAGCAAGAGAGTGACATTTTTCAGCCTGTGCCTTCCTCTCTCTCTCTCTCCTCCTATCCACTCTTCATACAGACTCCAAAAGAATGGGGGTTGATGTTAGATGACTCAGCTTTGTAACGGACCTGGTCAGTATGATTTGTCAGTATGATTTCATTATTTTTTCCCAGCTCAAGAGTTGAACAGAAGATGTCATGGGTGGAAATGGTAAGAAATTATCAAGATAAGAAGAGTAAAAGGAAGCAGAAGCAAAAAAGAAGGATAGAATGGTTCAATGAAGTCTGAACTTAGTGTTCAAAGACAAGCTTCAATACAAGTTCTGCCAGTTATTACTTGACCAAGTAATGCTCTTGAGCAAGATATTTAACCTTATATGGGCTCAGTTTCTTCATCTGTAAAATGTGGGGTTGGGACCATGTAACTGCTAATGTCCTTCCAGCTGTAGGTCTATGAGTCTACCTGTTGAGCTTTGTTAAAATGGTTAACTATGGGGTCAAAAATGAGAAGGGAAGGAAATTGTCAGAACTACGGGAGTGGTCTAGAAGGCAATTATCCCTTCTACATTATGGGGTTAGGAATGTGGCTCCTCCACACTATGTGGAAAATTCACATAAAATTCTTTCCCCTCCCTTATACCAAAGAAGTCTGAATTATTATGGCATTAAAAGATAAAATATCCTGATATTATATAATACTAAACATATATTTTATGTATTTCTGAGTTGCTAAACTTTTTCTGTGTCATCTGTTGGTCTTCGTGTATCATCTCTGACTTCTGCAAAACTCCTCCCAAATTCTCATTTAATTTCTTATGCCAACCCACAATATATCAAAACCATGATTGGAAAAATCATGATTTGGAAGAGATAACTGTATAAATCAAGCGATTAGAGGTCAAGATAAAGGCAAAGAACAGCATTTTAAAAGAATGAGTCTGTGGAAGAAATGGGGAAAAAAGGAAATGAAGTACAAGGCTGGGCATAAGATAAGAAATCAGGTGTCCAGAAAAGAATAAGATCTTACATATTTAGAGGAGCTTAGTATGTAATTATATTCACTCAATGAGGTGACAGTGTGCCAGGATTGTTTTTATCTTTGGAACATAGTGCCAACCTCAGCCTTCTTGTTGCTCAGAAGGATCGCCACCCATGGCTCTCTCATATCCACCATATTCATTCATGGGAGCTCATTTTGATTTAACGGCAGAAACTTTCTTTTCTTTTCCAACTAAACATCCTAAGTTCCTTCAATCAAGCCTCATGGTCCTTAGTCCTTTCATTATTCTGGTTGCCCTCCTCTGTACCAACTCAGACTTGGCAATCTCTCATACAATGTGGCATACAGAATTGACCATAATGCTTCATTGTAGTATGACCATCACAGTGGATCTATGTAGCAAATGGATTTTGTCTCCTGAGAACAAATGTCATTATGCTATTTATTCCTAAATTCATTGTAAAAATCTAACAGTCAAAGAACTTGGAATGTAATGGTATGTGAAAATTTTTCCTCTTTTAGCTCAATAACTTGAAGTAAAATTTCAGGTATTTGGGGTAACTTAGCAAAAGATATTAAAAGGCATTGGTCATTTTGTGAGAACAAATAACAAAACAAACCTCTCTTCTTGATAGAGAGGTAAATCTCTATGTGTACAAAATGTTATTTATCAAGTCAGAAATAGTCACCAGATCAATCAGTTTCATTTAATAGTTTTTCTTTTTATAAGGGAAATGGATGAGGAATTATTGGAAAATAAATAGTATAAAGTACTAAAAGCACCAATAAAATTTAAATAAATAAAATTAAAGATATCATTCTCTCTCAGAAGACAGTGGGTGGTGATGGTGGTGGTACTGGTGGTAGTTAAATTAAAAATTATAAGGGGAATATGTTTAATGTCATAATACAAATTAAATTCCAAATTTATTTTTATACTAGGATAAGATACACAGTATAAAATAAGGGTTATGGAAGTTCAACACAATATCAGCTGGAGCAAATTTTATCTCTTGAAGGCAAGGTTTTCAGTGAAAAATGTTAATTTGAATATAAGATGGCAGCCATAATGGTGAAGATCCCAAAGTCCATGCTACTTGAAGATCAGATGAAGAAATTAGGAATGTTTAACTTGGAGAAGAGAATATTACAGAACATGATAGCTGTCTCCAAGTAAACCGATTGTTGTCTACTGTAGAAGAGGAATCTGAGTAATTCTGTTTGGTCCCAGAGTAAAGAACTAGAAGCAATGAGTATAAGTGAAAAGAAAACAAAAGAAAAGTAGAGAAAAGAAAATATAAGCTTGATGCCAGATAAAATTACCTAACAATTAGAGCTTTCCAAATGCTGGATGGGTTGCCCCTGGAAGTAAAAGGTCCTGATTCAAAGCTGAGGTTGAATGACCATTTATGGGATGTGTTCTGGAGGAGATTCTTTTGGAGATTTAGGTAGAAGTACACAGCTTCTGAGGTTCCTTCTGATCCCAACATTCTGTGATCCTGTGACTTGGTTATTCAGTTCTTGGTATTTACATTTCACAAAGAGGATGCCATGGTAATGCTAACAAGACTGCAGAGGAGCAGTCATGCTTTGATTACTCAGTTGATGATGGGTTGATGAAACAGACGATACAGTGGCATGGAACAAGAAAGAAAAATACAGCTACAAAAGTACGTTTTTGCTGCATCAGAGCATGTGGGGTATGAGCTACAGAATGGAGAGGAAGTCATCAACAAGATATCCTGGGAACTGTGATCCTAGACCTGTGAGTTCTAGGATAACTATCCTGGGGAACTGGCACTGATGGAGAGCAGCCATAACCTCAGTCATCTATTCACAAATGCACAAAGGATGGGTAATGAATTGAATTAACTAGAGATCTTAATTGAAAGAAGTATATTTGTCCTCATAGGTTTGATTGAGACTTGTAGGGATGAGATTCATAGACCAAATAAGTATTTAGAGTTCAAGGTTTGATCCATTGCACCATGATGATTCAAAGATGCACCAAGGCAACAAAGGCTAAAGAATATGTCATTGATGGAGATTCAGCAAATAGATATAGGAGAAGAATGCTAGAGAAACATGGGAGTCTGTTCAGAGACCAGGTAAGGGTACAGTTTAGATGGATGAATATTTGCACAGGGTTAGAAAATGGGCATTCCAAAATAGAAGGGAGAAATAAAAGTTCCAAGAACTCTTATTTCTTAATGATTTTGCATGGGATTGTTTCTGTGCTATGATCCATGGGATCACCATTGCTTCATAAATGGATAACCGCTTCATCAGCATGAGGGGGTACATTGGAAAGACAACTAAACCTGGAGTCAAGAAGACCTGTCAGTCAATGACTGTTTATTATGTGTCATGCACTATGCTAAGTGCTGAGAATACAAAATAAAAAAAATAAATAGTCCCTGTCCTCAAAGAGTTCACAATATAAAGGAGTAAATAGCATGTAAACAATTGTAAGGAGGTGTATGGTGTTTTACTCATGTTGGTTATTGTCCTGCATCTTCGAAGAGGACCAAAATGACATCACCATGATAAAGTGAAATTTCAGTGTGTCTGACTGTGACTGATCAGACCAATACAAGCTCGGAATGCTCTACCACAAGTTGGGCACAGATAATTCTTGTGAATATTTGGGGTAGATATTTCAAATTTGCGCATCCTGCGTTTATTTTGTGCTCTCTCAATTCTTCTTTGCTCAAAGAGCACAGCACCCTTTCTGATGTGGGCACGCCATGCTGAGCAGTCCTGTGCCAATGTCTCCCATGTCACAGACAAATCCAGAGTTCTCGAGAGAGACCTTAAGAGTGTCCTTGTATCATTTCTTCTGACCACCATGTAATCTCCTGCCTCATGTGAGTTCTCCATAAAATAGTCTTTTTGGCAAGTGTATATTTTGCATTTGAACAACATGGCCAACCCATCGAAGTTGTACTCTCTGAAGCATAGTTTGAATACTTGGCAGTTCAGCTCAAGCAAGGACTTCAGTGTCTGGTACCTTATCCTGCCAGGTGATCCTCAAAATCTTCCTAAGACAGTTCAAATGGAAGCAATTCAGTTTCCTGGCATGGAGCTGGTAGACTGTCCATACTTCACAGGCATACAACAATGAGGTCAACATAATGACTCTGTAGACTTTCAGTTTGGTAGTCAGTCTAATACTTCTTCTCTCCCAAATTTTTCTTTGGAGCCTCCCAAACACTGAGCTAGCTCTGACAATGCATGCGTCAACCTCATTGTCAATGTGTATATCCCTGGAAAATACACTACCAAGGTATGTAAACTTATCCACAGCATTCAAAACTTCTCCATTTGTTGTAATCAATGGTTCCACATATGGATGGTGTGGTGGTGGCTGATGGAGCACCTGTGTTTTCTTGGTGTTAATTATTAGGCCAAAATTAGCACAGGCAGCAGAGAACTGATCCATAGTTTATTGCATCTCAGCTTCAGAGGCTGCATTGAGTGCACTATCATCTGCAAACAGAAAATCATGCACCAGTACTCACTCCACTTTGATCTTGGCTTGTAGACTTTTCAAATTGAAGAACTTATCATCAGTACGGTAGTTGACCTTGATGCTGTATTCATCCCCATTGAAAGCATTTGACAACATGGCTGAAAACATCATGCTAAAAAGCATGGGAGCAAGCGCACAGCCCTGTTTCACCCCAATAATGACTAGGAAGGCACAAGAGCATTGTCCACTATTCAAAACCTGGGCAAATATGTCATCATGAAATTGACGTACAATACTGATGAACTTCTCTGGGCAGCAAAATTGTGACGTAATTTTCCACAAGCCCTCATGACTAACAGTGTCAAAGGCCTTGGTCAGATCTACAAGCTGTGTACAGACCTCTGTGCTGCTCTTGGCATTTCTCCTGGAGTTGTTAGGTAGCAAACACCATAACAACTGTTCCTTGGCCCTTTCTGAAGTCACACTAGCCCTCAGGTACACAACCATCTTTTAGATGAAGGATCATCCTATTAAGGAGAACTCTAGCAAGAATTGTGCCAGCAATGACTAAGAGAGAGACCCCCCCTGTGATTGTTACAGGACAATCTATTCCCTTTACCCTTATAGAGATGGACAATGGAGGCATCCTTGAACTCCTGGGGGATAGCTTCCTCTTGCCATATAACCTGGAAAATTTCAGTCAGCTTTTGTATGAGCAATGGTCCCCCTGCCTTGTAAATCTCAGCTGCCACATGAAAGGCCCTTAAAACCTCTTCTTCAGTTGGAAGTTCAGCTAAGGAGAGCTTGACTTCAACCTGAGGTAAACAGTCAATGGTTTACTCATGTAGGTTATGTGTGTACACATAGGCATGTCTAGATGTGGCTCACAAGGAGGCAAGAATAGATACCTCTAGAGTTTTTGTAGGCATCTAGGTTACTCAGTGGATAGAGTGACAGACCCAGAGTCAGGAAGATTCATCTCTCTGAGTTCAAATCCAGCCTCAGACACTTAATAGGTTGGGCAGCTAGGTAGTACAGTGGATAGAATGCCAGGTCTGGGGTCTGGAAGACCTGAGTTCAAAGCCAGTTTTTTACTGTATTTACTGTATGTTTAGTATTTACTAGCTATGTGACCGTGGGCAAGTCACTTGACCCATTTGCCTTGGTTTTCTCATCTTTAAAATAAGATGAAGAAGAAAATGGCAAATCACTCCAGTAGCTTTGCTAAGAAAACCACAAATGAGGTCACAGAGTCAGATACAAGTGAAGAAACTGAAAAACAAACAACAACACAGTCTTTTCCTCCGATCACCTATCCTTCACCAAGGGAGACTGATACTTGTCAGAAATTAAAATGTTCGAACCAGAGGCTAGCCCCTCTGCTCTTCTCAAATAGGGGAGGTTCTAGACCAGAATTATATTTCTCTGTCCCCTTAGATATTGTTAGTTTAGGGAAAATATTTTTTAGGTTCAAGCTATGCTGCCTTTTCACTAAATGCTAGTTCCATAATAAACACACAAAGCAAATATCAAATAAACCATTTATCTAAAAAGAAAGCAAACAGAAATCAGAGAAAATATACATATGAGTATATATACCAGACAATACACTGAGTAAACAAGGTCTGCCTTGGGAAGTGAGATAATTCAGCACAACCAAGAGTCTCAGATATCACCCACAGGAAAATTCTCCAAAGTCCCTAGTATGGTAATCTGGAAATAAGGACATGATTGAGCTTGCCAGCTCCTCTCTACATGTAGGTTTCTTCCCAGAGTTTTTCTTTCTCTTCAGATCACTGAAGAGACTCTGGAGTCACATATATTTTCTCTCAGAGCTAGAAGCCAAAAAATCAGTATCTCTTTTCTCTCTAGATATCACCAGTTCTGGCAGGCATGGAGCACTGAGCGGTCAATATCCATCAATGAGGACAAGGCCATGCAAATAACCCTTTCAATCAAAAGTTATACAACTACATACAAAGAAGTTATAGGTAGGACAAACATGAAATAACTAACAGAAGGAAGGCACTAGAATTAAGAAGGATTGGGAAGTGCTGCTTTTTGGGTAACCCTTAAAGGAAGCCAGGGAAACCAAGAAGTGGGGATGAGAAGAGAGGGCATTCTAGGGACAGCCAGTGAAAACTTCCAGTCAGGATATGGAATGTATTGTTGTAGGAACAGCAAGAAGGTTAGCATCATTGGATCAAAGAATATGTGGGGAAAGAGGAACTAGTAATGTAAAAGAAGACTGGGGAGTATAGCATATAGGAAAGCTAGCGAGGGCTGGACCTGATTTTAAATCCAGCTTCAAGCCCTTATTAGATATGTGACCTGGGCAAGTCTGCCTCAGTTTCCTCAGTTGAAAAAATGTTTTTGTTGTTGTTGTTGATGTTGTTGTAATCATCACATTGTTCTGTCGTCCAGTTGTGTTCAACTCTGCGACCCTACAGACCATAGCACACCATTCTAGTGTCATATCTTTTAGCCTTTTAATAAGGTTGTTGGGGTTTTCTTGGCAAAGTAGAGTGATTTGCCAGGTCCTTCTGCAGGTGAAAAGTACAGATGACAGCACCTACCTTCCATGATTGCTCTGAGGATTGAATGAGATAACATTTGTAAAGCACTTAGCATGGTTGCACTTACTGGCCCTGCGACACTAGGCAGGTCACTTAACTTCCCTGGGCCTCAGTTTCTTCATTTGCAAAAGGAGGAGAATGGACTAGATGAGTTCTAAGTTCTCTTCCAGCTCTGTGGTCTTCTAGATCTCACCTTTCTTTGCCTATTAAATTCTACCAATCTTTTAAGACCCAGTTCAAGAACCACCTATTCCTGGATATTCTCCTTGATCTCACTTTCATAAAAATCTTCCACATGACAATCTGTTTTGCATCTCTCCAAAATACTTGTCATGTATGATTATACAGCATAGTGTCTTTATCTTATCTCTCAATGAGATATAAGACCCATGAAGAAGTTTCATATTTTTCCTAGCAGCTTTTTGTAACAATCCACACAGTAAATTCTTAACAAATGTTTTTTTAGTCTAATTTAATTTAATTCATTCAACAAACATTTATTAAACACTATTTACAAAGTACTATGCAAATCAATGGGAGAGATTTGTATGATACAATCTGTCCTCCTACTGTGTAGTAATGGGATAAGACACCAACATAAATAACTCTAATGCACAATATTCCATGAGATGTGAATTAGAGAAGTTAAACAAAATGAGGGGTAATGTGTGGAAGTTAAAGAGAGGCAGATTTAAATCTATTTAAAACATTTCCTGGGGTTTAGTTAATGAGTTCTCCATCAGCAAAGAACTTCAACCTAGATGATGACTTCTTAAAGATTTTGCAGAGAAATCTCTTCTTAAGTATGGCTTGGACTTTTGACATAGCATCTAGATGTGACCTTCTCTGACTGCAGAATCATTGTCACATAGAGGAAAAAGGACTGAATCCTCTAACAGAGGACTTGAGTTCAAATCTTGCCTTTGATTACGTATTCTCTGTCTGATGTAAAGCAAATCACTTAACCTTTATGGGCATCAGTTTCCTTCTCTGTAAAATTGGAAATTAACCTAGATGGCCACCGAGATCCCTTCCAGTTGTCAACATTTGATTCTATTTCCAAAATTTAAAGTATTTTATTGGGCAAACATCTATATTAATATTTTTATAATTAGAACAAATGTCCTTTTCAATATGCATATTTCATCACTGAATTTTCAAATTCTGATAAATCCTTCTGAGCCCTTACTTCAAATTCTTAGGCTTCATCACTAAAATCAAACCAAAATGCATCCTCTCAGTGAGTTAATTAAATCAAATTTGCAGTAGGCTAATTTAGTAATTACAGGTAGGGAAAACGATGCTTTGAATTCATTTAGTGATTTAATGAAGGCTGGTGTTATCAAATTTTTCTAAATTTTAATAGTTCCTAATTGAAGATTAACTGAATTGAATGTATTCATCTCTTCAATGACCCTGCCATCTCATTAAGAAATTATAACTAACAGCATTAACCCTTTCAAAGTATGTTTTCATTTAAAGTCTAAAAATAACATCTCAATGGGGATTCTTCACTAGTTCCCTATTGCCTAACTGAATCTCAAACTTCTTTGCTTGGCATTCAAGTCCTTCTACTATATGGCATCACCTTAGTTTTTGTTGTTGCCACATACCTTATCCTATTTTCTATGATCCAGCTTATCTAAACTACTCTTCTCTGCCATCTTAAAAAAAAAGCACACCCATTGCTTTACCTTATCCATGCCTTTGTTAATGATGTCCCCTCTGCCTAGAATGTTCTCCCTACCTATCTTTTATACCTCTTCCTTATGCTTAGATCTGAACAGCTTTACTTAAAATTCAATCTGGTACCATCATACCTTTCCAGGTCTATCTTACTATTGAATTCCAATTCTCCACTTGCCCAAACACAGTACCTAGCACATAGACAACAGGATTGTTGATTAGTTAAAAGCTTAATAAATGCTTGCTGATTTTCTGATTGTCACTTTCTCTTTATTCATGGCTCTCCTTATCCCTTATAACTAATGCTGAAGACCCCACCCCCATCCCATCCCCTATTCAAAACTCAAATCAAATTCCATCTCCTCTGGGAAGACTTCCCTGATCTTTTCAGTGAAGGAACCATTTTTTCCCCTTGAATCTCACATAGTATTGCATCTTCCAAGCTCCTTAATTGAGGTCTAATATAATATTGTTTGTTTATAGCCTTCTATACTTATGTCTTAGCTCCCTACTAGACTGTAAACTCCATGAGGGCAGGCACTGTGTATTACCTAAAGGTTTGTTACTCTCACCCAGAATCAAACACAGCACTCTATAAATAATAGGTGCTTAATAAATGTTTGTTGAGTGGATGAAGGCATGTTTTGAAAATCTTTCTGAGGTTACTCCCACTATATAATTTTACTGCACTTTTACCACAAGTTCAGACAGAAACAGTTTGAGCAATTCCACAGTATTCATTCCATGCCAAGGGTACAGTTTACTAAAGGCCATGTTTGGTTTGGCCTAGGAAGGAGAAGACTAGGAAAAGCAGTGGGGGTTGGGGGAGTTGAGGTGACTCACAAGAAAGGGACTTGTCTACACTCCTTCTTCCTTAGGAGAGTTAGAAGAGACAGATTGTTACAAGTCTCAGGACTGGGGCTGGGGATAGAATTTGTGTCCTGAGCTATCAGTTAAAAAAGGGAGTTGGGAGGCCTTGAAGAAAGTGACAAGTCCATCTTTGGAAACAGATATACATGAGGTTCATTCTTTTCAGAGATGTCATATAAGGAAATGGGATACAAAGGCAACTAATACCCAAATCAGAGTTGGAGTATTGAATAAGAGAGCAGAAAGAGTATATAAGACAGGAAGTGATAGCTCTAGCTAGCATCTTCGCTTAACTAAGGAAAGAAAAGACCTATGGAGCCACAACGTTCAGAAGAACAGAAGAGGTCTCAAAAGATGTAGACCCAAAAGAAATGCATGGGTTAGTAGGAATTACTTTGCAAGGAAATGCTTTAATATTAAATTGGGCATGATGAGGGAGGCAGAGTTACTTTCGTTCTCTCCAAGCTTCCATTTCCTTATCTGTGGAAAAGTGGGATAAGGTTGAGCCAGATCTTATCTAATATTCCTTATGGTTCCAAATCTCATTAGCCTACAGTCTGCACATTTCCAGTGGGTTCTTTTGTTTAAATGCACCTGATCACTGACCCAGAATTGTGGGGGAGGACAGAGGGGAACACAATGTTTTCCATGTGCTTGTCTGGGTTCCTGATCATTCCAGGATAGAGGACTCCTTGTTATTGAGTTAATAAGCACAGGGTTATTGGAAAGAAAAGCATTTCTTTAAAAAAAATTAAAGTAGCATATACACTTGAGTTATTTTTTTATTTATCATCATTAATTACTTATATTGTGTTGGTGAATAAACTCAAGAGAGATCTATGGAATAAAAAGAAAGTGTGGGCAGGTCATGTGACTAACAAGATGAAAGACTAAACATTCCTCAAGTTCTCGTGACCTCTCAAAACTCTGCCAAATAAGAATTATGTGCAAGAGACAAAGTAATTGCAGTTGTCGCCACAGGCCAAGATACAAATACGTCAAACAAAGTAAGAGCTTGATAAATTAACAGCAAATAAGACTAATCAATCTCCACAATATGCACACTTAATATTCTCTCCCTCATCAACACTGACAGTCTGACAGAATAGTCAAGCTTATGCTCTGGGAGGGACTCTTAAATTTCCTGCTGCCACAGTCTCTGCCAGAATACCCTTGCCCTGTCCTCATTCTACCATTTTGTGGAAACAAGCAGCAGATTTCAACACTATGTCCTCCTTTATAGAGGAGGGGAAATAGAGGAAAACAGAGGCATATTCTGTGTGCAGTAGCAGTGTTCTGCAGCACAGTTCACTGTGAAAATGAAAGAATAGAGGGAACAGGGACAGGGAATCATTGCATGGGGTGTGGGGAGAAGGAGAGATGATATATCCGGTTTCAAAAACAGGAGACTTGCAAGATGGTGATGATGATGGCGGTGGTGGTGGTGGTACTGGTTCTGATCATGGTTATGGTGATGAAGATGATATTCATATAATACTTTATGGTTTGTAAAGTGTTTTACAAATTTTTTTCTCATTTTATCCTCACAACAACACTGGGAGGATAATGGGAAAAACTATTATTATGCATATTTTACAGAATTAGAAACTGAACCAGGCAGATGTAAAGTGACTTGCCTAGAATCACACAGCCAATATCTGAGGCCAAATCTGAACTCAAATCTTCCTGACTTGAGGTCCAGTGTTCCATCCACTGTACGACCTAGCTTCCTCTAACCAAAACAGGATATTCCTGAATTTTTCATAAATAAAAATTCTGAAAGTAGAATGTATGGCCCATTTAGCAGAAATAATTGGCACAATAGAAGAACTTGAACCCATATTGGTCACCTTCCAAAGAAACAAAAAAGAGAATATCTCATTGAGAATAAAAGTGAAAGACAATCTGAAGAAAGAGAAGCAACAAAATGATAACATTAAAAGAACATATGATCTCTATATAAATAAAATATGTTGATCTCAAGAAAAGGATATGTAGAAACATCCTAAAGATAATAGGGCTCATGCTCAAGCTCATTATTTGGCAAAAACTCCTGGAAAAACTGTATGCATGATGGGGCAGGTTATCTACTTCCAGAAAAAGAACTGATATTGTCTGAGTACAGACTGAAGCATGCTATTTTTCACTTTTTCTTCTTATTCATCTCATCTTGCGCAAAATGACTAACAATGAAATGTTTTACATGATTGCACATTGGTTACTGTCTCAGGAAGGGGGAAGGGAAAGGAGGGAAATGGATAGAATTTGGAAGTCATAACTTTTAAATAAATGTTAAAAATTGCTTTAACATGTAATTAAGGAAGAAATAAAATATTATAAAATTGGGGGAAGATAATATGGCTCTGGAAGAACATAAGTCAAAAAGTCTGACTTAACAATTAAAGAAATAAGATGAAAAAAAACTGCCCAGAATCTTAGAATACAAAAAACAAAGCACCAATCAAAAGAATTCATAGATAGCCACCAGAAATGGGGGAAAAAAACTATCCTGCAAAAGTACAAGATACAAAATGGTTAAATGTTATAATCCCAAAGAAAATAAAAAATTCTGCAAGCAACTAGGAGCAAGAACTTCAGAAATAAAGGAAAAGAAATTTGACTTACATAAAACCATTAGAAATCACATAAGGGAATTAAAAAATAAATTTCAAAAATCAAATGAGCTCAAAATGCAACCAAAAATGATATCTCCTGGAAACCTGAGCCTAGTAATCCATGAAAAAAAGGTGGATGTTCAATTTGAGGAATTCCTACAGAGGAAAAAAAGTGTAAACTGATTATTCTGTTTACAAACATACCAGTCATCAAAAAACACAAGAAAAGTAAATAAATGCAGCTACAGCTACTAAAAAAAAAAAGCACCATCAATGAAATAAATTACCCTATTTCTATTAAAAGAGGGAAAAATTAAAAAGAGAATGAAACCAATGGAGTTTAAAAACTAGAACAGCAAGGGAACCATTAAGAAATTGAGTTGTAGAAGTATAGAAGAGTATAAAAATGAAAGAGGAATTTAAATAGGAAAACTGATGGTAAAGGAACCGTCATAAAACACCATGAAGTAAATCTCACTGCCTATTCACTACCCACCACTCCCAAGATGAATCCATGTTTTGGTTTTTGTTTGTTTCCAGTTTGGGTGTGTGTGTGTGTGTGTACGTGTGTGTGTGTGCATGTGTGTGTGTAAAACTAAACTGAAAAATGGAATGGAGTCTAAAAGGGGAGAGGGGAGGCAAAAAAAAAACTCAATAGTAGGACAATGAAGGGAAAATAACTCTTCAAGATAAGGCTTTGGGACAATGGAGCAGTGGCAAAGAGAAAGTTTGAAATAAGGGAAACAAAAGAGGGAATAGCAATTTGATGGTGGGATGGGGTCCCACTAAAGAACATTTTTTCAGGGGGAGAGATATATTCTGTAATGGAAAAGAAAAATATTACAATGGATTTTTTATGTAAGGAGCTAGTGTTTAAGGAGAACACTACCTTTGAAAGAGTGTAATGCCTACATAGAAAACGGAAAGAGAACTCCTGAGAACAACCAACACTAGGAGAAAAAGGAGGACATTGAACCTGAGTAGATATTTCATATCAAAAGGAAAAGAAAGTGATCGTGGAGAGAAAAATAGGTAGTCATGGACCATGTAATTGAAGACTCAGGAAAATTCCTACCACAAGGCAATATCCTCTCAATTACCTGCAGGACTTAATATTTTGAAGAACGAAGTACAACAGATCAAAGTGAGAAGGGAGCAGGTTCTACAAGGAAATAATAAAAATTGTTTAGAAGAGGGAACTTAAAATAGATACTTTAGAAGTTTTAATTCAATTAAGAATACAAAGAGACTAAAGAAGAAATAAATAGGTACAAAGACCACTAACCAAGTAATTAAAGTTTATAACAAACATAAAGGGAAAAGAATTAATGAAGTCAATGAGGTAAAGAGTTATTTTTTAAGAAAAGTGTGCAGATAGTTGAAGGGAAGGAAAGAGAAGAAGATGCTAATTAACTGTTCGGGTGAGAGAAAAAAGAAGGGGAGAATTAGATAACTAGGTAAAATGAAGGAAGAAAAAAATAAATAAATTAAGTAATACTACAAAGTAAGAAATGGGACAATAAATGGGAGTGGGGTGTGAGAATGAAGGGAAAAGAGCTTGTAGGAATAGAATTGCCTTAAAAGAGATTAAGTAAAAATAACTGGAGACAAAGTACTGTTTTTACAAAGGAAGAACAAAAAATATACATGATTCAGAAAAAAGAAATAGTAACAATATTTGAGGAAAATAGAAGATTATCTAAACTTAACTTTCATAACTTAGAATATGAACTGCATTAAACAAACTGATAAAACAAAAAATAATGACATTGGATAAAAAAACCCCACAAATGAGTTGCTTGTAACAAACACACCTAAAAAAGCAAAAATATACACAGAATAAACTAGGCATCAAGTGAATTCAACAAATCTAGAGTTGCAATCATTGTGATTTTCCTAAAAGTACAAATCTAACCATGTCACTCCTCCATTTAATGAACTCCAGTGGCTCCCTAGTGCCTCCAGGATCAAACACAAAATCTTCCATTTGCCATTTAAAGCCCTCCAAGACCTAGTCTTTTCCTACCTTTCCAGTGTTCTCACACTTTAATCCTCATACATACTTTTCATTGTGGTGCCACTGCTTACTGTTCCACAAACAAGAAACTCCATCTTTTGGCTGTAGGCATTTTCTCTGTCTGTCTGCAGTACTTCAGTGCTCTCCTTCATCTCTGTCTATTAGTTTCCCTGACTTCCTTTAAGCCCCAACTAAAATTCTATCTTCTACAAGAAGCCTTTTCCAACTCCTCTTAATTGCAGCCTCACTCATTTATTTCTTATTTGTCCTTCATATACCTTGTGTTTGTGTATATCTCCCCCATTAGATAAATTCCTTGAGAGCAGAAGGAGCTTTTGCTTCTTAATGTTACCTTAGTACTTAGAGCACTGAGGTATTACAAACAAATGTTAAAAGGTAGAAATAATAAACACATCCTTTACAAGCTATCATGTAGAATCAAATGAAAGCCTTAACAGTGAAACCCTAAATAATGAGTGGGTCTTAAATGAATCATAAAAACTGTTAATGATTGTGTGAAAGAAAATGATGATGAAAAAACATACCAAAATATCTAAAATTCTGCTAAAGCAGTCCCAGGAGAGGAATAGATCCAGATCCAGCAAAATACAAGGAAACAAAAATTATATCCCTCCAAAATTAATATTTAAAAGAGAAAAGAAGAGGATTAATGAGCTGATATTCTTTTAAAAAACCAGAAAGCCAACATAAAAATAAACCCACAATGAGCACAAGAGGCAATATTAAACAATCGTATCAATACTACACAAATTAAAAAAGTAGAAAAGAATGTACTCTACCACACTCTCTTTTTTATGAGTCAAATATAGTTCTATTTTCTAAACCATGGAAAGATAAAGCCAAGGAGAATTACAGATCAACGTCCTTAATAAATATCAATTAAAAATAGAATTAAATCCTGACAAACAGACTACAACAATTCATTAAGTAAATCATTCATTTCTACCAAAATGGATTTATATCAGGCATTCAAGAATGGTTCAACATTAGGAAAACCATTAAGATTATCATATTAAAAAGTAAAACATCCAAAACAACATGATTCTCCCACTAAATGAAGAAAAAGCTGTTAGAAAGTATAACACCTATTTATGTTAAAAATCCTAGCAAGTATAAGCATAGAGGGACCTTTTTAATATCATAAAAAGTATACAAAGCTAAAAGCAAGCATCATAGGAAATTGGACTATGATAGTTTCCCCATTAAATATGGCAGTAAAGTAAGGATGCCCACCCTTCCTGCTATTTTATGTAGTTTCAGAAGGCACTAATTGAGACAATTGACTGCTTCAGTAATAAATAAATACATAAAAATCAATTACATATATACATACATACATATGCATACACATACTTATATAGACATGTGTGTAAACACATACATACATACCTGTGTATGTGTGTGTATATACACATGTATATGTATATGTGTGTATATATATATATATATATATATATATATATAAAATAACAAAAACCAAGAGGTAGTATCCTTCTCTACCTTCTCTGCTGCCTTCCCATCTCACATCACCAGTTGTATTTCAGATATCTAGCACTAAGCACATCTGTAGATAGCTTAAACACATGTTTGAAACCCTCAACCAGACCTGCACAACTTGGCAGTGGGTAGGGGCCAAAATTAAAATAGGTTAAACTTCTTCAGGCTGCAGATAGGTTTTTAATGGCTCACTTTCCAAGTAAAAGTATAATTAATGACTAAACTATTTTGCAAATAAACCACATTTTTTCAAAAAGGGGAAAATTTTAATTAATATCAATTAATCAATTAGTATCAATTAATCACTTGTTTCTTAAGATTTTGATTTACCATGAAATTGCTCCTCTCAGACTAGAGACAGAATGATGATGGTTGGTTGCCATAGGTCACATGACAAACAGGAAAGAGTGTGCAGTGGCAACCCATTCACCCAGTTGCGTGACAGTCACAACATGGCATGGGACATGGACAGAGCACTCATTACATCTTTACTTTCCTTTACCTTTTTCATGGGCTACTTCAAATCCTTTGGTGGGCCACCAGCTGTCTGCAGGCTATATGTCATGCAAGCCCCTGACCTAAAGCCTCCCTATCTCTTACCTTCCCTGTTATTGAAAAGGGCAATACTAACCCTCCCAATATTTCAAGCTGGCAACCCTTCACAGTCTCTCACCACCACCCCATACACAGTCTGTTGCCAAAGCCTGCTGATTTCACCTTTGTGATATCTCTCAAATATCCCTTCTTCTCTCTTCTGACACTGGGTGCAAGCCCTCATCACTTCAGGCCTGGAGTATTGCATTAGTCTTCTAATTAGGAGGCTGCCTGCTTCAATTTTCTTCTCACTCCAATCCATTCTCCATTCAGCCACCAAAGTGATTTTCCTAAAGTACATGTCCAACCATGTGGACTCAATAACTCCAATGAACTCAATAAACTCTTGATTCCCTCTTGCCTCCAGGATCACACACAAAATCCTTTGTTAGGCATTTTAAGCTCTTCCCAACCTATCCTTCTCCTACTTTTCCAATCTTCCATATCACTTCCTACTGTATACTCTTTATTACACTGACAATGACATTCTTGTGGCTCCATCTTTAGACTCTCTGCATTTTCGCTGCCAGATCCCCATATCTCAAATCATCTCTGCCCACTGGCTGATTTCCTTTTCAGTTTCAACTAAAATTCTGTCTTCTATTGGAAGTTTTTCCAACCTCTCTCAATTCTACTACCCTTCCTCTTTTATATACTATTTATGCTGTATATACCTTTGTTTGTATGTGTGTTATCTCTCCCTCTAAGCCATGAGCTGCCTTTCGCCTCTTTTTTTGACTTTGGTGCTTAGCATAGTACCTATCATGTAGTATGTACTTAATAAATGTGGATTGACTGCCAATAATAGAAAGGTAGAGCCTATCCCTAACCCTACAAAATGATAAAATAAGGACCAGTTTACCAAAGCACACAGCATACTTGTATAGATTCAATTACAAAGTTCATGTTAAAGAAGAGCCCTTTCAGGATTTCTCATCTACTTTTTGTGTCCACATGATTCACCCAACTCTCATCTGTGGCTCCAAGAAACATGTGCAGTGGACACACTCTAGTAAACTGTCTCAGCAGGTGGACTAAACCAGGTTGAGGGAAAGCAACAGGGCTCAAACCTGTCACTGAGATAAGGGGATGTCTACCTGAAACATTTGAAGACTTTCCCCAGAACAATGGGTGGATAAGAAAAAAACTTGCTTCAATGTCCATGAAGACATCTGAAGTGGGCACTGTGGAGAGTTTAGAGCTTGACCAGGCGCTGAAGACACCAAGGTCTTCCACTGCATCGCAGGCCATCACCAGTCGTCTTCATTTTTGTCTTGCCACTGGACTTCAATGACTTAGGAAGAGAAAATGAGACTGACAAGTTTGTGCAACTCTGCCTCACTTAAATCCAATTCATGTGTGAGTCCAAGACATCACCCAGTGATGAAGGACAAACCACAACAACACATTAAGGAAATATAGAAAAATTTAAATAGCTAAAGTGCATATGACTAAATGGTACCTATACAATAAAGTTATAATGCAATCAAAGATAATTTATGATTTTAATGCTATACCAATCAAATTATCAAAGGGGTACATCATAATAGCTGACAAAATAATGGCAAAATTCATTTGGGGAGATAAAATCTAGAATCTCAAGTAACACATTGCTCCCCAAAAACACAGGAATTAAGTACAAATAGCACTTTCAGACCTCAAAATATATTCTAAAGCAACATTCATCAGAATCATCTGGCATTGGTTAAAAGATAAAGAAGTAGGTATATGGAAATGAGAAGACAAGGGAGAATCAGAAACAATGAAACTTCATAACTCAGTGTTCAATAGTCCTAAAACATAAATTACTTTAAAAATAGTTGATGAGAGAACTGGAAAGAAATCTGGCAGAAATTAGATCAAAATCTTATACAATATTCCACAGTCAATTCAAACTGAATATGTGGTTTTAATATTAATAAATGATTTTTACATTAAAAATAAGTAGATCATATACTTTTCATAGATTCCAGTAGGAGATTAGACAATTTCAAAAGGTAAAACAGGTAATTTTGTTTTAAGTGAAAAGCTTTTGCTAAAACAAAGCTAAATGATCTAGGTTAGAAAGGTAAATGGTTGATTGGTAAATTTTTTTGTATCCAATTTCTTAAACAAGGGATACCAAGATATAGAAATAACTAACTGATAAATGTAAATAAAACATCAAAATCTTGTCCCCTAATAAACTAATGGCCAAAGGATGTGGACAAACATTTCTCAAAAAAAGAATTGCAAAATATTAATAACCATATAAAAGAATACTCTAAATCACCAACAACACCTCACATCTAAAAAATGGCACATCTAAAAAAAGATGGGAATAGTTAATAATAGAAGGGCTATAGAAATAGGCTTCATTCTTGTCCAACTCTCCATGACTCCATTTAGGGTTTTCTTGGCAAAGACACTAGAGTGGTTTGCCATTTCCTTCTCCATCTCATTTTACAGATGAGGAACTGAGGCAAACAAGGTTAAGCGACTTGCCCAGGGTAACGCAGAGTGTCTGAGGCTAGATTTGAATTTAGGAAGATGAATTTAAATTAAATTAAAATAATGTATTTGTTTTCAGGTTTCAACAATCAGTTCCATAAGTTTTAAATTTTCTCCCCCTCCCTTCCCAAGAAGGCATGCAATCTTATATGGGTTCTACACTTACATTCTTATTAAACACACTTTCACATTAGTCATGTTGCATAGAAGAATTAAAATGAATGGCAGAAACCATGAGAAAACAAAAAACAAAACATAGCACAAGAGGAAATAGTCTGCTTCATTCTGTGTTCTGATTCCACAGTTCTTTCTCTGGATGTGGATGGCATTTTGCCTTGAGTCCTTTGGGAATGTTTTAGGTCCTTGCGTTGCTGTGAAGGGCTGAAGTTTATCAGAAATCATCCTTGTATACTGTGACTGTTACTATGTACAATGTTATCCTAGTTCTGCTCATTTTCCTGAGAATCAGTTCATATAAGTCTTTCGAGGTTTTTCTGAAGTCCAACTGTTCGTCATTTCTTACAGAACAATAGTATTCCATTACATTCATATACCACAACTTATTCAGCCATTCCCCAGTTAATCGGCATTCCCCTTGAGTTCCAGTTCTTGGCCACCAGAAAAAGGGCTGTTATAAATATTTTTGTACATGTGGGACCTTTTCCCATTTTTATGTTCTCTTTGGAATATAGCCCTAGAAGCAATATTGCTGGGTCAAAAGATATGTACATTTTTGTAGCCCTTTGGGCATAGTTCCAAATTACCCTCCAGAATGGTTGGATCAACTCACACCTCCACCTACAATGAATTAGTGTTCCAACTCTCCTACATTTTTTCCAACATTTATCAGGAATATGAATCTTTCTAACTTCAGGCCCAACACTCTATTTACTGGGCCACTTAGCTGCCGCAGAAAGATAAGTACATTGGAGCACTTTTTGGTGGAACTGAAAAACAATACAATCATTTCAGAAAACAATATAGAATCATGCAAAGAAAACTGACTAAAATGTTCATACCTTTTGAACCAAAGATTCTACTACTAAGCATATACACCAAAGAAGTCACTGATAAGAGAATAAAATTACCACACACACTAAAATATTTAAAGCATTTTTTTTATGCTAGCAAAGAATTGGAAACAAGTTTATAATCATTGTTTGGGGAATGGCTAAATAAATTGAGATACACAAATGTAATGGAACATTGCTGTGGTATAAGAAATAACAATTTTGCTTAAATACAGAGATGCATGGAAAAATGCAAATGAACTGATACAGAGTGGAGTAAACAGCACTAAGAAAACAATACACACAATAATTACAACAGTGTAAATGGCAAGAACAACAACTACAAGACAATTGGAAATTAATGTTGACAATTACAATGAACAATCATGGTCCTAAATAAGAGCAGTGAGAAGACCCTTCCAACTCCTTTGTAGAAGTGGGAGGTCCACAAGTAGGAAACAATGCATATAATTTCAGATTTTTTTCATGTATTGATCAATTTTATTCATTTTCTTTTTTAAAAAAAAGATTCTTTATTGAGAGGAATACTTCTCAGGGAAGTGGAATGGGGAGTGATACTGGAGGAAATTTAAGTGACATGTAAATAAAAGATATCAATAAAGTTATTTTTTTAAGATTGACTTAAGCATTTGAGGGCAAATCTAAGATGAGTAGTTAGAAGAATTTATATATTTATATGTATATGTATGTGTGTATGGGTTTGCATGTATATGTATATTATATATATGTGCATGTATGTATATGTACATAGGTGTGTAGAGGGTACAGAGTGAGCTGAATATAAAGGGAAAATACCTAAAAATAAAATTTACTGTTGAATGGAATATACTAGGAGTAAGAGAAAGCGAGAGGTAGAATGTATCAAATCATCTCACATAAAAGAGGCCAGAAAGAGCTTTTGTAATGAAGGGGAATAGGGAGAAGATAAAAAGTAATAAGTGAACCCTACTCTCTTAAGGAGAAAATAGCACACACTCAATTCAATATGGAAATCTATTTTATTTTACCCTGCAGGAAGGCAATGGGGAAGGGATAGGAGAGGGAAGATAATAGAAGGCACAGCAAATTGGGGAAAGGGATAATCAGACACAAACACTACTGTGGGAGGACAAGTCAAGGAAGAGAATGGAATAAATGGAGGGCAGGATAGAACAGAGGAAAATGTGGTTAGTCTTTCACAATCTAACTATCTTGGAAGTGTTTTGCATAGTCACATATGTATTACCTATATTAAATTGCTTGCTTTCTCAATGAGAGTGGGTGGGGAGGGAGGAAGGGAGAGAATATGGAACTTAAAGCTTTAATAATGAATGTTAAAAATTATTTTAGCATGTAACTAGGAAATATGATGTACAGGCAATGGGGTATAGAAGTCTATTTTGCCCTACAGGAAAATAGAGGGGAGGGAGATGGACGAAGGGGGTGTAATAGAAGGGAGGGACTAGAGGAAGGGATGGAAAAAAAAGATAGACAAAAAATAACCAATTCTTCCCCAAACCCATGGTTTGGAGAAGACTTTAACAAAGCTTTTGTCATGCCTGAGGTCATTCTCAGCTCTTTCTTTCTCATAATAATAATATCATTAATATGAAACTTGAAAGTTTTCAAAAAGCTTTGCAAATTTTTTCTCATATCATTCTCACAACAACTCTGAGAGGTAAGTACTATTGTCATCCCTGTGTTACAACTGAGGAAACTGAGATAAAGAACAATTAAGTGACTCAGCCAGAATCAAACAGCTAGTAAGTATCTGAGGTTACACTTGAACTCATATCTTCCTACTCTAGGTCCAGCACTCTATCCACAGCACCTCCTAACGGCCTCATGTTTTAGGCTACTCTTCCTATAGCTTTGTGGTTCAACCTCCTTATTAAACCCTCTTTTGGAATGATATTACAGTGAGGATGGGGAGAGAGAAATATAGATGTCTCTAACTTAAATGACAAAAGAAAACCTGAGGTTTGAAGATAGCAACACTTAGATTTTTTTATTGTTGTTCATTGCCGTTCAGAATCATGTCCAACTCATTGTGACCCCATTTAGGGTTTTCTTGGCAAAGATACTGGAGTAACTTGCCATTTCCTTCTCCAGCTCATTTTAAAGATGAGGATGGAGAGGCAAAAGTTTAAGTGACTAGTCCAAGGTCGCACAACTATTAAGTGACTGATCCACATTTGAACTCAAGTTTTTCTGCCTCTAGATCTAGCACTTTATGCACTGTGCCATCTACCTGTCAATTTAGAGTTTTAGAGGTAGAATAACTATTCTGACTAGTTCCAGTAATCAAGGAAGGGATTGGGAAGCATATGCACAACCTCAAAATTATTTTTCTGTTCCATTCCAAAAATATCTACTTATACACAGACAATCAAAGTGAAGTACAAACTCTATTAAGGCGTGATAGTGTGATGATTAAAAAAGTTCAAAAGATATAGTTTCTGTGTAATTTAATTGTTTAATTAATAATAAGACCAGAATGTTATTAATAAAAGGATGGTCATTTGGTCAGCTTTCTTGAACCAAAGAGCATCATGGCAACAGTCTCGCAGTTTATATACATTTGGAAGACTAGGTGCTCAGTGAGGGTCTTTTGACACCCATCATCATGTCACCTTTGGACAGAGAAAATATCTCTGTACTCAGACCACTCCCAGCCTTAGATTATTAGGCAAAGATCTTTCTTCACTCAAGTTTGAGTAGAACATATTGGGCTTCCCCACCTTAGATTAAATTCCTTCAGGGTTGGGTGGGGTCTGACCAAGACGAGAAGAGTTAATTCAATCTCATCATCAGTAATGTACTACAAGAGACGGAACTTTTTCAAAATCAGAAATTTGGAAGAAAGGGAGAGCTCTGAATCTCCCCAAGATATTGGTTATTAGTAATCATTTCTCTCAATACAAAGACATTTTTAAAAACGGATGTGTTCTCAGCTTCAAAGAGCTTTCAATGTAGCTAATAGTAACAGCTAACACTTTTATAGAACTTTAAGGCTTGCAAAATATCTTAGAAACATAATCTCACCTTATCCTCATAATAACTCTCAGGCATAGGTGCTCTTATCTCCATTTTATCTCTGAGGAAATTAAGGCTCAGGAAGATTCAGTGACTTGCCGAAGGTCATATAAATGACAAATATCTGAAGTAGTATTTGAGCTACTATAACTTTCCAACTCAAGATCCAGCACTCTATGCATTTTACCACATTGTACCACTTACAGGGAAAGAAAAATCATGTGTTTAATAATGAGAGCCTATATTTGAATTATACTTGTTATTTTTCCTAGCTTTTTCATATATATTCTATTATTTCATCTTCATCTTAAGACATCTTCATGCTACAGACATTAGGAGTGCTTTTTCCAAGGTGATACAGCTAATTAGTGGCAGGCCTAGAACTAGAAGCCAATTTTATTGACCCAAAGGCCAATGCTCTTTCTAATGTGGCACTTGCCCTTTGGAATCAACCAAAACAACACAAGAAATGATAGAAGAATATATATAAAGCAACATGGTATCCATAAACCATGAGAGGGACCCTAAATCCAGAATTAGATATTGTCTGGTTTGGATTTTTAAAAAAATTTGTAATTTTTCTAATGTAGAAAGATCTAAATGTGAGGAATTTCCTCTTCCAATACAGGTCAGCGCCTGTCTTGCAAAGCAGAACACTTTCTGGGATATTGCTAAGTTAAATCAATAAAAACAATGGAATTAAGTGCTTACTATGTACCAGGAAGATAACTATTTATAG
>CM053773.1:30265308-30286569 GCA_028658325.1 Potorous gilbertii
AGGTTTTTCTAGAAGAAAAATACACTATATGCCAATAAATAACTGTAAACCAGATAGAGAGAGAGTAGATGAAAGACTATCTCAGAAATAAGCCTTGCTTGACTTCTTAGAAAGTCAACACCCTTTTAATTGGAAAGACACAGTCTTAAAAATTCACAGATATAACAAAGAACATGATTCAGGCTTGTTCTTCTATATCATGGCTCTGTCTCTTGCTGCTCCTCCAACTCTGGAACTATATGATCTCTCCTTTTCTCTCCAGAAAGATGGTCTAAGAATTTTGGGCAGTGGGAGGTTACTGCTCTAGAAGAAAGTCAAGCGCAAGTCATGTCATGTCATCATTTCTCTGATGTCATGGTCCTCTTTGAAAACAAAGAACAAACACAGTTACCAACTTCCTACTGCTGCCATCTGTGGAAATGTGAGATTGGGGGAGGAGGGTGTAAATGCACAAATATAATTGTCCCTAAGCATTTGAGATTATTCTTTGTATATAAACAATGAGATATAAAAATGAAATGCTAGACCTGTTCATTCTTTTTGTTGCTATATTTGGGCATTTTCCCTGGTATCTCTCTTCTGTGGTGTAGCAGGGGATATACATACATGATTTTTTTCTCCCCAACCCCTGCCCCCAGATTAACTGATAGAAGAATGTTAAAAGGTGAGTATTTAAGCCTACCTGAACTGAAAAAACAATTACTTAACAGTAAGGACCAACCAGCTACCCATCTCTACTTTACTTCCAGTTTAGAGAAAGGAGAGTTACTAAGCAGCATACCTCTTGGGGAAAGAAGAGGATTTCCCTGGAGGTTTGTCCTCACAGCTGGAGAGTAATAAAGGTCCCACGAGATGTGGGAGCCAAAGCTGTACTTTGCTCTTTTCTATGATTGTGGGTGATTTGGATAATGAAGGTCCAATAGGAAAGGGACTGCCTATGTTTACCTACCTAGGGCAGACTAAATGACATTGTTTTCTGGGAAGGACCCTGGGGAAGAAAACATAAGAACTTCAGATTGTTGCTCCAGTGTCAACCCCAAATTCAGTTCCCTTCTGAAAGGAAATTATTAGCTAAAATAAGTGCTTTAGGAGCTTACTACATTTGTAAGATGGGTAAAGGCTATCCTCTACCAAATATATCTGTGTTATCTTTGGTGCTTATAAAAGATCTTAAAATCTTGCTAACCACAGAAGGTAGGGTAAGTTCAAATTCAGTCTTTGATACTTAGAATTGTTTTGATCTTAGATAAAATATTTCATCTCTCTGATCATCATTTTCTTCATCTACACAAATAAGGAGTTTGGATGAGATGATATTTACGGACTTCACCTATAAATCTAGAACTTACTCATAAGTGAATGAATAGAGGAAAAAACATTTAGCTAGCATTTCTTATGTGAAAAGTACTAGAATTCTGTTTTTTCTGCACATGATCATATCTAGAGATTTCTCAGGGTAAGTATTGAGTTGAGGTATATGAGTCAAAAGAAAATATTACCTCTTTAGATAAGCCACCATGATAGGAACCCAGGGCTTATGCCATGAGTTATAATATATAAAGCACTATTTCAGTACCAATTATTATTTTCTTCCTACTATGTGGAGAACAGTATACTAGGGGAGGTACAAAGACTGAATGAGACATAGTTATTAACCTTGTGAAGTTTATTAGTGGTTGAAGGAAGAAGCCAATTTCCAGTAACTGAGTATATGCCTGTTGTCCAACAGAGAACTTACTGAGATTGAGAGAGCAGAGATGACTTCAAGAAATTCCGTTTAACAGACTGGCAGGCATCATGATTATTTTTCTGTCATGCGATGTGGTAGGAATCACCAGACTGTCACACTTTTGTAAGCATCCCACATAACTGCATGGGTGGGAGTAAGAGGTATTGCATAATAGAACTCTTTCTCTTGCCCCCGATGGTTGATACACAGGTAATCCTGGGCACAGCAGGTATATCTGTATGCCCACACCATTACCAATCCCATTTGGGGACATATTTCTTTTCATCTTTGATAACAGACACTGCTTTGGAGAGGGGAAAGTCAGGTGAAGCTTCCCTTGCAAGAGAGGGTCTGCAGGTTCCCTTGGGACAGATTTGATTTAAGCATAGATGAAAGATTCTAATTCTGTCATACTCTTAAAATACATGAGCATGAGTTGGGGGAAAGGAGAATGACAATTTCTTTCTCTGAACAATGAAGCTCTGAAAGCTGAGTAGGAGGAATTAGTGACAACAACATGATGTCTTTCAACTTTTATAAAATTGGTATTGGCAAACCCAGAAGTAAAGTTGAAATGAGATAAATTGAGTATAGCAAGATTTGACACATCACTGAATATCAGCTAATGAGAAAAATCATTTCCATCTAACTTTTTTTTCTTCTTTTTTATGCCTAACACTTTTACATTACAAAATGCTTTAACAAAATTCCAAGGCTATAAAAAACCATTTTTAAAAACTTTGTCCCTACAATGAAAGAGAATCTGACAGGTGTAGAACATTCAAACTTGAAAAAGGTAATATTTCATTCCAAGCACTGGTTTTCCCGAAGTTTTAAGGAACTTTTTTCTTAATCATTTACAATGGAGCAGAAAAAGAAGCTTCAGCATTTGCCAAGAGGGAGAGCTGCTTTAGCTCTGCCAAAAATTTAGGAAATCAAATGCACTAGAAACAAATGCACAGCATGAGGGTAACAGGGTCAGCAATGTGTTTATTTGAATATCTTCCTCAAGGGATGAAAATACAATTTGTCAGAGCAATAGAATGACATGATTTGCTTGTGGCTGAAGATCTACTTTTGAACTTGACTAAGCAGTTCATAAAACTAGTACAAATCCAGACTTGGGTCACATGAATCACACTTTTTCTTAGAAGAGCTGAGCCTCTGTGTCAATACTCTGGAAATACCTCCTCTGGAGAAGTTCATCATGATCTGAAGCCCATAACTAGCCCAGAAGCTGGTCCATTTTGTAAACCATTTACAATTTCCCATTGGTCAAACTTGGATGCTGTCAGCCCAAATGCAGTTACTCTGAACATCAAAATGCCATATCTCTCTGGTGGTCAAGTCAGCAAACATTTTGGTAGCGATGGAGGGGACATTAAAGGACTGCCAAGACTATGGACTCTTAAACGTTTTTATGTCATGGATTCCTTTGGTTGTTTGTAAAGCCTATAGATTCCTTCTAAAATAATTTTAAATGCCTAAAACAATGTACATTGAATTATAGAGGAAACAAATTATATTGAAATACCACTGTCACAACGTTAAACAACTAAGTTCATTAAGGACCCCCAGACTAAATAGAAGATTACTTTCCTATAACCTATATTCAAACTACTTCTTCATCTTTGGGATAATCCTGAAAATAGATAGTTATAATTCTTATAATAATCTATATCTTATCAGTATGAACATATAAGGATATATGTGCCAGGCTTTGGGGGTTTGACAAAATGAAACATTCCCTGCCCTAATATTAAAAGAAGTGTTCTTAGTTCTCCTATCATAGCATCTTTCAGCATACTTTAGATTTAGGTAGGAATCTGCCTGAATAACAAACATAGCAGAGAATCAGAGAACCTTGGGAGCTACTGCCTGCCATACATATTTCTTTCTAAGTGTAATTTTCCAGTTTATAGATAATCAGGATTTTTTCGTGCTCCTTTAGTTCCTTTTTTCTATCCTGTAACTAGGTTCTTTCACTAATCACCAGTACTTCCATTGAAAACAGAAGGAAAAGATGAAATTTAAACTGATTGATCTTTGTTAAAGCTCTGGTAAAGGTTTGGATAATGCAAAGTTGATAATAGTAGAGTAAATGAGAAAAATAATTGGACCTTACTAGAACTGACAAGGAGATTTATACAAAGAGCCATTATAGTATATTCTAGACTCAAGGTTAAATGCAATCTTTATTGTATATTTTGATAAGTTCTTTTTTAGTAATAATTCAATATTTCAAGATTGATGACCTAATAGTGTGAGTATTCAGCCCTTCCCTCAGTGCAGATCATGACCCATCTACACCTTCTCATCTTGTGTTATGCTTATCCATCTATTTCCATAAATCTACAATAGAGAATCTATCTAAAATACTGAATGTCTTCCTGTGATTATCCTTTGGGGCACGTGCAATTTTGAACCTTCTAAGGTAATGGTAACCTCTTATTTACATTCACATAATGTCAATAAAAGAACATTAGTCTTAGAAAGATGGGTATTTATGGTAAAGTACAACTAAAGATTATTGAAAGCCCTTCACAGTTTTCCAAGTGTAATATAATCTAATTTCTTCCTAGATATTTACCTACTGATAGACTGACTCAACAGAAAGCATATACAAAGGCACCTCATAATCTGGACAATTTGTTGTCTGTCTGTTTAAATGTTTGGGTCTGGACGGCTACCAAGGACTTTTGAGTGACAAAGGATCTCATTAACGAGATCTTGTTATCTTTGGTGCAATCAACACAATGATGATCATGAACAGAAGCATCTCATAGTGTCACAGTCTATAGGGAACCTTTCTAGTTTAGCTTTACATTGGAAAGCCCCCAAGACACTGGCAAAAATCTTTGTGGAACATAAATGCCTCTTTGCTTTATACTATAATTAATGGTGATACTAAGCAGTTGATTCATGGGGTGATAACTTCATAGACTTAAAGCTGGAAGGGACCTTAAAGGTTATCAATCCAATCTCCACATTTTACAGATGAGGAAATTGGGATCCAGAAGGATGGGATTTACTTTCCCAAAGTCACACAAGTTGTGATAGAGATGAGATCTGAACCCAAGTTCTTTGATACCCAATCAAATAATCATTCCACTGTGCTAGGATCCTGAACCTCAGGACACCAAAAGTGCTGGAGAACTTGGATTTCCATATGCAGGGTACCTCACTAGGCAAAGTTATGAATGAATTTGCAAATGTTATGGTATCTTTGTTTTATCTTCTTTTTTGGTGTGAATATGTAGTTATCAACAAAAAAATTTTAATCTTTCAAGAAGAACAAGAAAGAGAATTGCATAAAAAAGTGATTATCTTGTTTTATAGATAATCTTGGATTTAAGGTGAGAGAGAGAGAGAGAGAGAGAGAGAGAGAGAGAGAGAGAGAGAGAGAGAGAAGATAGGTATCAGAGCAATTATACATAAAATTACCAAAATTACTGTTTGTATTTCCATACTTTTTATTTTCTTCAATGTGTCTTAAAACATATTTTATTAATACTCTTTTTTGCATATCTATCACTATCCACCAACTTTATGACTTTAATATAAGTATAGGTGACATTTAAGGAAAGCATTTAAGGTTATATTTTATTCTACCAAATAAAACTTCCTGACCTCAGGCTTAACATTCCAAGATCCTCCAACTAATCTTCTTATGGCATGATCTGAAGATCCTTTGTCATCTTGTTCAACTTCATCTGGGTGCAGGATGGTTCATCAATGTCCTTACAAAAATGAGATTCCCAAAACTGAATAAAATACTCTACATGTGATCTTAGCAGAAAAGAGATAGCGGGATTGTCATTTTCTTCCTTCTGAGCACCATACCATCCTTAGTTCAAGTTAAATTTATATTAGCTTTTTTGTCTACCTTGGTATTCTGCTCACAGAATTGCACAATCTTAATTATAAAAGACTGTCTTGGCCAAAACATAGCCAAATAAAACACCATCATACCTAATGAATATAACTATATAGATTTTGCATGAAAAAACCAATGTTTTATTTTCTCACTGAGAGAAAACTCACTACTTTCTAAGTCAGCCCATTCTACTTTTAGATAGGCTATTTGGAAGATTTGTCCTGAACAAGAACCAACTTTCCTTCTTTTCAACATATTGGGTCCCAGAGGAGTCTCAGAAGAGACTAAATGGTCATTTGCTATGGTACACTTTCATTTTGGACATGCTGTATAGTATTTACCACTAAAGAGAGCCTTCTGACCCTCTTCTTATAGAAAACACCTGTGCCATAAAGATGTGAAAATTCCAAGTAGACTACAATCCACTTCCATTTCCTGATCCCAAATCAAATTTCCCAACCTTTTTTTCACTATTCTCACCTTCACATCAAAGTCATCACATATTAATGTCTATGTTGACTTAGTATAGAGTCATCAAATCTTCCTTAGTAAAATCTCTTCTTCCATACTCTGCAATAAGTATTAGATACATAAACTGCAATTATTTTCATGATGGTCTATTTAGACATGCCCATCAAGAGCACTGGAAGATGAGACATCAGGTATCTTATTGCCTTTGGGCACATAATTAACCAACTCTATTTTTCCTAGAATCTATACATTCTCATTCCATTTAACAGCAACTCATTTATGTTTTCTAGTTTCACTAATAGCAAGAATATCAGCAGAGTTTGGTTCATTTCCTTAGTTAGTATGTGTAGCTTTTCATAGGTCCCTGGAACAAAAGTCACACATTAAAAATATTAACTTAAGTTACTGTTAGTAAATAGCATAAGAAAAAACTCATTTGTAATATATTATTTCTGCCTCTGCACCAACATTATTATGAAAACATAAAAAGGTAACATAGAACTGATGTTGTTCTATTTCTTTATTTGTTTAATAGGTCACCTTACCCAAAGAAACTAATCATCTTGTAGCACACCTTCCAGTGATGAACTTCTCAGTGTCTAGCTAGGCTTACTGTCTTCAAAAAAAACACCTTTAGTCAGTCTCTGAGTCTTGTACTTGAAGCCCTTTCAACTTGGCTAACTCACCAGAACTCATACTCTGTTGTCACAGACTACAAGAACCCAAGTTCATGTTCACAGCCTAATGAAGTAGTGGACAGGATCTTTCTACACAATGATAGTGCTAACTTTATGTGGGACCTTTCAGTTTCCAAAATGTTTGCATCTGTATTGTCTTATGTGACCTTTAAACCACTGTGAGACAAACAGATCACTATACTTTTCACTTTACAAATGAAGAAAAGGGGACTAAATTATGATTCAGAAATAATGAACAGGAGGGGAAAAACACTATCAGAACCCTCATACCCTTATTTGAATTGGTCAATTACAGTTGTTTTTAATTACACTATTCTTCTATTCTCCTTTTTATTCTTCTAGCTTTGTATCAATTTTTATCTTTCCTCCAAGGCAGTGCTAAAAAGTGTATGTCATTAATACTTCCCTCATTGAGAGGTGCCGTATATGCAAATATCAAATAACATCCAAAAAACGGAACCATTTTTTTAGGAGACAAGAAGAACTTGTTACCAAGATGGGAATAATTTTTGAATCATGCAGTTAGCTGGCACATTGAATAGAATGCCTGGCCTAAGAGCAGGAAGACTCCTCTTACTGAGTTCAAATCTGGCCTCAGTCACTTCCTAGCTGTGTGACCCGGGAAAGTCACTTAACCCTGTTTGCCTCAGTTTCCTCCTCTATAAAATGAACTGGAAAAGGAAATGGCAAACCATTCCAGCATCTTTGTTAAGAAAATTCCAAATGGGGTCACGAAGAGTCAGACGTGGCTGAAACAATTAACCAAGACAATCTTACAGAGAAAGGATTTGGGGATGGGATATGTAAAAGACCTCCTGCAAAACATGGTATTTGAACTCAGCCTTGAAAGAAGTCAAAGGGTCAGTAGGCTAAAATCAGAAAGGACAGTATTAATTCTAGACATGAGGTACAGCTAGTGAAAAGTCATGAAGTCAGAAAACAGAATGTCATACGGCAGAGTCATCAAGTAAGTCATAGTAATTGGATAATAGAGTACATAGAGAGAATTAAAATGTAAGAAGACTAAAAACCATAGGAAGAGGGCCAGGTTGTGAAAAGATTTTTAAGTCAGAGAGAATTATTTTTTTTTAAATCTGTTCCAGGGATGAAGTTCTCCTAATTAAGTGAGGCTGCTCCTTAGACAGCAGACACGTAGATCAGGCCCAGTCTGAAAGCCCCTCCAGCATAGTAGGATCTGCCCAAGTTTATGTGCCCCTTGATCAGCCTATGGGAAAGCAGAGTTACTTCCATGTCATCATAGTAGGTCTTTAGATGAAAGAAAAATAAAGAGAAAAAGAAAAGCAAACAAAACAAACAAGGTCTTCTGTGGTTATTTCAATTCTTTCCGCCTCCTTATAACCAAAATTGTTACTGTTCTTTGGTTTACTTTAAGCCTGCTGACAGATCTGCAGACATGTAGTGTTTGTGTCTAATGTCAATGCTATAGAAACCTTTTAAATAAAAATGCTCTGCCATTTTGAAAAAGAAAGATTTTCACATCACCTCTTAGCTGCCTATCACTGGAATTGTATAATCTCAAAATGAGGAGTAATTTATCATTTGTCTGTTATCCCCTTTTTCACCCCTAAAAGTTAAGTGCCTTTCTCATCACTGCCCAATACCTTCTTCAAAATGTCTCATACTGGCATATGAACAATTCAGATCTGTTTCCCAGTGCATCGAGGATTGTCAGGTAAATATTTTGAAATGTGTTAGAGAAAAAAATGGAAAAAAAGAAAGAAAATTTCCACACAAACAATCACCTACTTCAACAGGCTGGAGTTGGGATCTTTGAGGAAATTTCTCAAAAGATGTACTACCTCAAATAAACAAAAGCTGATGTTCTTGAAGACAAGTTTCAAGAACGGAAGATTTGAAATTTGAAAAAATAAAGCAAAAGAGTCAACCCCATTAGTGGATGTTCAGGTGTTGGGCATTAGGGCCATTATTCACAGTCATTACTAGAGGACAAGATGGTGCATGTTAGTTTGGGCTGCAAGATTAAAATGACAGCCATCCCTATAGCTGTTTTCACCTGGCATTCGGCCTGTGTCTAGCACCATATGGAAGGTCTCACTGGGTCTCTCTAATTTGCTCTAACATCCCTGCTCAGACTTCACTCTTGTGTCTAGGAAAGAAAAAGGGAAAAAACAGAGAGTTTATACAGGATAGAGGAAAATCTTAAAGAAATCCTTCTAAATACTCTAATAGTTTCCAGCTAATGGTGCTTGTAATTTTTAAATGACTTCAGCTTTGATGACCAGTCATTCAGCAGCTTTGTTCCCTCAGGTTGTTAGGTGTACATAGGCTTTACTGAAGAGTAAAACAAAAAGCATTGCTGGCTGGTTAGCATTCTTGACAGCCTAAAGTGTAAAGATTTTATGTCCTCTATTATGATGATCCAAGTTTTGACTTTGAAGAGTTCCCTTGCATAACTTAGCACTTTTCCCTAATAGAAACAATGTTTTATCTTCTTTCCAGTATGAAAAGTAGCATTCAGAACGCCCTCCACTGCCCTCAGGGTTGGAGCCAGAAGTGAACCTCTGATTGGGATTGCAAGTATGTTATAGACTGAGATGGAAGAGAGTAGAAGGACCTGTGTCCATTTTCTTGGAAGAGGGAGCAAAACAAAGTTGCAGAGTGGGGAATTTAGTTGTAATTATATGGAAATTTTTTAAAAAATTTCATAGGGGAATGAGCACTCACTAACCCTCCCAAAATTCATCCAACTAAAATATATATTTTAATGTCTGATTAAATATTACTTTGAAAACATTTCATTCATTTGAAACTATCAGTTCATTCTCAATGCTATTACAAAGAGGGAAAAAAATTAAAAAATACAACTTTTATTGGATCTGTGATTTCAATGACAGAGAGAAGTTCTGGTGAGTAAACTCCTTCCATCAGTGCATATGGCACCTCCTCTGTAATTTATAAGCTTACAGAGTTGCATGAGGCCTTGAAATATTAAGTGAGCCACCCAGAGACATTTAGAAAATATTTTATTAGAGGTAGGAACTGATCCTAGTCCTTGCCATTTCCAAGGCAAGAAATTATGCCAAGATATCCCTTTTGGAAAAAAACAAACAAGAATACGATCTCCATCAAAAATTGTGGAACATTAAGGAGTAAAAAACCTACTCACATCATCTATAAGAGAATTTTGTATAACATATCTTCAAACTTCTTTGTTTCTTATTCTTTTCACTAATGAAAGACACAGTCACGTCGTTCCTTTTTTAGCAACTTGTGTTCAACACATAATGTACAATATGTATGATAAATCCTGCCTTTGTGACCTGTTATGGAATCTCTGGGGATCACTTGCAATAGCCCTGGTTAAAAAGTGTTGCTTAATTTTTACATAAATAGTAAACTGGCTCTTTTTGCCTACTTTAAGTTCTCATACATTTTATGTCTCATTTTTATTTTACTCAAATAGTTTTAAATGAACAATTGCTATGCATGAATCCAATTCAGCAAATTCCTTTGAGGAAAACTAAGGACTCTATAAAACTTAAGTGAATAAAGGAGCATATTCTAGACCTATTGAATCATTTATGCAAAAGTAAGGAGGCAGTAGATAGTACATAGTGCTCACAGGATTATCTGACTGGTATGGAGAGAGCAGGAAAAAAGTCATATGAAAACATAGGTGGGAGCCACATTGTGGAAAGCTTTGAATGCCAAGTTGAGTAGGTTGCATTTTACCCTAAAAGTCAAAGGAAGTCATTGAAGATTTTTGAGAGGGTGAAGGGTCATAGACAGAACTTTGTTCTAGAGATATAAAATTGACGGTTATTTGTAGAATAAAATAGAGAAGGGAGAAAATAAAGAGAGCAAAAAGAGACCAAATGGAAGGTTATCACAGTAGACCCTGTTAGAAATATTGAGAGGCTTAATCAGGATAGAGGTTGTGTGAGTACAGACAGGGAAATGGGTGCAAATGATGTTTCAGAGGCATCGTGAACATGAAGGCACCTAATTGAAAATGTAGAAAGAAAAAAAAAGAGAGGAAAAATAAAATTTGATTTTAAGGTTGCAAGAATGGATGACTGGAAGGTGATATAACCAACAAAAATGGGCAAATTTGAAAGAGTTATGGGTTTGGGAAGAAACGTATGGTTACATTTTGGACATGTTGATTTCACAATGGCTGGAGGGGATATTCAGGTAGAGTTTTTAGGGATTTAAGAGTTGTGTTCCATAGTCTAAGGGGAAAGCAGAAGGGTGAAGTAATATTAGCACAGGGAAAAATATAGCAGTTTAGTGGCAAAAGCAATAGATTTGTGGTTAAAGACCCCAAGTTCAAATTAGGCATTGCCACTTAATAGCCATCTGATTATTTTACCTCTAGGAACCTCAGTTTTCTCATATTTAAAATGAGCGGGGAGAGCTAGATGGAACAAAGACCTATGAAAGGAAAACCCCACTATATTTGAAGTTGGAGGACCTGGGTTCAAATCCTGACTTTGCCATTTACTCTCTATATGACTTTGGTCAATTTATTTATCCTTCCTGGATCTCAATTTCCTCTACTCTGCAATGAAGGGGATGGACTAAAATGATTCCTTGCAGTCCATTCTAGTTTTAAATATATGATTCTCTGTCCTCTAAGATCTCTTCTAGTTTTAAGTCAGTGAACTCCTAAAACCTTTCTTTTCAATCCAGTAAATATTTAAGTGCCTGCTATATGCCAGGCATTGTGCTAAATTCTGTGAATACAAGTAATAAAAAGAAAGATAATCCCTGCCCTCAAAATCTTACAATCTAATGGGTAGATAGGAGAGACTGGACACAAGGGCTGTATCTGGTTTGGTGACATCTTTTTCCATGAACAATGTTGAAACAAAGGCAGAACTGCAGATATAAAATGGAGTTGAGAACTTAGTGACTGGTTTTGACTCAAAAATTAATGAATAATAATCATTTTTATATTTGATATTCACATGACATTTACCATCACAGAATCATAAATCTTGAGATGGAAGGGACCTTAGAGACAATCTCCTTCAATTCCTTCATATTACAGATGAGGAAACAGAAACCCAGGTTGCTGCTGTTGCTGCTTGTTTTTTGTTCTCAGCTAGGACCATGACATCAGAAAGGTGATGCCATGACTTACAAATGAATTGGATTTAAGCAAGGGAGGGCTATGCAAAGTCATCAGCTTCACTTTCTCCTACAGAACCATCTGGGTCCAGTGGTCTGATATTCATCAGGATGACTGGAGATAGCCCAGGATGAAATGGGAGACCCTGTTCCTTTTAGGCTAAGGTCCTTTCAGGTTCTCACTTTGAGTGATGTAGTGCCTATTCAGTAAAGAGGTCTCTTTAAGAAATGAGTCAAAGGATGGCCCCTTTAATAAAAAAAAAAAATCAAACTGGGAGGTGAGGACCTTCAGGGTTACTAGTCAAAAGAGTAAATGGTAAATTAAGGTTTAATAAGAAATAAATCAAAGAGTGGTATCTTTAGAGAGAGAGAGAGAGAGAGAGAGAGAGAGAGAGAGAGATCTGTGAGGAGAAGACCCTCAGGGTTTCTGACCAAAACAAAAAACAACTGCTATTTACATTCATTCTGAGCCAATCAGGGCCCAAACAATGACCTGAGTAGGGCTTGACTTGGAACCTATTATTGGCCAATCAGTGAGAGTCAGAGTGATTTGGGGTTAAGGCTGGTTTTTAAGAGAAAAGAAAAAAAATTAGGAAATTAAAAATTTATATTCCCTTTGCACTTGCAGGTAAGAGTGTGATACCTTATATGGACGGAAGGAAAGTAAAGAAAAGAAGGAAGGAAAGAAAGAAAAGAAAGAAGAAAGGAGAGAAAGGAAAGAAGGATGGAATGAAGGAAGGAAGGAAAGAAAGAAAGAAAGAAGGAAAGAGAAGGGAAGGAGAGTGAAGAAAGAGAAGAAAAAAAAGCTGTATTGCCCAACTGGCCAGTACCAATTTTATCCCCAGTGGAACCAAAGGCAGGTCCAATTTCACAGAAGCTACTGTTTTTCCTTCCTTCTCAAAGGGGACCATGACATCAGGAAGGTGATGCTGTGACATGCAAGTAAATTGGATATAAGTGAGGGAGGGCTGTGCAAAGTCATCAGCCTCACTTTCACCTCTGGAGGTCAGAGCCCCAGATAATGACTTGGCCAAGATCACACTTAATCCTGATACTGATTTGATAAACAATTTGTTAAACAATAAGCATTCAGTAACTATCAAATAAAACTTTACCTAGATGAAGAAGAAGAATGGTATAGTGGGGAAAACAATGGACTCAGTACCAGGATACCTAGGCTTAAGCTCTACTTCTGTTGGCTATCTAGATGAGGACAAGTTCCTTTATCTGTGTGAGCTTCAGTTTCCTCAACTATAAGAAAATGTTAATAATAACTGCATTGCCAATCGTGGGTTAATTCAAGGACAATACTTTGTAAATGTGAGCTATTATATTATTCTTAGAGATACTTCCCAGATAATACTAATCGTGGAAAGAACAAATACCTACCTCCCAGCCCTCAGTCACTAGATTATCTTGTGTGATTGTTTTTTATACCTGGAGGGTTAAGAAAAATAAACCATGTCTCAGCACAGTATACAGCTTTGGGCACTGTACCAGTCAAATCAAAGGGTACACTTTAATCTTTTTGTCTTTTTCTATCTCTTTCTGTTTTGTCTGTCTTTTTTTCCCCAATACACAATCTCCTTCAGCCTCTCCATTAGAGAGAGAATGTCTGCCTCCTAAGTACAGGCAAATGTCACCTTTCTCTTCTACTCCTTAGGAGCAGCAGCTCTGCCCCTTCCACATAGGAAGGATTTATTATTGTGCCAAATCCTCCATAGGCAGTCAGCAAACATTTATTAAAAGCCTACTATGTGACAGGAGCTCTGCTAAGCACCATAGATACCAAGAAAAACAAAAACCAGTCCCTGCCCTGGAAGAACTCAAAATCTAATGGAGAAGACCACATGGAAACAATTACATATAAATAAGCTATACAGGATAAATAAGAAAATAATAGGAAATAATGAATAGATAAATAAATTAAATAAATAAGAAATAATGAATAGATTAAGAGGGATCTGGAAGGCTTCCTGCAGAAAGTGGAATTTTAGCTGAGACTTAAACCAAGCCAGGGAAGCCAGGAGGCAGAGACAAGAAGGGAAAATATTTCGTGAACTACAAACAGTCAGTTAAAAGAGTTAAGTTAGAGTGGAGTTTCTTATTCACAGAACAGCAAGAAGACCAGTGTCTGGATCACAAAGTACACTAGTAGGGTTTGGGGGTAGGAAATAAGGGAGGAAGGTGGCAAAATGTAAAAGACTATAAATGGTAGGGAGAATACAACTTAGGAGCAGGTGTGAATGCCAAATAGAAGATTCTATATTTGATCCCTGGGGTGATAGAAGACTATTAGAGTTTGTTGAGTAGGGGAGTGACATGGTCAGTTTTGCACTTTTGAAAGATCACCAGAAGGGGTGCAGCCTAGAGCGCAGCATAGAAGTAGGGACCTGCTAGAGCTCTCCCCCCAAATCCTTCAAAAAACCTGTAAAAATGACTCTAAACAAATTCTAGAGCAGCAGAAGCCACAGAAAATGACAGACTGAGGCAAATTTTCAGCCTAAGATAATCTGGAAGATCAATAAGAAGTATCTATTACACTGGGCTAGGAGTGGAGCATCTTCTGCAGGCACAGACAGAGCAGGAGCAGGCATTAGGGGACTGAATCACTGGCAGAGGCTGCAATTTCCAGACTTCTCAACTCATAAATGCCAAAGACAGCTCCTAAGGTCAGTAGAAAGGGTCTCTCACCTGGCTGAGAGGGTAGGATGGTCTAGCCCCAGCCCCAGAACCAGGGTAACTGCAGCCACTGCTAAAGCAGAGGCTGCTTCTGGAACAATACATTTAACAAAGAACTCAAAAGTCAAGTAATTGGGGGAAAATGAACAAATGAGAAAAAGAAACAAATTATAGATTCTTACTTTCTCAGTTTAGAGATAGCTTCTTATGTCATTAGTGATGAAGGAGACCAAAACATACAACCAAAAGAAGACAACAAAGCCAAAGCTCCTGTATCCAAAGCCTCCACAAAACATTTGAATTGGTCTCAGGCCATGGAAGAGCTCAAAAAGGATTTTTTTGAAAATCAAATAAGAGAAGTAAAGGAAAAATTGGGGGAAAAAATGAGACAAAAACTTGCTAAAGGAAACACAAAAAGTGCTGAAGAACATAAGAGGTTTATTATTAGACTAACCCAAATGGCAAAAGAGGTCCAGAAAGACAATGAGGAGAATGCCTTAAAGAGAAGAATGGGCCAAATGGAAAAGGAGGTAAAAAATTTCACTGAAGAAAATAATTCTTTAAAAATTAGGAAGGAGTAAATGAAAACTTATGACTTTATGAGAAATCAATAAATTATAAAAGAAAACCAAAAAATGAAAAAAAGAAGACAATATGAAGTAACTCATTTGAAAAAAAATTGACCTGGAAAATAGATCCAGGAGAGATCATTTAAAAATTATTGGACTACCTGAAAGACATGATCAAAAAACGAACCTAGTTGTCATCTTTCAAGAAATTATCAAGGAAAAATGCCCTGATGTTTTATAAACAGAGAGTGAAATAGAATTGGAAAGAATCCACAGATCACCTCCTGAAAGAAACCCCAAAATGAAAGCTCCTAGGAATATTGTAGCCAAATTCCAGGGTTCCCAGATCAAGGAGAAAATATTTCTAACAGCCATAAAGAAATGTCAAGTATCGTGAAAACACAATCAATATAATAGAAGATTTAGCAGCTTCTATATAGAGGGATCAAAAAGACTTGATATATGATATTCCAGAGGTCAAAGGAGATAGGATTAAAACCAAGAATCACCTACCCAGCAAAACCAAGCATCATACTTCAGAGGACAAAATGGAACTTCAATAAAATAGAGGACTTCCAAGCATTTTTGTTGAAAAGACCAGAGCTGGATAGAAAATTTGACTTTCAAATACAAGAATCAAGAGAAGCATGAAAAGGTGAGCAGAAAAGAGAAACCATAAGAGACTTTTTAAAGTTGAACTGTTTACATTCCTACATGAAAAGTTGATATTTGTAACCCATGAGACCTTTCTCAGTATTGGAATAGATGAATATATGTGTATATAATATATTGTATATATGTGTGTATATGTATATGTATGTATATGTATGGAGAGAAAGAGAGAGAGCCAGGGTGAACTGAATATGAAGGAATATCTAAAAAGAAAACTAAGTGTTGAGAGGAATGTACTAGGAGAAAGGGAAAGGAAGAGGTACAATGTAGTAAATCGTCTCACATAAAAGAGGCAAGAAACATCTTTTATAATGGGGGAAGGGAAAGATGAGAGGGAATAAGTGAGCCTTTCATCAGATTTGGCTTCAGGAGGGAATAACACACACACACACACACACACACACACACACACACTCAATTGGGTATGGAAGTTTATCTTACCCTACAGGAAAGCAGAGAGGTAAGGGGATAAGGGAGGGGGGATAATAGAAAGGACAGCAGATTGTGAGAACGGGTAGTTGGAAGCAAATATTTGGTAGAGGGACAGGTCAAAGGAGAGAACAGAATAAATGGAGGACAGTACAGGATAGAGGGAATTATAATTAATCTTTCACAACACAACTGCTATGGCAGTGTTTTGCATGATTACACAGGTATAATCTATATCAAATTGCTTTCCTTCTCAATGAGGGTAGATGAGGAGGGGGGAAAGGAGAGAATGTGGAACTCAAAACGTAAAAATTGAATGATAAAAGTTGTATTTACATGCAACTTGGGAAAAAAAAATATATAGGCAACAGGGTATAGGAATCTATCTTGCCCTCTAGAAAAATAGAAGGGAAGGAGATGGGGAGGGTGAGGTGATAGAAGGGAGGGCAGATTGGATGAAAGGGTAATCAGAATACACACTGTCCTGGGGTGGGGGAAGAGGGCAGACGGGGAGAAAATATGAAAATTGAAAATTTTGTGGAAGTAAATGTTGATAGCTGAAAATAAAAAAATTTCTAAAAATAGAAAGATCACCAATAACTGAGTGAAGGATGGATGTGTGTGTGACTTATTATTTATAACAGCTATAACCAGTCGTTTATGCTATATAGTTTTTTATATATACATATACTCATATATTCATAAACATAGTTATATATTCATATATAGTTATATATTTATGCTATATAGATTTATATATGTGTATATATATAATATTTTAAGTGTTTTCAGAATCTAGTCCCAACAATGTCACTATTTGTGTGACATTGGACAAGTCTCATAATAATGTCCCTGAATATCACTGTTCCATTCTGTATAAGAAGGAGGCTGGACCAAATGAATCTTAAAGTCTCATTCAACAACAAAGTTTTGTGATTCTATGATCTCTATTTACCCTATATATACTCCATTAACTTGTAAACTTTTTGGCATTTAGTTAAGTTTTGACCTTTAATTAAGTCATCAGCTAAGGGCAGACTGCATGATCTCCAAGATTCTTTTCAGCTCTAATATTATCTGATTCCATGAATTGCCATTCTCAATCTCTCTAACTCACACTGGGACTCTGAATCAATGAATGAATGAATCAATGAGAAAATATTTAGTAAGTTCTTTCTCCATTACAATACACTTAAATACTGAGGATGTAATGGAAAAGCTACACAGTCCCTGCTCTTAAGGGGTTCATGTTGTTATGGAGAAAGATAATATAATTAGAAGTCAGAATATAATATAACATTTGTACAGATGAAGAAAGGAGAGATAGGACTCAGCAAGTATATATTCCATATCCATCCAGAATATTAAATATCAGCATGAATACTTCTAGGATAGGACTTTTTTGCCTTCATTGTGTCATGGACACCTTTAGCAGTCCGGTGAAGCCTATGGACCCCTTCTCAAAATAATGTTAATTCTTGCTATATTGTTATATTAGATTATTAATGTCATAATAACACGTTTAAATGCCTAAAATGAAATGCATAAGTCCCTGGACACTCTAAAATCTATGTATAAAGCCACTGGGGTCCACAGATACCCTCTGCTCTAAAAGTTCTTATTTCAGTTCATTACAGAATGGAAGTAATGCTGGATTCATAAACGTCAAGTCACAGAGAAAAAGATCTGACATAAAAGTGTTGGAAACATTTTTGGTAGAAATAGTAGATTGTTTCTGCCTGTTGAAAAACAATCAATCTACCATCAAAGCTTCATTAAATATATATACAAAGGTGTAACAATCTCTGCCATCAGGCGCTTGTATTTAACTAAAGAGATGCAACACATTCATAGATTAGTAAATGTAGGATATATTCAAAATAAAGTCAAATTGTGAGGGGTAAAGAAGGGAGGAAACTAACAACTGGGAGCATAAAAAAATCCTCTTGAAAGAGATAGCTCTTATTTTGTGGGGAGCTGACTTCCAAGAGACAAAGATAGGAAGGGACTTAGCCAAAATAAGACAGAGTAATCACCAAAACAACTAACTCTAAGAAACCCATGAAACAAAGAAATATACAATTGAGTGTTGCTGCTATGTGTTCCCTTCCATTTCAACAGCAAAAATGACAGAGCATGTAAAAGTTCATGGCACTAAGAACTAATCTTTGGACTACCTATAAACTTTACTTAGCAAGTCAGGGAAAGTAGACCCAAAGTGGGTATAGCAAATACTTGTACAGCCATTTGGTCATTTCATCTTCCAGGATTATGGAAAGTATTTTCAAAAAAAGACTACCACAAAGGTAATTTTACTTGTGCACTATCTATTTCAGAAGATAAAGTCTATGAAGAACTGTTTTATGATATTTTTTTGTTTGTTTTGTCTTGTTTTTACTGGACCTTTAAGTACATCAGGGTAAGGAACTTCCAGTGAGGAACTCCCTTAACTAGTATAGAGTAGCACTTGTTTTGTAATTTATGGACTTACAGAGTTTCCCAAGTCATCAAGAGGTTAAATGACCTGCCATGGGTCCCATGAAAGAAGGAAACACTCCAGCTCCCTATCTATTTTCCATGTTGCTGAAGGACTCTTTAGGACATTCTCCCCCCCATGCCAAATTAAATAAGCACATATTTTAATACTTATCCACATCAATGGAGACAGTGATGAAAATATGTTGGGAAATATAGTTCTGGAATGAGAAATGAGAGAGCCCCAAAAGTCTATAGATCATACTGAAGCTTCAGAGAGAAAGAGAAAGAAAGAAAGAGACAGCATAAGAAAGAGATGCAGAAAGATGGGTACAGACAGATAAATACATAGAACATTTATTAAACATTTACTTGTTCCAGGCACAGTGCTAAGTGTTGGAGATACAAACACATAAAAAACATAGTTCCTACACTTAAGAAACTTACACTCAAAGGAAGGAAGATAACACATAAAATGGAGATGGAAAGAACATGGCAGGAAATAGCTGGAAAATTCTGGAGTTAGGAGGAAAGCCAGAAAGAAGTGAGCATGAATGGTCTGGGAACTTACTGAAATGGTGGTCTTAGGCAACATGTCACCTTATTTTATATATCATATTCATTTTCTTAAAGAAAAGACTCAGCAGGCACTGGAAAGGGTAAGTTCCAAATAACATCACAAACAATTAAGTTGGCTATATTTTAACATATAAAAAATTACTAGTTACCAATGTGGGAATCATTTCTGAATCAGTTATATGTGTATAGCCAAACCATTAACTTGTAGGAACAAAGATTTTTTTCTAAATCAATGCCAAATGAAAAGAAAGAATAAAAATAAAAAGTATGGCATGCAACTGAGGAAACTCTAACCTGACCTATTTTTAAAAACTATTGATGGCCAAAAAAGGAGGGGGAGGGGAGATGGACTTTGGGTTTCTAAAAAGACATTAATACTGGCTATCACCATTTCCTATGGAAATTTAACCAATGCAAATCACCACAAGGAAACCAAAATACCCTAGAAATTACAGCAGGCACCAAATACTTGCTATCCTTGCCAAGTGGAAAGAAGAATCAGCCAAGATCAACACTGGTTTATAATATAAACTGGTCTATATACTCCAGGAGAATGGTGAAGGAATATGATGAGCAGTATCACCTTATAAAGAATAGAATAGAAGAAAAAGTTTACAGAAAGTTTATCAAGAGACTAAATTAAGCAAAATTAATGTGGGAATATAATAAAGCAGAACAAAAGGCAAAAATAGAAAAGACTGGTAAAACATATTTTTATTTTCCATTAATCACAACGGAGCCAAATTATTTGGATGCTAATTTCTTAGTCATTTGTGCTACATAAACAAGAAATGGTACAAAAGATAATAAAAGTAGGGAAAGCAATTAGATTGAACCAGTTGCAGAGAAGAAATTATAATAGAGGTTACACACTTTTGAAAGCATTGAAAGATTGATTTTAAAAGTATTTAGAAAAGATAGGATAAAAAATTCTTAGGAAAAAAATTATATACATTATGCCATTTTAAAGGTATCTGATAAATTACCTCTGATATACTCACTTTTTCCTTCTTTAGAAGATCCTTATGAAAATAATCTAAGAATATATCCAGGTCATCCTTGGAAGGTAGAAGAATGGACTGGGCAAATCTTCACAAATGATCATCTATGGAAAAAATCACATCTTTACAGTCAATGAATTTATCAAAATGTATGGAGAACGAAAGATCCATTCCACTGTACTTAGTGTTTGCTGATTATAAAACAGTGTTTTATTGATTAGAGCAAAATTCTACCTGTCTTCCAACAAGGTATCCCCCATGCATATGCCAAAATCATACAAGATTCTACTAAAAAAAAAGCAACAATTATAACTTTGTTCATTAATACAAAGCAAGAAATAAGGCAGGGATGCAGAAATCTCACCAGAAGTGTTTGCCACTGTCATGGAATATATTCAGGGCAGACAACGCCTGGGAAAGTGATTTTTCATTCAAAGGGTGTCCCAAAAAAATCGGTACAGCTTAATTCATTAAGCTTATTAAAGCTTAATGAAGAGAGAGATTTTGGGAACATCCTATATGATGAAACTCTCCGAATGACTCTCTTTGTTGATAGCATTGTATTGACTTCATCAAGCCCCAGAATCATAGCACATTCTAAATCATTTAAAAGACTTTGACCTAAATCTCCACATAGCAAAACCAAAGTCAATGAAGAATTCTTACTATTCAAAGTTCATGTATGCTTTGAATGAATATTAGATATACATACACATATGTGTATATGTAAATATATATGTACATATACATATGCACACATGATGTTTGTGTGAATATATACAAATAATTACACACTTTGTTTATGTAAGATACATACACATATGTCACATATGTATATATCTATATCTTGGATATACATGTGTGTGCATACACTTAACATATATGCGTGCATGTCTTGCATAAACAACAAGCTTAGGCCAGAATTGAATCATTCTTTTAATGACATGAAGCTTTTCCATGAAGT
>CM053773.1:30287069-30308350 GCA_028658325.1 Potorous gilbertii
AGTTTCTGAAGAACTAAAACTTCAGATCACCCAAAGGAGAAAAAAAGAGATTCATTTTAGACATAAGCAAGCTGTGGCATGAGTAAAACAATGAAGAATTGTTTAGGAGAAGCAAAATAAAAGATGTCATTGAAGACACCGGAAAAGGAGATGTGCTGGTCACATAATAAGAGCAAGGGACAAACAATGTGGAATCTATAGCATGTTCACTGTTATCCATCTAGTTTTGAAGGATCAAGAGGAAGACCCCAGTATTGGCGGTTGACTCTTTATGGAAGACTTAGGGATGATTGGGAAGATAGAGACAAAAACTGTTGGATTATGATCTGTATCTTTATGGTTGGAATGGTTGGATTATGATCTGTATCTTTAAAGATGGTTTCCATATTGATGAAGTCATAGATTCATAGAAGTACTAAAGCTTGGAGGCCATTATTCTCCTGTCCCTAATATTTATAGATGGGAAATTGAGACCTCAAAAGTGATTTCTATAATGTTTCATGTTAATAAAGAATTGAAATTCAGATTCCTCACATACCTACAGGGAATGTCCTACCACTTGACCTTGCCTCCGGAACAGATCTTGATGATTCTGTTGTGTGACTGAATAGTATGATATTATATAAGTGGCAATGAGGCAGAATTGACTACATAAGGCCAAGGTCAGGAAGTCGGATAAAAAGGAGGGCCCTGGGTAAACCAGTCTTTGAGCATCAGAGGAGCATATAAGCTTGACAGGATATAATCAAACAGTTGAATTCAGTATCTAGAAAAGTCAACAAGAAAGCAGGGCACCCAGGGATTTTATTATTTTATTCTGTTCACACTTATTTCATGTGAATGGCGTTAGCTATCACATCAACCCTGGGCCAGGTAAAGCTTAAAATTCATGTCACTAGAAGATGATATATCATAGGGACAAAAGGATTGAAATCAGAAATTAGAAAGCAAAGAAACTCAATAGCCAGGGTCTGGTTCAAAGGTCATACTGGAGCTGGAGAAAGCGGAAGTATAGCCCCAAAGAGAATTTCATTAAAGTAGGACTTGGCAAAGTTAGGCAAAATACAAAAATGTGATATATTAGAATGGGAAGAATTAGAATGGTGATGGTAACGAAAATTCTATCAGCTAACAAGTCCAGCAAGTATTTATCATATCCTCTACATCAAGAAAAGTAAAAGGAGATCAGGGCATCTAGCAATAATGAAAACTACCAATAGTAATCGTTAGATGGTAAGTAATCGTAGTAATTAATTATTATATAATAGTATAATTAATACTTATGATCATTAATTATTGTGATAATGTTTACATAACCCTTTAAGATACAGAGACAGAATCTCAATGATTCTCACAACAACTCTGAAGTTAAAAATACCAACTCTAAAGGGTAACATTATTTTGATTAATAAATCACTTGCCCAGAAATGCCCAGTACGTCATCTGAGGCAGGATGTAAACATTCCAAGTCCAGTGCTTTCTTCACCACAGTACTTCAATATAGCTTTAAGGGGAGTGAAAAGCGCCGAACAGTCAATAAGATAGAGCAGGACAGGTCTGGAACAGGTGCTAAAGGATAAGCTTTGGTTTTCACTGTCTGTTTTTATAGGACCTTATTTTGCTATAGTGTCCATATGTGCTGGCTTTATAAAAGTGTCAAACTATCAGGTCTTAGGGCACACATCAGAAAAGATATCAAAATGCTACAAGGAAACCCTTCCCCTAATGAATGAAGAACTATTACCATTCCCGAGAAATATGGATATTAATGATACAGTGACAAGAATACTGAATTTAAAGCCTAAGGAATTTGGTACACATCCTTATTACATGTGTGACCTCAGACAAATCATTTCACCCTCTAGGTCTCAGTTTCCTCATCTGTAAAAGTATTTTATCTTATAAAATGTCATTAACCATATTTAAATTCAGCTCTTAGTAAACAGCATCTGCAGATTCTGTACCCAACAAAAAAAAATGACCTATTCTACGAGCTCCCAGTATAGTTATACTGATGTCCATGCCCTCAGAACTGAGCTAGTCTTTTAAAATAAACAGGAAAATAAGTTGAAAATCTGTAATCTTTTTCAAACCTCTCTGGCCTTAAATGAGAAAGAAAATATCTGACTTTTGCCTATGGTTTTGGAGCGGAGGATCCTAGAGTCGAGATTTGAGAAAATAAAATTGTGGTTTCTTTGTGATTTATGACTCAGAGCTCCCCCACACCTGCTTTCCAGAAGAGCATTTAGCAAATGAGTCAGTGCATAGGTGATCCTTTTTGTTCTTTCCAATAATCAGTTAAAAACATGGGAGATAAAATAATGAGGGGGAAAAAATCCTGGTTTTAAAATAGCTTTTGGCCAAGAGCATGAAATAGATTTACTTAGTTTCTAATACAGAGCATAATGAAGAACAGCTGTGGGATAGTTCATGGGTGAGAACAATTAAGCAAAAGAGTCTGTGAGGGAAGGAAGATGGTTTTCAATTTCATAGCAAAGTTGATGTGTTAAATTAGCAAGCTTGTTAGTGATGAGAGCCCAGAACAGTGGTATTTCTTATTTATGGGAGCAGCACTTATTTCAGTGTCCTAGTTACTTTTTACCTCATTAAAACCCCAGAAAGACTCTTTTGGAGACTAGCTATTCTAATTAGTGATCTCACAATTCTACTTTAGAATCTTATTCTGCTCCTAGGAATCAATGTAATCAGTCACCTCTGTCTCCTTTTGTCCATCATTCTTTCTGGGATGCAACATACAGATAGAGAAGTGGTACCTAAAATGGGGGCAAAGACTCCTTTGGGACATGGCTTAATTTCAAGGGGACTGTGGAATGATCCAAGGGATATAGGATCAGTATTTTTCCCCCAAATCAATCATGAGGTTTTGTCTTCTAAACAACTCCTACTCTTATCTCCCAAACTTCTTAAACTCCACCCTGTTCCTCCAAAGGTCAGGCTACCAATCTTCCCATTTCTGAGATTGTGTTCAGCCCCCAGGGAAGTTATCTGGGCACCCATAGTAGCAGCTCCTCAAGTGCTTTTGAGAGGAAAATATGCCACCTCTTCTCTACAAGCATATTCATTCTCTGGCCCCCATATTGCCTTGTGACTATGGCAGATGCCCACAGGTGTGCTGGAGCCAGCTTAAATAGGCTTGGGAGAACCCACTGTTAAATTCAGTGTGAAAATTCACAGCTTGGAAATTGACAAAAAGTTAAAATCAATACTTGGTTTATTAGTTTGTTCATTCACTAGAGACTTAAGATAGTGATAGAGAAAAATATTGATTATGCAGATTAAATTTAAAAATACATCTCACAGTTGTTAAACATTTACCAGTACAGGCTTACAGATACTCATACGATAGTGGGTTTTATACTCCAAAAAAATGACCAGTGAGTAAGAGCCCTTTCTTTCTCCTTTTCATTTTGGATGAGACAGAATGAGGCAGAGGACAACTCTGGGACAGTGGATAAACATATATGAGTGAGTTGTGACAGAACAAAGATTACATTACATTACAATATCTCTTTCTTTCCCACAACCTCCATGTTTTCTTCAACCACTCACTCTCTTTGACCTTCCAGTTGCCAAATCTTGTTGCTTCTGACTCCATGTTACTCTCATCTGTCCCCTACTCCCCACTCACAGAGCTATCACCAAATCCAATATCTCAACCTCTTGTATAGACTATCACAATAGTGGGTTCTCCGCTTCCTCTCTTGCCTCTCCAATCTGTCATCCACACTTCTATCAAAATGATTTCCCTTAAACACATCTCTGACTACATCATTCTGATGTTCAATAAACACCAGTCTACCCTATTGACTCTAATATCAAATACTTTATCATTCTTTTTTAATTTCTATTTTTGTGCAAGTTGTATAATTTATATAATTATTGGTATAGTGTTAAATTTATATCATTTATAAATATATTTGAATAAATATGACTACTAAATATATGAATAAATATAAATATATCAGAGATATATGTTTTGAGGTTTTTTTGCTGATAAATATATGATTAAAATTTTGTAGATCATTTGCCTAAGGATGGCATCATTATATAAGAATAATGAAAAAAACTTATGAAACTACCAACTTCAAATACTATGGGCAGGGGAATACAAGAATACCAGTGAGGAGAAGCACAAAGGAGATTGTCATGTCTAGTTTACAACTGGAGCCATGTTTAATTGATGATTTCACCTATTTGGAAGTAATAAAATGAATTTGTTTTAAATGTTTGCACTCTTCCGAATATTGGGGTTGAATACAATGACCTTAAGTTTCACTTTGAGAAAAGGCAGCAGCAGCCACAGTATAGCTATCTTCATCCTCCTAACTTCTAAGAGGCTATAAAGCTTACCAAGTTCTTTCACATCCGTTTCTCATTTGATCCTCATCCTAAGCCTTTGAAGTAGGTACGGTAGATGTCAGAGCTACAAGTAGCCATTCTAGAAATTTGGGCAAGCTCGACTAAATGTGCACATGAGGCAAACATCCAGGTGCCCTCAAATCAATTTGTCAAGATAATTTTAGAAGAGGAATCTAATTTTAAAAGGGAGATTGCATTTTCTATGTAAAGATTATTACTAACATGAAGCTCAGTGGTTTACGCCTGCATTATCAGTAGCAGCCCAACTTTAAGGTCCTCTGGATGATGCTTTGTTTACAGCTCTGACAGATGATATCATTTTCACCTTACATATAAGGAAAGTGAGTCTCCAGGTAGTAAAGTGAAATGACTAAGATAACAGAACTTAGTTGTAAAGATAACATTCAATCTCACATCTTCGAATTATAAATGTAAGGCTCTTTTCAATGTGCCCTACACATGCATGCAAAAGTTTAAATATGAAGCCCATTTCTGGACATAATGGACAGAAAGGCGAATCACAGAATTTTAGAGTTGGAAGGGGTGTCAGAAGTCATGGAGTCCAACTAGTATCAGAAAATACTATCCTACCTTCCTTTAAATCTGACTGGAGACTCTTTCCAAGCTCCCAGAAGATCAATTATATGAGACTCTGAAAAGGCCATATATAGAAGGAACACAGTCCAGGGAACAATCTTCTTTTACTCAACATCAATTCAGCTTCCTACAAACAGGATTAAACAACATTTGGTTGGCAATTGGAAACACATATCAAAGCAAGGCAACTTAATTCAAACCAGATCTTTCTAACCATCCTTAACATATATGTGTAGGAAGAATGCATCCTTCAACTGGAGCAATGCAAATATTGGTAACTGCAAACATGTGTGAGAGGGTCTGCCAGACATTTGTTCCTGCCCTCACATAACGAGGGCCATACATAGCCCTAGATGCATCAGTGTAATTTCCATTGATTTCAATGTGAAGTATAGGGCTACAAATGGATAGTTAATGAAGGGAACACTAAAAGGCCCAATGAAAACTGCCCCTTGTTAAAAAAAAATCATTTGTTTATTTGAAGTACATGCTGGCTCCAACCTACCTTTCTAGCCTTATTTCACATTATTTTCATTCACATACCACCCTCCAATTCAGCCAAGCCATTTTAGAACATATCTTACACTCTTCTGCCTTTAGTTACGTTAGTCTCTGAGGACTGAAATAGACAGCCAGTCTCTACCTCCACCATAATGTGTTGGAATATTTCCAACAAGGGTGCTATCTCCATGAAGTTTTCCCTGATTCCTGGAGCTTAAAATGATCTCTCCTTCCATGATCTTTTGTATCTGTCCAATGCATCCAGAACAATTTATTCCATGTAATAGTTATTTGTGATCCTGCTCATTTCCTTATCTCTTCTCCCAGAATGTCAACTCATTGAGACCAGGGGCTATCTATGCCCTATTTCATCTTTCTTTCTCCTAGGACCTGGCACAGTGCTTCACATTTATAAGGTCTTTATTACATAATTCAAAGGATGTTCAAAATATTAAATGTATTAGTTCCTTATTATGAAATGAAGCCCTTTAAATGAAATTTTATCCCAAGTCTAACTGCTAGAAAAAGATAACAAAGGCTATTAGAAAGGAAGCTGAGATAAACCAAGGTGTTGTTGGACAGCTCCAACACTCAGGGGACTAGTGAGATTTCTATTTATCAGCCTTGATGAATTCCAAACTTCTTTTCTTTAGCCAAATCGTAGCTATCAGATCATGAGGGCACTTGTTTTTTTTTCTTTTATTATGCTTGCTGAAATCCTTTGTGGAGAGAAAAATCCATTTCATCATGTCTTAGAATGAGTAAATAAAAATGAAAAATGTTTGTGGTCAAAGATGTTTCTGAGTTAAGATCAGTAAATACAGTGTTCTCCTGTTGGTTTCTGTTTTTCCAAACAAGATGTAGCTGCCAATTAGTTCATGTGAAAAAAAAATAGCCCTCATGTGTCTCACAAGAGAGAGGAATTACTGAGTTATACTTCTTGCAAACTTGTTTGCTAGAAAATTGCCCAGTTTCCTTGGTTTGTTTGAAGAAAATCCTTTAAAACCCTCCACAAACACCCTGCTCATTCTCATATGCTTGCCATTGACCCATGTATCTTCCTTCCCTAGAATACCCCTTCCCTTCTATCTACCAAGTTAGATCTATCCATCATGGCTTTACCTTCCTTAAAAATAAAATTTAAGTTTTATAGTATTTTAGAATTTTAGAACTGGAAAAATCTCAGAGGCAAAAAAATAATAACACAGCATTTATATAGTGCTTTGGGATTTGCAAAGTGCTTTATATACATTTATTTATTTGATCTTCACAACAACCTTTAGGAATATGGGCTTTTAGTATCCCCATTTTACAGATGAGGAAACTGAGGAACAGAAAGGGTAAGTGGCATGCCCAGAGTCACACAGCTAGTAAGTGTCTGAGGTAAGATTCTAATTCAGTGTCTTCCTCATTCCAAATCCTGTACTCTACTGACTATGCCACACAGTTGCCTATGTAAACTATAGGCTAGTTATGTAATCAGTTCCCTATCCAAATAATGACTTTTGTCCATAACATTCCCAAGTGGCAATCAGACATCTGCTTAAAGAATTCCAGTTATAAAAAATTCTTTATGACACAATCCTCTCCCCCATCTCCGGGTAAACAGTTCCATTTTTTAACAGCTCTAATTTTAAGACTTTTTTTTCTCTAAGTCAAAATCTGATTCTTCCTCCCTTTCCTCCATTGTTGCTTATTCTGGCCTCAGAAGTTACTTGTTACAAACCTAATTCCTATGGCAGTCTTTTACATAGTTGAAGACTGCTATCATGTCCTCACTGAACCTTCTCTTTCCTGAGTTAAATATTTTCAATTCCTGTAACTTGGATTTGCATATCATTGTTTCAAGTCCTCTTGCCATCTTAGTCACCCTTCCCTAAATGATCCAGTTTGTCAATGTTCTTTCTAAGAGAATTGTGCAAATACTTGAGAAGTACTATGATGGACACAATGATCACCCATCTGCAGCAGTATGGTGCTTCTCCAATTTGCCACAGTTCCTCAAAAGTAACCACATCCACTCATTCATCCAAAACTCTAGAAAGTCATGTGAGCCAGAAACTGAATTTATCGAAAACACCTAGGTGCTCTTTTCTCATCTAGTTCTTTATCTTGCATTTAAATTCCATGTTAACCACTTTTGTCCTGTCCTTCCTGTTCTGAATAATATCTACTTGGTAGAAAAAAAAATAGAATCAAAATAGGAGTCATCTAATTTTTGCCCTCTGTCCACCATGTGCACCATCTACCAAATCATCCTTAGAATTTCTGTCACAAACCATAACTCATCTTGAACTTCAGTCTTCCTGAAACTACTCTTAATTTGCTAGTCTTTTTTAGTCACCCTCAGCTTGAAATTGTTAAGCAAGACTAAAATTTAAATGTCTGGATAACTGAAACCTCCCATTACATCTCTATCCACTTTCATCCAACTCCTGCAACAGCCCACTGACCTGTCATATATAAACACCATAATATTGTCCATGTTTCTCCTTCTTACCTCTCAATCAAATGATCTCCATTATGTATTTCCTCTTAGGTGCATTTGCATACACACACATACACATGGGCGTGTGTCTTCTTGTACAATGTTAATCCTTCGTACCCTTCTCAATTCTTCTAAAAAAACTATCCCCCACTGATCTAACTGCCTGATCTTTCTGCCTCACTCAATACCTGCAGCACATATGACATATACGATGCAATTCAGCACTGTCATACATTGCTCTGTATTATTCTTTGTATGAGAGCTTTGTCTCTCCTCAACCACATAGGAATTTTTTTGAGGATAACATTTTGTCTTGAGATAGTTATCTTGTTTCCACCTACAATGATAATTTAAATGGGAAGATCTTTCCCATTCATTAACAAGCCCATGTGACCTGTCACATGGAAGTCTGAGTCACATGGAGCATGTGGTGGAAGGAGTTTGCAGAAGGGTCCTTGTGCTCAAGGGATACTTATTTTGTGTGATTCCTGTTATTGTTGTAAAGTTCTGTTGACACCAGTTGCCTGAAATATTGTTTTATATGCTTATTTTCTGTTATCCCTATTAAAGTTCTGTTGATACCAGTTGCCCCACTGACCTGACCTTAAGGCTAGCTTTCTATCCACTATAACACATTTCCCCCTTTCTAATCCTATGCATAAAGAATAATATCCATGAGCAAGTCATTATAGATAGTGTCTGCTGACAGAAATAATTTGTGAAAGCCCATCTCTTCTGTTCTCAAGACTTCATCAGTGGGCGGAGCCAAGATGGCAGGGTAGAAAGATGCACATACACTAGCTCTTCCCTCACAGCCCATAAAACACCTGTAAAGAAAGACTCTCAACAAATTCTAGAGCAGCAACGGAGTGGAGGAGATTTCTAGCCCTGGGTGACCTGAAAGGCTGAGAGGAAAGGTCTGTTGGAGGTGGAGCAGAGCCCAGCCCAGCCTTGGCTATGCAGCACAGTGCATTTTATTGTATAATTAACCTTGGAATACAGATTGGGGCCAAACCATGAAGGACTTTAAATGTCAAAAAGAAAAACATTACATTCAGTCTTAGAGGCAAAGAGGAGTCACTGAAGCTACTTAAGAAGGGGAGTGATGAACTCAACTATATGCTTTAGGAATCTCAATATAGCAGCTTCATAGATGATGGATTGGAGAGGGGGAATTACTAGATTCAGAGAGACTAATTCTGAGGCTATTGACAAGAGCCCAAACAATTATAGTTGTGATTAGACTGAAGAAGAGCTAGAAACATGAGAGACATCACAGGAGGCAATACTGAGAAAACTTGGCAACTGACTAGAAAAGGGAAGTGAGTAAGAATGAAGTATAGAAGATGTCTCCCAGGTTCTGAACCTAGGTTAGGAGGAAAATGTGATGATATCAATTTAGACAGCAAAGTTAACAGGAAGGATGAGTTTAGAAAGAAAGATAATGCCCTTTATTTTTGACATGTTAAATTTGAGATGCATCTATAAGATATCCTGGTAGAAATGTCTAGAGATGGGGAAAATCAAGATGATGAAAGCCATGAGGACTGGATAGGTAGATTTTGGAGAGAGTTGTATGGAGATGATAGTTAAATCTATGGGAGCTAATGAGAAGACTGAAAGCAAATATATAGAATAAAGAAGGCCCAGGAGGAGGCATATTGTAATAGAGGAAAATGTGTAGTATTTTCAGAAATATGAAAGTCAATTGCATGTGCTGGTCATTTCCTGAGCTGTCCTATAACTGTGGTATCCTCCATCTCTAAATAGAATATTCTATATGGTGTCCTTTGAACAGATCGTAAGTCTGACCCATGGTTTCTCTCTGACCTTCTTTTCTCCCTCTTCAAAGACTTTCCTCTCTAAGAGCTGGAGTTAAGTTATTCCTGTCCCCATACTTTCCATGCTAACTGCACCCACCACTGTCTTACCCCTACAGAGCCCCTGCCTCCATTTTCTTCTTTAAAGGTGTACAATTAGTGCAGTGCTGATAAATGTTTAAATACTTGCTTCCTCTCCCAAAAAAATATATAAGGCATACTCAATTTAATTCAACCTGCATTAATAGTTTCTCCATTACTTTCATAAAACCAACAGGAAGCTAAGCCCTAATTTGTGGCATCCAAGCTCTAAATGCTCACTGAAAATTTTAAAATTTGCCCTTTGAGCTGGCTCTGACAAAGTACTCTCTAAAATCCCCTTCAATTTCCCAAACTGGGGCAAACATCCTATCCTTAGGCAAAGTCTCATCTTATAGCAAAGCCCTGGTCCCTCATCTACCTAGTGAAAATTCTGGCATTTCTTTATCTTTGTACATTATGTCCTGTTTCTAGTAGCACCTAACCTCCAGGAGGACAGGAGCTAGGTCATTCTTTTCTTCATATCCCTATCTCTCAGCACCATGCCTTGCAATGGAATTTAATTAATGTTTGTTACATTAAATGGAAAAATGTGAACCCCAAGTTGGAAGATAAAGAATTCAACTCCATTCTGTTTTTAACATCCTATAAAATAATTAATTCTGAAGTGGAATGGAAATTAAGTTTAAGACAAAAATAAACATTTGAAGACTAAAATCAGAAGAATTCTTTAAAATATGATTAAGGGATCGTGAAAAACCAGGAAAGAGATGACCACATTATTTTACATGGACCACTGAAGGTAAGAGAGGGCATCTAAATTCAGATGCACCTCCCTCAGGTCAATTGAAGCTAGTGTCTGAAAGGAAAGGCTTCATATCTTATTACCATAGGCCAAGAGTAGCCTAACCCTCTCCCCTGAAAGTGAGTAACCAATATTTGAAAATCCATTCACTTTCCTTCTACAAGTATTTTTATTGCCATATTTAAGCTTTGAATTTATCATCTATATACCAAAAAAGAAAGTGCCATCTTTACAACTTCACTGTGAACATCACTTAAGAAATGGTAATTTGCAGCTGAAATCGTCGGAGACAGTGAACTTGACTTTTCTCTCTCTTTGTGACATCTCAGCTAAGTGGAAAGAATTCTCATCTCTTCCCCAGTCACTACTGACTCACATTCTGCTGAGTGAACACCATGAGACACTTGCCATTTTGAGCAGATATCTCTTGCCTCAGAGGACAGAAATATCATGCTAGCCATTACTTCCTGATTTGCAGGAGCCCTTCCAAATGTCTTTTATGTCAAAGAACAGACTATTTGCATGACAAATTGGTTTTCTAACTGCTGTAGAAAAATTGGCAAGACCTTCATACTGGTCAACAAACTCAAAGAAAAAGATTTCTTAAACTTATCAGTCCCTGAAAGGAGTGAGAATGTACGTTCTGAGGAAAATGTTTACAATAGTACAAAAGAATTAAGTTTCAGATGCTGAAATAGGGGTAACCAAAGCTGATAATGGAGCTTATTTTTCAAAAGAAACAAATGCTGCAGTGCCCAGAAACAGAAGAAATAGGTCTTCTGGAGTATAGAGAAGGATATTTTGAATGCAAATTAAGTTTACCCCCTTTAGCACCAGCTGGCAGACCGAATTTATCATCAGCAATCAGTTCTCAAAATGGACCTTGCTCCTTTCCTTGGAGACATGTAAGACTATAGGTGCGAATCATTTTATATGCTGTCAGACACAGCTACTGTGTTGGCTGATTTCATTCAATTATTTTCATTTGTCAGAATGGAAAGGGTCACTGAGTGAGGGTATATATCTATTAATAATTATGATGTAAAAGCAAAGGCATAAATAAAACCATTTTTCTAAGTTCTCAAAATGTTCCAGTTATAATTCCCGCCCCCCACCTTTGGATGAACATTCTGATTAAATCAACACAGGGCTACTGATTCAACCATTTGGAAAAAACTATTTTTTCCACCAACTTGACCAGTTTCATTTAATTGAATTCTTCAATTTTGGAGTATAGTATTCATTCAGTCACATTATGTGTGATCATTTTGTAGTTGAAGAGCAATAGACACTTGTAAAATTCAGTCCAACAAGCCTGCATTAAACATCTACTATGTGCAAAGCACTGTTTCAAGCCCTGGAGATGCCAAGACAAAACAAACACAAACAGTTTGGTCTCTCCAGGACCTAACATTCCAGCCAGGGAAGGGAGGAGTACATAAGGTAGGAAATGTAACATCCAAACTTATAAGCAAATACATGATAATTTGAGAAATAGGGAGAAAGCACTTAAAACTCAAGTTTCAGGAAAGGATTCCCACAGAACTAGCTATCTATGCCTTAAAGGAAGCTAAGAATTCTAAGAGCCTACAAGAAGACCAGCGATATCACAGTGTGATTCTTGACTTGCACCTGAATTGGATTGAAGTGAGACAGAGTTAAAGTCATCAGCCTCACTTTCCCTTCCAAAGGCATCCAAGTCTAGTGGCAGGACAAAAGTCAGGACAGCTAGGGATGTCATGGAGGATTTTGGCAACTTGAATGTCTGATCAAGCTCTAAGTGATCCATAGCATCTGCTTCTGCCACAATCACAGCCATTGGAACAAGTTGTTTACATCCATCCATTCCACCAGGGGAAGTCTTCACATACTTGTGGTAGACATGCCCCTAACTCACCAATGGGTCTGAGGCTTGTCAGTTACCCTCAACCTGGCTTAGCCCAAGATGGTTTTACCAGGGTATGCCTGCTGCACATACTATAGCTTCTTAGAGCCACCAGTGAGTGTTGAGTGAATCAGATGGACACCAAAGGAGTGTGAGGACAGGCTCAGCAAGCCCTTACACCAGTGGTGCTAGTCCTCCCTGAACACCCTATAAGCCCCTCTAGGAGATATAAAAGATACAAAATGCATTCTGTGACTATGAAAATACATTCTTCTTAAGTTCAAGTATACAAATAGGCCAATTCTGAAATGTAGATTGTGTGACACCCACCCACCCACCTCCCAACTAGTAACTCTGTCAGTCCAACTAAAAAATTGAGGGATGAGAAACTATGGAAGGAATTGAAGAAGGGGCAAATACAAGTTTGGAATAGTGGGAAATTATGTGAATACAAGCTAGGCAAGGGCATGAGTTTTTCAAACGGGAGAAAGGACAGGGGAAAGAAAATGAGATAATAGTAGTAGATTGCACAGTGGATAGAACACTGTCAAGAAGACCTGAGTTCAAATCCAGCTCCTGACACTCACATGTTGCATGACCCTGGGAAAGTCATTTAACCTCTGTTTCCTTAATCTACAGGAAGAGGACATGGAAAACCACCAGTATCTTTGCTAAGAAAAGTCATGCTTTGGTCCATGTTAAATCAGACATGATTTAACAACTGAACAAGTGCTGATGATGATGATGATGAGCATTTATGTAGTGACTTAAAATGTGCCAGGCACTATTTTAAGTACTCTATACATAATATTTCTTTGATCCTCACCTAAGAGGTAGGTGCTATCATTTTCCCCATTTTACAGGTAAAGAAACTGGGGCAAACAAAGGTTAAGTAATTTACCCAAGAAATAGGAAGTATCTTAGGTAGAATTTGAACTCAGGTCTTCCTGATTCCAAGCCCAGCACTCTAGCTACTGTGCCACCTAGCTACCAGTATCTAATAGCACTAGATACTTACAAATTCCTCTTTGAACAAGACTAGGAGACCTGGGTTAGCCATGTATTGAGGAGAACTCCAACTTATAGACTTGGTATGAATGAGAATAGAGAATGGAAAAGTAGCCCTATTAGAAGGCTACAAGGTTCTGGAGCACCTACTCTAGTCATTGAGCTCCCAAGAGTAGCTGATGGTTTTCCTCCCCACAGCAATGCAAAAGGGAGAGGTTTCATTTTAAGAATTTGAACTGTGTTCCTTGAGCTCTTGAGTTTGGGAGTTTGCCTACAGTCTAGAATATTTGAGGCTTCCTAGGCTTAGAGGACACAATTTGAAGATGTCTATGGTGGTCCATGAGGTAAAGGATTTAGACCTGAAAGATAAGTTATCAGACTCAGAGAAATAAAGTGATTTTTCCCATGGTCATACAAAGAGTGGGGATAATGACAGGATTTGAACCCAGTTTCTCTTACTCTAAATCCCATGTTCTTTCTACTTTTCCATGTCTCATGAATGTTTATGGTTTTTTTGCTTTCCCTACCATTATTAGTGAAAAACTGTATACAGTTAAATTATGCCATATAGAAATAATTCCATTGAAATTCAACAGTGAAGAAAAAATGACAGGTTTTACAGAACTGTGTGTGTGATTGTATGTGTCTGTGTGTGTTTTCTAGTGAATGAGAATATCAAGCTCCCTGCTAGGACAAATTCAGTTAGCCCAGCCCCTTAGACTGATAAGACAAGGAGTATAGCTCACAAAAGGGGTAGAGCTAGGGGATAGAAGTAGCCCAGTCTCTGACAGATATAGAAAGCTTGACATTAGATCCAGAGCACTCTCTGTTGTTGAGTAGTATGCATAAGTCCTAGAATGAGTATGTGAGTAGCAATTTTAGAGCCTTATCATTGGATTGGGTCAGGTATTTGGTAAGAAGTAACACTTGTGGTGTCATTAATAGAGCAAATAGAGGCCATCTGTCTGCACTGTACATGTATGGAATAGAGGGGCAGGAGAGAAAGTCATCAACTCCAATCACCCCAGTCTCACCCCAATCTACTAAGCACTTGTAAGCCTTACAAATAAAAAGGAATCCTGAACACCAGAATTCAGGTGACAGGCCAGGCTGGGAGTGGCTGAGAAGTAGAGACTATACAGATATAAACACCAGAGATCATAAAATACGGATGGGGAACCTGTGGCCTTGAGACCACATGTGGCCCCCTAGGTCCTCAAGTGCGGCCCTTTGACTAAATCCAAACTTCACAGTACAAACCCCCTTAATAAAAGGATTTGTTCTATAAAACTTAGACTCGTTCAACAGGCTATACCCAAGGATCTAGAAGGCTATATATGATCTCTAGGCCACAGGTTCTCCACTTCTGTCATAGAAGATGTAACAATGGATACCACAAGGGAGCCCAGAGAGAACAATCTGAAGCAGATGATATATAGAGAGGTTCAGTCATGGAGGTGGTTGGTATCAGCAGAGTCCAGCTCTTACTTGATCTAAGGCATGAGCAAGGATAGGAGAAAATAGTCCCACTAAAAAGGAATTGCCCTGATATTCTTTATGTAGAGTCCTTACTGCAAGAGAAAATGCAATGAGAATAAAGAGATATTCAAGGAGACATCTCTCCTCTGTTCTTATGAAAGAGGCATAGTTAACAATCTCTTGTGCACCAAACCAAAAATAGGGCATGTAGTGAAATGTTTAATATGCTTTTGTGTACTACATACACAATGCGCAACATCTGGATGAGGACTGGAAAGCTCAGTTAATTACCCAGATATCTCCAAATGTCTGCAGATGTTTGACTAATAAAGATAAAATACGTATCTTTTTTCATTTTTATCAAGATGTCACAGAGATGTAATATCCATATTTGCCACCACAGGTGGTCCAGTGGAAATTAAACACTAAGGTAAAGTATATAAATCAGCATGTAGAACCCTGGCAAAGCTTCCAGCATAAAGAGCTTTGAAGAACATGGATCTGTTGACAGTGGCAGCATAGGTGATCACTAATTCAGTCTCAGAACTGGAAGAATTGGATTGATAGTTTTAGTATAGTATGATAGATTTAGAGTTGGAAAGGACCTTAAAATCCATCTGGTCCAGTCTCCTTATTTTATAGATGAAGTAACTGACACCAGAGAGGTTGATTTGCCCAAGGTCAGTGGGAGAAGAGGAATGGTCATTGCATTTTCCACTGACTCAAATTAAAGACAGTCAGTCAGGATTTGTGGTCAAGCAAAATAAAGTTTGAGGAACACAAGTTAGCAGAAAGTTAGCAGAACCTAAGACAAATAAAAAGTTTGTAATGCAGGGTAGATGGACAAAAAAACGTTTATAAGGCACTAGCAAATCAGAATAAATCTTTATGCAAATATCTGTTCATGTCACTCCTATGCTTTAAAATCTTTCAATGACATGTTATTTCCTACCAAATAAAACTAAAACAATTTTGCCTGGAATTCAAGATCCTCAGTAACTATACCAAGCCACCTTTCAAGGCTTGTCTTCAAGCCTTGTTTTCAAGACTTTTGTCTCCCTATTATTGTCAAGGACTCTACCATCTTCCCAGTCCCTCAGGCTTCCAACCTAGGCATCATTCTCAATTTTTCACCCCTTTTCATTCCTCACATCCAATCTATTGCTGAGATTATTGGTTTTATCTCTGTATCACTTCTACCCCATGCTCCCTTCTCTGTTCTAACACTTCCACAATCCAATACAACCTGACTATTGCAAGAGTTTACTGGTTGGTCTGCCTACCACAAGTCTCTCTCCATTTAGGTGCAATTTGGTTTTCCAAAAGTGCAGATCTGACCTTGAGGGACTAGGAGGATGGCATTGCAATCTGAATCAGTAGAAGAGATATTCACATTAATTTACATCATAGACTCATGAAAGTATCAAAATAACAGTACAGTAGTATTAGATGATATCCGTTGTTAAGGGAAACAAATTTGTTGTGGTTTTCGCAAAGATGACCCATCTTCTTTTTCTGTGTTATGATTCTGAGGCTTAAGGCTTAGAAGTTTTCTTGTTGGCCTATTTGACTTCACAGTAAGCATGTAATGTTAGGAGGAATAACTCTACAATGGTGAGGAAAAGCTTGTAAGTTCTCACCTGTGTTATTTGACAGTAACAGCAGCAGTAAAAGATATGAAATAATCATAAAAAGAAAAAAGAAAAAAAAACCCAAATTCCACTTTCTCACAAAACTCACCTCCATCCTCCAAGTCATAAAGACACTTCCTTCCAGACCACTTTGCTCATGACTCCCTTGTGCATTTATTGTATATTATTTTATAACTATATATATATATATATATATATATATACATATTACTGTTGTTGAGTCTAACTTTTTATGAACCTATTTGGGATTTTCTTGGCAAAGATAGTGGAGTGATTGCTATTTGCTTCTCCAGATCATTTTATAGATGAGAAAACTGAAGCAAACAAAGTGAAATGACTTGCCTAGGGTCACACTACTAGCAAGTGTCTGAGGGCAGACTTGGACTCAGGAAGATGAATCTTTCCTACTCTGGGACAAGACCTCTCCCCACTGCACCACCCAGCTTCCCGATGATCATTATGTGACTTATCTAAGTGCCACTATATTCTATGAGGATAAAAACCTTGTCTTTATAAATTTTATATCTCCCGAGCACATAGCCTCATGCTATGCACATAGTAGGCACTTAATAATTTTTAAAATTGAATTAAGAACATTTGTGAACAATATTGACACTAAACAAAAGGTTCTGACTTCTTACATACTTTCCACCCACAATAGCAATGGCTAGAAGAAATGATACGCCAATGACAGATTGTAACATAAACCCTTTAGAACACACCAAAGGAGTCAGATCTGTAGATGAAAATCATTCAATTCGAAAAATGGCTAATGCTACTGGCTGCCTTGAAGGCTAAATAATAGCACTGAAGCCAGGAATACCAGAGTCTTTGTCTTGCTGACGACACATAATGGCTGAGTAACCCTGGGCAAGTCACTTAACTTCTCATTGCTCTAAGCAATTCACTAAGAACATAAATTGCAGAGGAGCTGCTGACCTGTATTGGTAGAGAGCTTTGTTGTGTGCAAATTCCTTATATCTAAGAAAATTTAAGTCATATCAATTCATATCCTAATACTTACAGAGCACTTTAAGATTTGAAAAGCTCTTTGCTTACATTATCTCATTTGATTCTCACAATAACTCTGTGAATAAGTACTATTATCACTCCCATTTAGTAGCTAATGGAACTGAGACTAAGAGTGGTAAAGTGACTCACCCAGGATCATACAACTAAGAGTCTGAGCAAGATTTTCATTCATATCTCCCTCACTCTAAGTCCAATGCTCTACTGGACAAATGAACCAATTAGCTGTACAGAATTTGGTCATTAAGGTGGTGAAAAGCAATTTCAATAGAAGATAGTTGACTTAATGTCAAAATGAGTTGGGCGGGAGAAAGGCAGAGATCTAACTTACATGGGGCAGATGGCGCTTTGTACCAGGGTGCTGATATTAGAGGAGCAGGGGATTTTTCCTCTCTGGAGTGCATTCTTTCTCACTACATTGACCAGTACTCCCATATCTAACATTCAAGTCTTCACCAGGATGTATCCCAGCTGTCTCCCATCACCACCAATCTCATTGCCATGGCACTGTTCTCCAGAGCTGAAAATAGGGCATCCTCTTCACCATTGCTCCCCCTCCTCCTCCTTCATTCAAATGAATTTGCCCTAGGTAAAATTTCATCGAATTAGAGCTCTGGGAAGCAGACTACCCAACCTGCCATTCTTTAATTGTGTTCTTCCAAGTCCCAGAATAATCCTGTCTTCTATTCTCCCCATATTCCCTAACCACTCTTTTTTCATCAAATCAATCAACCAGTATTTACTCAGCTCCTACTATGTGTCAGACCCTATGCTAGACTGGCTCAAATTGCTAGGTGCTGGTGGTAAGTCAACAACAAATATCAGGGAGCTTCATTCTAATAGGGGAGGTAGCATGTACATATACAGGTATACATAAAATATATAGAAGTAGATACAAGGTAATGTTAGAGGAGAAGGCAACAGTTAATGAGAGGACCAGGAATGGTCTTAGGCAGAAGATGATTTTTGAGTTAAATCTTGAAGGAAGCCAGGGGTTTCAAGAGGAAATAGTGGAGAGAATGAACATTCCAATTATCAAACAGTGGAACTGCTAGTTCAAAGGAAGAGAAATGAAAGGTAGAGCATCAGGTATGAAAAAATATAAATAGTTGTGCATGTATGAACCTCAGAGATTATGAAAAGAAAAGACTAAGAGGACTAGAAAGGCAAAAAGGAATGCAGTTGTGAAGAGCTTTGAATGCCAAACCAAAGAGTTGATATTTTATCCTATAGATAATAGGAAGCCACTATAATTTTTTAATTAGAGGATCAGGGGTGTGGGAATTGGTGAGTGCTGCACTTTAGGAAAATCATTTTGGTGGCTAAATGGGAAATGGATTGGAGTGCAGAGAGATCCATTAGGAGACTGTTGTCACAGGAGAACCAGAATTAGGATGGTGGTTGTGTGAGTGAAGAGGAGGAAATGGAGAAGAGAAAAGTTGTGGAGATAGAAACAAGATATAGTAATTGATTTGATGCATGGGATGAAAAAGGAAGTGAAAAATTGGTAATAACATTGAAGTTTCAAGCCTGGGTGAATGGATGGCTAATGCTGCCCATGTCTGGTGGTTGTAAGAACCTGCCGGTTGACTGAAAGTAATAAGGAACTTTAGAAAGGTATGAGTTTAGGGGGAAAGATCATGAGTTCTGTTTCAGACATGTTAAGTTTTAGATTTCTGCAGGACATTCAGTTGGAAATATCCAAAAGACAGAACTAGAATTAAGACTGAATATTGCAGATTTGGCAGTTTTCTGCATAGAGATCATAATTGAAAACATAGGAGCTGACAAAATAATCTAGTGAAAAATGTAGAAAGAAAAGGAAAAACACAATGACTTGGGACATACTCACAATTCGTGGGGATAGCATTCGTGAAGATCTAGCAAAGGGAAGTGAGAAGAAAATCAGAAAGAGATCAGCATCATATAAACCCAGAAAGGAAAGAGTATCTAAGAGAGAAGGGTGATCAATAGTGTTAAAGGTAGCAGAGAGATCAAGAAGAATAAGGATTGAAAGGTTATTAGATTTGGGAATGAAGAAAGAGCAGTCTCGGGGGGAGGAGCCAAGATGGCGGAGTAGAAAGATTCGCATAGGCTACCTCTGAACCCATAGCCCATGGATTTTCTCTAAAAAGAACTCCCAACAAATTCTGGAGCAGTGGAAGCCACTCAGCAACATAGTGAAGGAGATTTCCGTTCCAGGGAGCCCTGAAAAACCGATCCCAAAAGTCTGTTACACACCGGATGGGAGCGGAGCCCAGCCCTGCCCCTGCCCTGGCCACGCAGCACTGAGAGGAGCAATTCCAGCAGATCCGAGCAGGATTCAGGAATGGAACCTCTGGTGGACACGAAGGTCCCTCCACCCACAGACACACAGGTCAGTGAGAGAGACATCTGGACAGGCTGAGAGGGGAGCGGGTATCTCCACAACTCAGGCCCCCTCGGGAAGCAGAGGCAGCAGGTGGCCAGAGAATCCCAAAGCAGGCAGGAGCTTGGCAGGACTTACATTATGGAAGGTCTCTGCATAAAGCCCCTGCCCCCACCTGAGAACCTGATTTAATCTTACCCTGAATAGCAGCTGACCCTGCCATCGAAAGCCCTGAGACTGGAGAGCAGCATTTGAATCTCAGATCCCAAACACTAGCTGGGCAGATCTAGACAGGGGTGGGCATGAATCTCAGAAGTCAAGTAACTGGCTGGGAAAATGCCCAGAAAAGGGGAAAAAAATAAGGCCATAGAAGGTTACTTTCCTGGTGACCAGATGATTCTCCCCTTCCTTTCTGATGAAGAAGAACAATGCTTACCATCAGGGAAAGAAATAGGAGTCAAGGCCTCTGTATCCCAAACATCTCAAATAGATATCCAATGGGCTCAGGCCATGGAAGAGCTCAAAAGGATTTTGAAAATCAGGTTAGACAGGTGGAGGAAAAACTGGGAAGAGAAATGAGAGAGATGCAATAAAAGCATGAAAAATGGGTCAATACCTTGATAAAGGAGACCCAAAAAAATGCTGAAAAAAATAACACCTTGAAATATAGGTTAACTCAATTGGCAAAAGAGGTTCAAAAAACCAATGAGGAGAAGAATGCTTTCAAAAGCAGAATTAGCCAAATGGAAAAAGAGGTGCAAAAGCTCACAGAAGAAAATAGTTCTCTCAAAATTAGAATGGAACAGATGGACGCTAATGACTTTCTGAGAAACCAAGAAACCACAAAACAAAACCAAAAGAATGACAATGTGAAAGATAATGTGAAATATCTCATTGGAAAAACAACTGACCTGGAAAATAGATCCAGGAGAGACCATTTAAAAATTATGGGACTACCTGAAAGCCATGATCAAAAAAAGAGCCTAGACATCATCCTTCATGAAATTATCAAGGAAAATTGCAATGATATTCTAGAACCAGAGGGAAAAATAAGTATTCAAGGAGTCTATTGATCACCGCCTGAAAGAGATCCAAAAAGAGAAACTCCTAGGAACATTGTGGCCAAATTCCAGAGTTCCCAGGTCAAGGAGAAAATATTGCAAGCAGCTAGAAAGAAACAATTCCAGTATTGTGGAAATACAATCAGGATAACACAAGATCTAGCAGCTT
>CM053773.1:30315610-30351354 GCA_028658325.1 Potorous gilbertii
AGGCAAAGGTGAAAATACCTGGTTATCTAAATGACAATTAAAAAACCCCAAAACATTGTAAGACAAGGTTGGCAGGGCTGATAAAATTTAAAATAACATAACTGGTTTTACACAATTTCCCCAACACCTTTTAGTTTCAACAAAATTCAGATTAGAAATTGGTTTCTCTAACACTGTTTCTGGATTATAGGGGTTACTCAATTTTTACAATACAACACTATTACAATTTTGAAGCACAACTAGTGAACCTTAGGTGTCATTAATTACATTTCCAAACCATCACATATAAATATTATTAATAGAAAACTGGGCTTACGAAATGTAGGGGCTGATTGGTTTGTGATCTCATACTTCCCCTGATCTAATCTGGGATGATAAGAATTATCTTTAGCAGTTCTAACAATTAATTCATGGTAGCCCTAACTGGATGATTAATTGGGACTGCTGGGCAAAAAAAATCTTAATGGCTCTAACATTTACTTAAGTAAATTTTACTTCTGTGTCCACTCCTTAAGAACTTCTTTGAAAGAGAGGGCTTTTGAATCTATCAGCTGAAGTGAGGGACACTTCTGGACAACTATCCAGTGGTGCCAAGTCCTCTCCTTTTTACTGGAGAGTTCAAAAGCCTTATCTCTGCTGAGGTGTCTCTTTTTCAGATCCATGCATTTTTCCAATTTGCCTTAGTGCCAAATAATATAACAAATATTGACCTGTCTTAGACATCCAATTAGGAGTGACATGTTTCACTTAAAATATGACCAGGATAACTACCTTTTGATTATTTCCCATTTTTTCTCTTTTAGGTGAGGCATGAGATAATTAAAATACTAGTCAGTCTGTTTGCCTCTCTGGTATGAGGGAAAAAGCTTCCCTGATTTCTTCTTGTCTTTCTCTCCACCTTAACAACCTGGCCAGGGTTAGAAGGTAGAAAGAGAGAGAGAGTTTTACTAACAACTTTCCAACAATTTACAAAACTTTTATGCTTTCCTTAAAACTGCACATACGTTACTTCTTTGTATACCTTATCTGAAACTGCCTTTAGCAATATAAGATCAGTTTTTTCTCTTTATTCCATACTCCTCCCTGATGCTGCAGTCATCAGAGAGAAGGGACAAAGGGAAGGAAAGAGAAAATATGGGAAAGAGATTAACACACAAACACACTCACACGGAACATAGAGACAGAATACATATACAGACAATAAAAAAGAATTCAAAAAACCGAGAAAAGATTGCCAGAAATGCTCTGCACAAATTGTACCTTTGGCTTGATTTCTTTTACTTTGTTCCAAACACACTTTATGGAATTCAAATTTACACATTAAGTAATCTCCTTCAAGAGTGGTTTTATCTAAATTACATCAATCAGTGGGGCATAGGGCTGTCTGAAAAATGTTGTCTAAAAGAGACTGAATGTAAGGATTACTTCGTCCTTAATTGATAGTCCCTTGTTTTAATTCCTTTAAAAATTTTAAATCCAGAAGGATGAATTCTCTTGCAACTCCTCCTGGGTTATTGAGATCTGAGGTTTCTGGAGGAGTATAGAATGGCAGTGGCTCTGTGGGATCCAAGGGTTCCAGGGGTGCTGAGGCTTCCTCTGACCAGGAATCCACCTCTTCTCTCCCTTCCTCCCTCTCCATGTCCACCCCTACCTGAGTGTTTCTGCCTTTAAAAAGTATCTGACCCATTGTTAACCTTACTTTTGCTATTTACCTGTCAGTTTTGATTTCTTAGGAACAGAATATGTTTTTTGATTCTGTTAACACAGTAAATTCTCCCCGTAAGCCTGTAATTGCTGAGATTTTACTGTGTCTGCGTGAACCTCGGATAAAGTGAAATGTCCCCCGCAGCGTTTCTTCAAGGCTTCCCCTTACCTTAGTTGCTTTTTCACAACTCAGGGCTCCTTTCCAAGGGGGCTGCTATCACTGAAAGATGATTCTCTTTCCTGGGTCAGGTCCTTGTTTGAGGCACCATTTATGGAGGATGGCTTTTGTCCCCACATGACTTGGTGATAGCAGTGAAAAAGATAGACACACGGGCAAGGGGAAGAAGAAAGGACAACTCCGTTTATTGATCCGAGGGTCAGGGTATTTATAGCCAGAAACTGCAAGTCTATGTGACATACTGCTCATCTCCTGTCCTAGTGATTTGGCCAGTCTTATTGTCTTAAAGACTGTTAGCCTAGAGGGCATCTATTTTACATATCCCTTGTATTCTGTAGTTCTCTTGTTTGTCTCATGGAGACAGCAACATCTGGGGGGCATGGAGAGCCATTCCAGAGGACAATGAGCACAGTCTCAAAGAACAGTTTCCCTGAAGGTCTATCCTGAACTTGCTAACTACACTCTATTCTGGCCCTCAACAAATGAGCTCTAGGAATACTCAGTAGGTACCATGAAATTTCTTTGTTTCCTTCAAGACTTAACTTCCTTGACATTTATTGGATGATGTCTTTCCTGATTCCTCCTATTACTAATACCCCTTGTCTCCTCTCCATTACCATGTATTTAATTTGTGTATGCTTACATAGATATGTGTTGTCTCCCTGAATAAACTTTAAGTCTAACTTTAAATGCTTTAAGCACTTGACTGTGCCAGGGATGGGGAACCTGCAAAAGTTTGGATTCAGTAAAAGAACCACACTTGAGGACCTAGAGGGCCATATGTAGCCTTGAGGCTGCTGGTTCCCCACCCCTAAATTAGACAGTCTTCTGAAAACAGTGTTCCTCTGGGACAAATATATAGCAATACAATCTCTGAACAAAACAAACAACACAGGTCAGGATGGAGTAATGTTGATAGTTGGTTTCATTGATGGGGAAAAACACATGGAATCATAGTGGATCTCCTGAATATGAATTGGTCCTAGTGGGTTCTTTAAAAAGCAATGGATATTTTATGTTGTAATATTCTGCTTGGGGAAGAACTTATCAGAATGCTGTGTTCAAGTTCACTCTGTGCTCTTAAAAATAAAATTTTCAGAGAAATATCCAACAGTATGGAGATGAAAAAATGATTAAAAAGATATACAACTTGTCTGATGAAGAAAGATTAGTGGTGTTAATCCTAGATGCAGTAAGGATAAAGGATGATGGTAACTATATTCAAGTATATAAATGATTATTATGAAGCAGATTAGTTTTCCATTTTCATAGAGGACTGAAAAAGAAAAATGTACTTAAATCACATTGAGTGAAAGCAGTTATACATAAGGAAGGAACGTTTTGCCAGCAGTGTTGATTCACCTTGGGAAAGGCTGTTTTAGAGGTTGCAGAATCTTCTTCCTAGGAGATCTTCGAAAACAGTAAACAGACTGTAGGTTCTGATTATCTGAAGGAAGTAGACTGGGTTAGAAAATCTCTTGAGTGTCTTACAAGCTCTGTAAGAATTAAGATAAAAGAAGTTTTGTCCTTGAAAGAATGAATATTGGTGACCTAAAATAGAAAGAATTAGGTCATGTGGGATTCACTTGGAATTTTTGTCTTCATATGAAAACTGTCTGATATAATAGATGCTTAACATATTAGATGTGTGTGTTTCTTTCTATGTATCTTTCTATCTACCAGCTATCTATACTTAGTTCAGTGACGGTTCCAGGTTTCATTTCAGAGAGATTGATTTAATCTAAGGCTATTAGATACTATTTTATGGGATATACTGTCAAAAGTCTTTATGCACTTTAGTTTGCTATGGCAACCATTAATTTACTATGCAACGATGTTTGAAACTGATTGGGTTAGTAATTTAGTATATGAATTAGTGGCTTACATCTAGTTTTATGAGATTGTGTATTCTCAAAGGAGCTTCACTCTTTTTAAACCTTCAAATGCTGCATTTTCTCCATCTCTTTTGGTGTTTTACCATTATGTTCATTTTTTTAAAAAAAATTTCAAAGCAGAGTTTTTTAATTAAAGCTGTCAGCTCACCATCTGGACTTCTTCACTGGATTTCTTTTCTACAAACAGTACATGCTTGTATAATTTCCCATGATAAAATGGAGGCTATGTTCTATGACTATTGAAAGAGTTTGTTATTTGATGTGTGATTTATTAATACTGAGTGCTGCAATGTTTCAATCTTTTTTTGTTATTGTATTTACATTTAAAATGGATATTTTTTTTATTCCTTTCATCTACAATTATATCTTTCCCTTTTTCCTCACTCAGAGAGTCATTCATTATAACAAAATTATCATTATAAAAAAATTGTAAGAGAAAAAAAGCCATTCCACAAAACTAACCCGTCCATTAACCAAGATATGCAAATCCCACACCCATAGTCCCTTATCTTTACGAAGGTAGTTATAATCATATTGTCTTCAGCTTTGTTGTTAGCATTTATGAAGCCCTTATTTTGTGCCACTTGATACTGTGCTCAGTGCCAAGGAGACAAAAAAGGGCAAAAACTTGGACCCTGTTCTCAAGGAGCTCACAATCCAAGGTGGGGAAACAGAATGCAAACAACAATATTCATACCACACATAAACAGAATTAATGGAACATAGTCTCAGAGAGTAAAAAACTAGCAGCTGGCACGGTCCCCCAGCTTTTACCTGGTCAGAAAGGCCTCCTGCAGAAGGTGGAATTAGAACTGATATTTGAAGAAAGCCAATCATATAAGGGGAGGCAGAATATTCCAGGCATGGAGAATAGCCAGTAAATAGATGTAAAATTGAGAGATGGATTATGGTATGCACAAAACAACAAAGAAGGCCAGGGTAGCTGGTTGAAAGAGTGCACAGAGGAAAGTAACACGTAAGAAGACTGGAGGCTTTGAGAAACAATTGACCAAGAATGGGAGGAGAGGAGATAGATAGTAAGAGTTTTTGTTTGTTTTTAAGGATGAGTATTTTTGGAGCTGAAGGAGGAAGAGTCAATAAAGAACCATAAAGTCTGTACAGAACCAGGAATCAATAAAGAGCTATAATACATTCCACAGGCTAAATTTCTGTAACTGATCTTGCTTCTGGCTGAAATCAAGTATGTAGAGAGGTATAGTACAAACATGGACTTTGAATACTTTAGTTGAAGCCTCCTAAGTCCTTTTATTAGCCAGTGTGACCCTAAGCAAGTCATTTAACCTGTTTGAGCCATGGTTTCCTCAACTGTAAAACTGAAATATTTATTTGCGTGAAATACTTCACTGCTACTGTTAAGAAGAAAGCTCCTTTATAGGCATTGTATATTGTTTTTACTATTAGACAAAAATGCTAAGACACATAGCTACAAATAAATATTCTTCTCTTAAAAGGAGTCATTGTTGGGGAATGGGTTTACATTGAACTGATGCTGCTCTCATTTTAAATTTTTATGAAGATCTTACTCTAGATATTTCCCATTGTGATAAATCTTGGTGGATTTCACTTTTGAAAAAAAGTGAAAAAGTCAAAAGCTATTTGGAGGCTATATTAGTGAATGTGGTGAGTGAGTAACCTGGGTAATATTTTTTGAGGGGTGATAAAAATTATATAGCACTTAAGTTTGCAAAACACCATATGAAATATATATATATATATACATATATATATATATTTATATACACATACACACAGATATTTCTCATTTAGTGTTATTCTGTCCAAATTTGTAGATGGAGAAGGGAATAATCTTTACTCCTCACTAAGTCTGATCCCTCTATTAAAGTTCCTTGATCCCTTTCTTTACTGCTACCTCCAAGACTACATCAGTTTATTTCTCTCTTCCATGCATCCTTAATATTGACCTCTTTACTAGCTCTTTCACATATGCCTTAAAATGTGCTTTGGTTTCCACAATTCTAAAAAAACTTTCCCTTGCCAGGGGAACCTGTGGCCTTGAGGTCATGTGGCCTTCTAGGTCCTTAGGTTTGGTCTTTTGACTGAATCCAAGTTTTACTGAACAAATTCTTTTATTAAGGATTTTTTTTCTGTTTGGATTCAGTCAAAGGTCACACTTGAGGACCTGGAAGGCCACATGTGACCTTGAGGGCACTAGTTCCCCACCCCTGATGCCTTTCTATTCCTAACTACTGTCATATCTTCCTTCACACCCCTTCTTGGAATCATAGATTGCCAAGAGTAATGGATTTGGAATTAAGAAAGCAAGGGCTTTAGTCCCACTAGGACTACTTACTGCCTGTGTCATTTTGATTTACTTTAATGAAAATTAAGTTTCACCCAGAGAAACACAAGGAGGATCTGAGCATCAGAGAAAAGAGAACTTAGGTAAAATGATTAGATTTAATTCACAGAGTTTTGCTGATAATTGAATTCTTGAATTCCTTCTTGAGAATCAACCAGAGCAGCTTCTGTTTCCATTTGGACTCAGCAGGAAGGTGCTAATTGCAAATCAAGGCAGCTGAGCATCATATTACAATAAAAGGGGCGACATTTGCCATTTATAAAGTAAGGCTCTCTCAGGATCTCCCAGAAAATTAGTATCACCATGTAGTAAATAGGTATTCACCAGGTGGTGAGTTTTAGTAATTGACCATGCAGTTTAGCCACTCCTGCTACTACTGTTGTTCGTTGTCCTTCCTTCTGCTTGAAGAGGACCAATGACATGAGTAGGGTGATGGTTTGACTTACAAGTGAATTAGATTTAAGTGAGGCAGAGATATACAAAGTCATCAGCCACACTGTCTCCTCCAGAGTCATTCAAAGTTCAGTGGCAAGACACAGGTCATCACAACTGGTGATAGCCCCAGATGCAGTAGGCCTTGGCCTTTTTAAGCTAAAGACTTTCCCAGGTCTCAATTTATCTGAGGCAACACCCATTCAATAGTTAAAGGGTAGGTCGTTGCTTTTTGTCCTTCATTCTTGAAGAGGACCATGACATCAGAGGGGTGATGCTATGATATGGAAGTGAATTGGATTGAACAATCTCTGTGAGTAAAGAATAGGTAAGAATTGTTGCAAAAAATGGCCTAGTTTGCCTTCTCAAAAGAATTGATCTGGGAGAAGACCTTAGGGTTCCTGGCAAGAATAGAAACAATTGCTATTTATACTCACTCTGAGCCATCAAAACCCAAATAATAAGCAAGTAAGGCTAGGCTGGGATTATTATTGGCTAACCAGTGGGAGCCAAAGTGATTTGGGTTTAAAGGTATAATCAAGTAGCCCCAGTTGACTTCCAGGGAGCTTTATCAAAGCCTGGTTTTTCAAAGCTATGTTTCAAGAAATCATAAATGAAAACTACATGAGACAAAGGAGTTAATCATCTCAGTTGAAAAAAGAGACAGAATAAATAAGAAAGAAAAAAATCCAACCCCCAACCATCTTCAATAAAATATTAAAGATGTAAATATCTTTCTGCCAACAGGTATGGACGAAAAGGGAAATTTTGTAGTGATTTGCAGAGAATGTGCTATATTTTTGTTTCTGTCAGTACTTAGGAACAGTTATGTATGTATAAAGTACAATTATATTTTTGTCTTTGAGGAGAAAATTAAGAACTACAGGCAACTATCTTTACTCTTCAGGTCATCAGGATGAAAGAAGACTTCCTTAAAAGTCTGGAGAAAGAGTTTTGAGGAAGAAAAAACCTGAAGAGATAGGGTAATCCTAACCCATATCAGGAGGTTGTAGGGTAAAACAATGTAATGTAGAAAAGGAAAGAATAATTGAATACCCAAGCTAAGAAATAGGTATGAGTGTCTTTCATTAGAGGCAAGAGATAGGCTATTTTTAGAATACAAGTTTTTAACTTGGGATTCCTAAACCCCTGTGAGGCCTGTGTATAGATTTCAAGAGGTCAAAGGACCTGAAATTTAATTGTGAATTAAAAATAAGCCCATACATTGTTATAAGATGTGACTGTTCTATTTCACTATCTTAACAGAGTTCATGACGAAAAAGGAAAAAGGTTAAGAGACCCTGCTTTAGAAAAAGTAGCTGCCAAGAAATGGTTAGTGACTACATAGGTTCCATTAAGACAGAAGTTATTTATTAACTCATTCTGCCCACTTGACTATGCATCAGTTCATACAGATCTTCCCAGGTTTTTCTGAAAAAAAATCTGCTTTATTATTTCATATAACACAATAGTGTTCCATAATATTCATGTCATAACTTGTTCAGCCATTCCCCAAAGGGAGGTGACCAGAATGAGGAAGACAATTTCCATGATAATGGCAATATTGTAATTAACTGTGAGAGTCTTAGTTACTCTGATCAGTATAATAACCTATCCCAAGTCCAAAGGACTCATGATGAAAAATGCTATTCATATCCAGGTAAAGAAGTGTTAGTCTCAGAGTATAAATTGGAGCATGTTTTTCCCCTTTATTCTCTCTCTCTCTCTCACAATCATCTCAAACTCATTGGTCAAAACCAGACCTCACTATTTTTGCCTCCTAAAATTACCTTTCTTCCTAAATCCTCTGTTTTTGATGAGGACATCACAATCCTTTCAATGCCTAGGTTCTCAGCCTAGCCATACTCAACTCTACCATTTCCTTCCTAGTGGGGGAAGGGGGTCAGTTAACAACTCACTTCACCTCTGTCTATTTCAGTTTCTTGACTGTAAAATGGCAATAACAAAAGCCCCTGCCTCACAGAATTGTTTGGATCAAATGAGAATGTCTGTAAATTGCTTAGCACAGTGCCCGGCACATAGCAGGCACTTAATATTTATTAAGTCAATTATAATTAATAATTAATAAATTAAATTATTAAGCTCATCCCCTTAGATATGAAGGAAGTAGATGGCAGAATTGAGAACCTAGGTAATGGAATAATTTCCCATATACAGATGAGAATGTCTAGCCTATATTTGAGACCAGATCTAAGGAGAGGAATGAATAAAGTGAGTTATGTAAATTTTGGAGTCATATGTACATAGATAAAATAGTTATAGGAGCTAATGAGATCAGCAATAGAAAATATATACAAGGAAGGCTACACTTCTGACTTTCCCAGACTTTATCTATAATGCTTTAAAAATCTGTCTACCCTGGAAAGTCTCTCCAACTTCCCACCTTGGAAATATCTCCTACCCCTACAGTCTCTCTTTCTGATTGACTAGCTCCTCCTACAACCTTCATTTTAAGAAAGACATCTAGGTTACCTATTCCTCTCCTGACTTTCATCCTGAACTTTCTCTACAATGTCCTCACCCCAATACCTTATCCCACCCCCTTCTAGCTTCTTTTTAGGTGTTGTCTTCCTCCATTAGAATGTAAATTCCTTGAGGTTAGGTCCTAGTTTCAGAGTATGCTGGTAAATATTTAACACCTGACTCTGCTCCCCTCTACTCAATTTAGGCACAATACATTTTTAAATGTAATTTGCATTACTAACATTTCCTCTACCACTTTCTTAATAAGTAAAACAAAGCTGACTTGTGGCATTGCCAATTTCTTAGGTATAAAATGGTCACACCAAACATTTAACAATCAACTCTTTGGAATCAATATGAGATGGCTCCAGCATATTCCTAGGACTGTCTTTCTGCCTGACACATAATAAGCATTTAACAAATGCTTGTTGACTTGACCCAGCACAGGTCCCTTTCATATACTCATACAAGGGGACAGACATGGATAAAGAATGTGCGAAGAAGACAAAGAAGGACTGATCTAATAGAAAAGAAGGTCTAGGATAACATAAAGTTGAAGTATAGAGTTGAGATTTGTAAGGGAAGAAAGTAAGATTATAGCAGTGGTGATTGTTTGGGAGAGCCCAAGGTGGCATAGGAGTAGCGCAATTGGAAATTGTGAGGAAAGAGAAAGAGAATCCTAACACATCAGGATTAGGAAAATCCAGGAATGGTGTGGTCAATACTGTCAAACACTTTAAAAGGTCAGGAAGGATGATGACTGAAAAAAGACTCCTACATTTAGCAATGAAGAGGTTGTTAAAGACTTTGGAGAGACCATTTTCATTTGAGTGATGAAGACAAAAGCCAGATTGTAAGGGGTTGAGAATTAAGAGAAGGCAGTAAGTATAAATAGTGATCTTTTCCCCTAGAAGTTTTACTGTGAAAAGGAGAGATGTAGGAAGATAGCCTGAGGGGATAGGAAGGCCAAGCAAAGGTGTTTTAAGGACAGGGAAATATTTGTACGGGGTAGGGAAGGATCCAGTTTATAAGGAGGGATTGAAAATTAGGGAGGAAGAGGGAATGAGTGAAGGGAAAGCTTCTAGAAATGGGAAGGGATGGTATCAAGGGCATAGATAGAAGGGCTGGTACTGGCAAGGAGAAAATCTATCTCATTGCCTGAGACTGGAGCAAATCTAGAGAGGATATGGAATAATGTTGAGAGGATAATTGAAATATGGAATAGGGAAGGAGAGGGAACTCTTGACACATAGTTTTAAATTTTTCCAGCAAAGTATGAAATGAAATCCTCTACTGGGAGTGAGGCATAGGTGGCTTAAGGATAGTTTTGGAAAAGTCAATCAAAGGTGAGTAAAAGAGTGGCATCAAGCAATGACAACCCAGCTGAGACTGGATATTATTAATATGGACCAGAAGTAGTCAGCATGGTTCTGTTATAGCCTTGAGTGGCCTTTTAGCAGCACTTGGGGAGACGATGAGAGACAGATCACAGAAGTAATTCAGGGATGGGGTCTAGAAAGGTATGAATGATAGGGTAATGGAACAGGGGATTGAGAATAGTATAAAGGGTCTAGGATAACATAAAGTTGAAGTATAGAGTTGAGATTTGTAAGGGAAGAAAGTAAGATTATAGCAGTGGTGATGGTTTGGGAGAGCCCAAGGTGGCATAGGAGTAGCGCAATTGGAAATTGTGAGGAAAGAGAATGAGTTTAGGAGAGGGTGAAGCTAATTAAATAAATATACGATTTTGGGGAGTGCTTGTAACCTCTCAAAGCTTCAATTTACTTATCTTTAAAATGAGGCACTTTCTGTACCTACCTTTCAGGGTTTTTGTTAGTATCAAATGAAGCAATGTATTGAAAATAGTTTGCAACAATAAAAATGTCAGCCATCATCTTTTATTATATTATGAGGTTTCTTAAGTAATATGTGACTTAGGATGTGTTCCTAGTGGCTCAACTAGCATTTTTCTTTTTGAGTAAGACTCTATCTGACCCACAGGGTTGTTGAATTTTTATTTGTGAATGTTAATGCAGCTTTTTATTACTAAGTAGGGTGTTTTTTTTAGCTTAATTAGAATGCTTTAAGATTAGATACATTGTGTTTTATCCTATTAGCGTAAATCTCTTTTATAAAATAATAAAATAGCACTTGGATATTAAGAGAGCATCTGAAATTAAATCACTTTGTAGCGATCACAGTAGGAAAGTTATTAGAATTTTCTCTCTTCTTTTGGACTTAAAACACCAAAGAAGATGATTTCTATAGACAAAGAGCACAAAAAGAAGAGTCACATGACTTACTTTAAAAACAGTGTACAATAAATCCTAAATGTTACTTTAAAAACTGTCCTGGTTGTTTGCGTTTCCTTCTGACTTCCTTTCGTTTTCTTATATGCATTTAAACAATTTCATGGGGCTCATTTTTTATTTCATTGTTTAGTATATTGTCATCTTTAATCTTTAGCTTGTACTGCTGAAATAAGGGAAATGCAGAGCAGTGAAAAACTTCCTAAATGGAACATAAAAATATAAATGTTTCAGGTTGTTATGATTAAAAGGGTGGCCATAGTGAAAAGCTTTAAGAATTTTTAGGAGTGGAGTGCTCAGAAAAGGTAACTTTTCTCTGGGTTTAGTTTTTTATTAGATTTACTTTGGGTGCAGAAGGACAGAGTTAAGGATGAAAAAGTATGCTTTGCCAGCACAACATATAGACAGTATTTAATTAAAGGTTAATTAGTCAGTGGTTGATTTATTGCATCTTTTGTTTTTCTTCTTGGTCACTAACCTGTGACAATTTCTTGATCCTTGTACTTTTAGCAGAGGGAGAAATAGAGAGGAGAACTGGTGAGGCTTAGTTTTACGGTTTGTTGGTAACTTCGGTAAAGCTTGATTCATTAAACATTAAGTGGTAGTTTCTGCAAGTCACTGTTATAGCTCCAAATAAGATTCAAATATTAATAAGATATGGTTACATGATACCTTTACACAAATTGAACATGTATTAGGGCATAAAAACCTTTTATTTAAAACAAAAGCAGAAATATTTAATATGATCTTTACCGACCACAATGCAATAAAATTATATTATATAGGCCATTGTAAAAAAAAAAGTGTTAAAATCAACAGGATGCTAAACAAGTTACTCATAAAGAATTGGTGAATCAAAGAAAAACTTACAGAAACATAGATAATTTCATTAAAGATATGAAAATAATGAGGCAACATGCCAAAATTTTAGGGATGCAACCAAATCAGTCCTGAGAAAAATCTATTATTTCTGAACATTTTCACTAATTCCCTCAAAAAATAAAGTATAGATCAATGAGTTTGATGTGTAATTAAAAAAAACCCTAGAAAACAAATAAAAAATTAAACAACAAAATAGAAATCCTAGAATCATGGAAAAAATGAACAAAGCTTAAAGCCACAACAAAAGCTATTGAATTAGAAACTATAACCAGTAGCTGCTTTTTTTTTAAAAGAACAAAATAATAAAGACAAATAACTAGCCAATTTCATTAAAAAGAAGAAAACCAAATTCATGCCATCAAAAATGAAAAATGAGAATTCACAACAAATAAAAAAGTAAAGTATATGATTAGAAAATGTTTTCCCCAAAATTATGCACCAATAAAACCAACAACTTAAATAAATGAATATTTGCAAAATATAGAATACCTAGATAAACAGAATAAGAAATAAACATCTCAATCTCATAAAAGGAAATTAAACAAGCCATAAATTAACTCCTGAAGTAAAAAACAACCTAGGATCAATTCCCAAACTCATTATTTTTCCCCCAAATCTCCTTTCTTCCAACTTCCCTATTATTTTAGGGGCAACATCATTTTCCCAATCCCTCATATTCATAACCTAGATGTCATCCTCAATTCCTTACTATCTCTCATGCCCCATATGCAATCTGTTGCTGATGAACCCCTTCTTAGATTAGTGAGTTTAAATGGATAAAATAAAATACATAGCATTACAAAGGGCACCCAGTGTATTGTAATATAGTTATAAAAACTTATATGAAAACAAGTCAATTGACCTAAGCTATGATCCTTGGGCTTAGAAAAAGTCACAGATGGCAAGGTTTTCAAATTTCTGGATGACCCAAATTGAAAGGGATAGCTAATATAATCAAATGGCAGAAGTGAGATCTCAAAAGTGCTTGGCAGATTACAACCATGGGCCAAATATAATAAGATCAAATTTATCCCTTTTTATTTCAAATTTAATGCTTGGTTTCAGAAAATCAATTGTACAAGTGATTATGAAAGATTCCTGACTAAAGAAGGGTGCCTACACAAAAGCCTTCAGGGTTTTGGTGGCTTGCAAACTTCATTTTCATCAGTATAATGGTAAAAGTTAAAAAAAAAAATTACCCCAAAACAGACAAAAACAAACCAACAATCTAATACCATCTTGACCTGCACTAGTTAGACTTATACAATCAAAAAGAAGGGAGTTTCTGGTCTTAATATGCCCTTTGCTGCTCAGCTCACATTTGGTGTATTTTGTTCAGTTCTGGGAACTACATTTTGAGAAGGGAAGGGCATTGAAAAGTTAGAGTATGCTAGAGGAAAATAATAGGGAGATTTGAACCCTTGCCATAGGAGTGCTATGTGAAGGCCCTGGGCATATCTGTCCTAGAGAAGATAAAACATTTTTTTTGGTTGGGGAACAAACCATTATAAAATTTTAACACTGCAAATCAGGCCCCTTTCTAAACTTCAGGTTCCTTATCTGTAAATTTGGAAACCTTGACATGACTTAATGATCAAGGTTTCACAGCTGATTAGTGGTGGAGCCTGTGACTAGAGTCTTAATCTTCTGACTTCTTTTCTAATAATCTTTCAGCTTCATCATGCTGTATTTCTGTGATAACTGCTTCAGTGTGTTTGAAGGGCTATCACATGAAAGTACTGTCAGGATAAATTATTGGCTCAGCTGTCATTCTGGGAAGATAGCAGAGCAGGTCAGAAAATTCCAAGCTCTCCAGATTTCCCCCACAAACAAGATGAAATAGCATGGCAGGGTGAATGTACCACAGTAAAAATAAATAAGAATTGAAGCAGAACGGTAGTCCTCTTGGGACAACCAAAGAATATCCAAAGAAAAATCCCAGGACTGAGGCTTGATCCCTGTGAAGTGTAAAAATCTTCAGGCTAGTTCTACTGAAACAGTAAAGAGCGAGTCCTGGGGCTAGTTGGATTGAGAGGTAGCCTTGACTCTAACCACAGAAATTTTTGTCCCCCAGACAGTGTGGGCAATTGGGCATCTGAGTGTCAGAAGATTGATGGAACCTCTGCTGATTAGAAATGCCAGGCCCAACTGTACCTAGACACAGCCCTGGGTGAGAATTAACCAGCATAGACCTGGTGAGGGCAGAAGCAGTGGGGCAGAAGCCCACTGGCTATGGGCACTTAAAGGAGGGTGAAGTTCTTGGTTTGGGTTCCAGGGCAGAGGGGAAAACTGAAGTAGGATCCTAGGCCAGAGTCACCATGTCCCATACTCCAGGACTAGCAGCATTTACAAAAGTAAGTTGCTACAAATAAAAAAAAAATGAGCAGGTGAAGGAGAAAGAACCCAACTATTGAAAGTTACTATGGGAATAGAGAAGACTGGGGTACCTCTTTAGAGGAGGAAACTGGAGCAAAAAAAGCCTCTGCTATCCCAAAGAGTAACATCAAATGATCACTTGTCACAAAAGAATTCATAGAAGAACTTAGAAAAATCTTTAAAAATCAAATGAGAGAGATTGAGGAAAAATTAAAAACATAGGAACAATCCAAGGAAAACAAAACTATGAAAAGAAATTCAGCCAACCAGAAAAGGAGATCCAGAATCTTAAGGAAATAAATGATTCCTTGAAAATTAGAATTGAACAAGGGGAGACCAGAAAAAATAAAACAAAATGTAATGAACGAAAAAATAGAACAGAATGTGAAACATTTCATAAGAAAAGCAACCGATCTAGAGAACTTATCAAGAAGAGAAAACAGAAGACTAATCAGACTACCTGGAAGTTAAGATAAAACATAACAAATTTTATACAATAATACAAGAAATAATTAAAGAAAATTGTCTTGAATCAATCTTCTTTAATTATTTCTTGTATTATTGTGTTAGTATTGTATTATCTTGTATTATTACAAGAAGGCAAAGTAGAAATAGAAAAAATCCACTGATCACTACTTGAAAGAGATCTTATGAGGAAAACCTAGAGGAATATCATAGTGCAATTGTGAAACCCTCAGATCAAGGAGAAAATATTACAAACAACGAAAAAAAGCAATTCAAATATGGTGGAGCCACAATTAGAATTACACAAGATCCAGCAGCAGTTACATTAAAAGACCACAGGTCTTGGAACACAATATATATCAAAGAGCAAAAGAACTGGAGTTGTGGCCAAAAATATCAAACCAGCAAAGTTAAGCATAATCCTGAATGAAAAAAAGGACATTGAATGAATTGCCAGTCAGGATTTTGTTGCAAAGAGATCTGAAATCACTAGAAAATATGACATACAAGATCCAAGAGAAATATAAGGTAAACATCAAAGACTCAAGGGACTCAATGATGATAGACTGTTTATATATGAAGAAATGAAAAACTTCTGTCTAAGATTATTATTAATAATTCAGCCGTTTGAAAGAAAGATTGTGGTAGACTTGAATATGATATGATTCTAAAAAGTAGAACAATTTAGGAAAAAGGAAATAGAGTAATCATCTTATACAAATGAGGTACAAGAGGAAGAACTGACATTGAGGAATTAGATTGGGAGAGTAGGACTGGTAATTCTCATCAGGAATGGGTTAAAGAGGGAATAATATATTTAGAAGGGTATACAAGTCTTTTAAATTCAGAAAGAAATGAGAGACTCGTGGGATAGGATGAGGAGAGAGGATAAGGGAGGGATTTTTAGTGGGAACCCTACTCACATCAGATCCAGGTTAAAGAGAGAACAATGTGTAGATTTAGAAGGGAATAAAAGTCTTCTAAATTTATAAAGAAATAAGAATGTGAGGGAATAGGATTAAGGAGGGAGTATAGAAAGGTGTCTAGATGAATAGGCATGGGATAAGGAAGAAACAACATATATATTTGGAGGGCTACGAAAGTTTTCTAAATTTAGATAGAAACAAGAGGGTAAAGGGGTAAAGTGGGAAGGAAAGGATAGGATAAGGGAGGGATCTTTGGAGGAGGAGGTTAAATAATAAGAGGGCAAGGTATCTGAGAGAAGTAAAATAGAGGAGTCAGGAGGGATAGGAAACAAGAGATACACACAATCATAAAATAAAAATAAGGAGTATAATTTATTAGGAAAAAAGCAGGGGTAGCAATCATGATCTCAAATAAAGTTAAATCTAAAATAGATTAATCAAAAGAGAAAAATAGGGAAGCTATACTATATGTCACCCATGTTAATCAATATTGTTTTAGACTATTTAAAATAACTAGATAGTATAAGGTTGGAATATTGCTGTGGTGGAGGAAATAAGTTGGTGTACTTAGAAAAATATGGAAAGACTTGGACATATGAAGGAAGATGCTATCAACCCTCAGAAAAACAGAGGACAAATACGTATAGTATGGTCTTGCATAGATGCATATGAATGTATATGTCTACATATATGAGTATGATTATAAATATCTAAGAATATACATGTATGTAAGTGTATGTATGTAGGTGTATATATATGTATTTATATATGTGTGTATATGGGTGTACTTATGTGTATATATATGTGTGTGTATATATATGTGCATGTGTATGTGTGTACATCCATGCTTAATTGTAGCCTTTTGGGGTGAATGGGGGGAAGAAGAGGGGAAAAGAAGAAAGTGAAGTGCACAGCAGAGAATAAAAAATTTACAAAGAAGCAAAGATGGACAGCTCTTCATGTAATGTGTAGTATTTATAAGACTTCCTTAAAACAGAAATTTATTGCTGTATATTCTGAATCTTCTCTCACATTCTGATGAACACATGGCAATGTTTTCTTTCTTTTCTTATTTTGTATTTAAGTTTAAAATAAATAAATAAATTATTGGCTTAGGTCTAGAGAACAGAAGTAGGAGCAATGGGTGAGATTTGAATAGAAGAAAATCTCAGCTTGGTCTTAGGAGGAAAAAAAATGTATTTCCAAAACTGGAGCTGTACAAAAGAGAAATGGATTGTCTCCAGAAAAAGGAAGCTGTTCATAATTGGAGGGCTTCATCTGGAGGCTGAATGACTTCTTTTTGAGGATATTATGGAGGGGACTCCTGCTCAGGTACAGGTTAAACTAAATGGCCCCATAGGCTCCTTCTAACTCTGAAACCCGTGATTCCAAAGTATTAATTTGAGTGGGGAAGAGAGTAAGGTTGCTGCTGGAGGGGTAGGCAATGGAGAACAAAGGCATTAAAAGAGCACCGCCCCTTGAATTAATCCCACCCCTAACACTTAACAGGTGTGTGAATTTGGGCAAGTCACTTAATCTGAGTTCTAGCTTCTTCATTAATAAAAATATGGAAAATAACACCTATAGCACTTTAACTCACAGGGATGCTGGGAACATTAAATGAGATGAAGACCTTGAAGTGCCCTAGAAATGTCAGCCATTATTATCTATACTACTTTTCTTTTTTTTTTTTTTAATAAGTAGACAGTCTAATAGTGGATAGAAGGTTGACCTCTGTGTTAGGAAAACCTGGATTTAGGTCTTGCCTCTGATACATACTGACTGGATGACCCTAGGAAAATTACGTTAATTATCAGTGTTCCAGGCAACTCCAAGAAGGTAATTCCAAGATGAGCAGATAAAATCAAATATTTGAATCATCCAAACTCCTCAGGGGAAAACAAAACTAAAATCCCTCTTTTAAAAAAATCCATGCATTTTAATGATTGGAAAATTCCATTTTCTGGGAGCATTTATTTATTTTGTAATAAGTCAAATTGTAAGTCTTAGAGCGAAGCCTCAAACCCAACAGTAGACACACAGAAAATGCACTTTCCAAACTTTCCTGGGGCACATACATGTCCTTCTCCACATTTGTGTATAATGGTTAATTTTTGTAGAGATGTGTATACATACACCTCTGTTCAGTATTGGAGCTTTACTTAATAAGACCATTTAAGAGCAGGTTGCTAGAAGTCAGAGACTATGCCTTCTGCCTCCCTTTTAACCCTCAAAGGACCTAGCATGAAGCTTTAAATGTAATACTTCATGAATACTTACTTGTTTATTGATTAAACACCAACTGATATCAACATGAATGTAAATGTACCTGGGTTTTTGAAAGCAGGGTAGGTGGAGGAGCAGTGTAGTGTTTGGGAGACAGCAATGGATTGGGGATAGGAGACCTTTGTTCTGTATAATTTTAGATGAATCACTTAAACTGTCTGAGCCCCCGTTTCTTCATCTGTAAAATGAAGGAAGATATTCTAAGCCCCTTTTAGTCTTAACAGGATGCATTAGAGACAAAATATTAACAGCTGATTTTAAATGTAGAAAGTGCAAGTTCTTGTTATATGCAAGGTCAGACCTGGAGTTGGTAATGCTTTGGACTTTTTAAATGCAACTTATTTGCACAAATGAAAGCAAGAATAGTGTGATTTTCAAATATATAATTTCTTACTGATCAGAAGTGTTAATTGTAGCAAATGAAATTGAAAATCTTTTTCTTTCCTTCTCTCCCACCCCCCTCACCCCTGTCCCAGCTCCCTGGAGAGATGTAGACCACACTGGCCTGAAGTTGCCCAGAGCTGATCTGTTACTGCTTTGAAGTGTGGGTTTCACTGTAGGATAATGAAAACTGCAGGGTGGTTGAACATTATGTGGAAAATAGACACTTCCAAGCTCATTATGCAGTTGGCATGAAGAATTTATTCTATCTATGTACAAGTAAGCATTTATAGATATTTTTGTTTAAAGTAAAGAACAAATGAAGAAAAACAGTATTAGCATGAAAACTACCAGGATGGTTTGAAATGGACTGGAACAGAAGTTGCAAACCTTCCAAAGAACACAGAAACTTAAATAACAGTTTGAAGGGTATGTTGTTAACTAGGACAGTAAAAAATCTGTACAGTGCAAGCAACACCTTACAATAAAATATGATCAATGATGCAGTCTTTCCAAAGGAAAGCTGGGCAGGGCATGTGGGGAGTGATGGGAAAAAATATTAAAATCTCATAAATCCTCCATATCTCTTCTCCATTTCTGGAATTTCTTTGGAATAACTTTCTCCTTCTTCATCTGAAGGCAGGGTATCAGCGAAGCGCTTAAGAAATCCACCATATCTTTTCTGGTAGTCCAGCCACCATTCAGGTCTTCCAACTCTCCTCATAAAGCCCCCATATCTTTTCTGTAGCTCTTTGGCTTCATCTTCCAGTTCTGGGCTTCTCTTGTAACTTCTCATGAAGCCCCCATACCTCTTGCTCACTTCCTCCTCATTTTCATTACCTTCTCTGTAACGACCTGCCTCAGACTTGTCTCCTGCTCCCAGCAGCTCTTTCAGCAACAGGTCTGATGAATTGGCCAATGCATCATCATCAGAATCTTTCTTCATGAAGCCTCCATATCGCTTGGCAAGGACCTCTCCTCCATTCATCTCATCTTCTGGCTCCACTCTATAAAGCTCATCCATTTTCTTCATGAATCCTCCATACCTTTTCATGAAGCCCCCATACTTTTTGGCTAGAAGATGACTCTCATCTTCTTTGCTCTCTCCTAGGTGGTTGGTGCCTTCCTGAGAAAGATCCATCTTGGTCAGTTGCAGAAGCTCCTTACACGTGTCCCAGGCTTTGGCAGATGGCAATTTTCCTTCACATTCTAGCGTGCAAGCCTGTGGAAAATGATTAATCCAATGGTAAAATATTGTTGTGGCTTTGCTAAATAGATATAATTACCTGCATCTTCTATTCACACCAACTCTAACTCTTAGAGAAGATTATTTAGATCAGCTTGAAATACTTGTATTTATTGATATTAGTTCTTGTTGCTGGAGAATGTTCATATAATAAAGTAATCTTCATTTTCTTAGTGCAAACATTCATTGCCCTGAATGGATATTTAAGGATAGGAATAGAGATGGAACCCATAATTTTATTGAATTAAGCAATTCTTTATCAATGAAGACAGACTTTTTTTTTTGTAATGCATGGCCTTTGAGACTTGTCTTGAGGGATTAAGTGATTAGGAATATAGTGTTATTATATGTCAAAGGTAGGACATAACATCAGGTGTTCCTTGAACTACCAGTCTCTTTTGAAAGCAGTTAGCAAGTTCAAATGTTATGGAACTAAAACAAATAGTTATTATAGTATCATTGATATTTAAAAGTTTGAATTTTAAATTAAAATGATTTGCACCAACATGGGAGTGATTATATTGACTTGGGTTGACTTTCCTTGATGACTGAAAGCAATCAACTTTACAAATATGATTGAAACCAAGACTGAATCAAGGAAATGTTACAATAAAATGCATTTGGCTTAAAAAAATAATTCTTTGAAGTACAATACTTGTTAGCAACACAATATGTACATGAATATATTATGTATATTGTAATTTTATTCTAGATAGCTCCTAATATTGCTGTTTTTCTTTATTTTACCTTTTCTATTACAGACCACAAGAATTACAAAATATTTGTGGAAAAAGTCTTAAAATTCAAAACTAAGCTCGATAATGCTACAGGGTGATCTTATGTTAAATTGAAGTAGAAAATTTTTCATTTTAGTCTTGCCCACTTTTTTTTTCATTTTTGTCCTGAAAATTTGCTTTTGAGGTCTGACATAATTAAAATGTTATAAATATGCAAACTTGAAGGCCATTCCTCTCATAAATACTTAGTCACTGCAAAATTGAAAGCCTTTTTCAATGGATATCATGTTACTCAATAAAAAGAAATGAATTGGCATACCATTCTTCCCTTTATTCATTATACAGTAATTAAATCTTAACCAGTGTGAGAGTTAGGATGAATTGCTCCTAATGATACTATTAAGATTCTCCTCTACTCAAGAGGAGAATCTACTCTGCCCAAAATATGTAACTACTTCAAAAAAATCATCTCAGTAATGTTTTTTGGTATTGTTTCAAGTCACAATGTTAAGAGTATAAACGTTTTAAGAAAGAAATTACTTCTGTTTTCTTTTCTACTATTATGAATATAATCTCATAAATTGGATGCCTTTCATACCTTTGTAGAGACATTTACTGATTAGCTATCAAGAGTGGACATTCAAATAAAATTTTGCTGAATTAAGATCTTATTAGGATCATTGAGTGTGTGCTTGAAAGGACGCCTAAGGATGTCTAGTCTAATCTCTTATTTTGCAAATTAGGAAACTGAGGCCAAAGGAAGGTAAGTGACTTGCCTGAAGTCATATGCACACCAAGTATCAGAGGTATAATTTAAACTTCTATCTTCTTAGTCAAGAACTAATACTCTTCATATAGTACCATACTGCCTCCAAAGGACATGATCTTGAGATTGAGCCCCATGAATTAAATTGAAGAGGGATTAGGAGTCAGAGAACCTGAACTATACCTTGGTTTTGACTTTTGTGGAAGTAAATTCTTTCTGAGTCATAATTTCCTCATTTGCAAAATGAGGAAGCTGAGGAAACTGGCCTCTAAGATCTCTTCTGAACCTAAATTTTAGATTTATATTCTAATTTTTTACCTAAATTTTTGGAGAAAAAACAGGTTAGAAGGAGGAAAAGTAGTATAGTTAGTAAAAATTATTTAAACATATACAGAATATTTTGTTGCATTTATAAACTTCTCTCTCAAAATACATATATATAATATCTGTTACAGGTAGAAAAAGGTTATATATTAAAAATGATTATCACAGTATATTTCTGTTAAAATATGAAGCTACAACTTGTCCTTTTTCTTCTAGATTATTTAAAAAACAAATCCCTGCTTTTTCTTATAGAAAACGCATCACTGTAAGGATAACATCCTTCCTTTGTTAACTACCTTGCAACCTCTACCAGCATTCTTAAGGATTTCTTCACAAATGTGTGATATTGATTAAGCAATTAAATTTCCACAGTGCTTTTGTTTTCATGGTAGCCTATCTCTCTACCAATGCAATTCTAGTGATATTAACTAGATTAGGATAATTCTAATTTTGACTTACAACCCATTATTAGTTAGCCATTCAAAATGCCTTAAGAGACGATTATAGTTGATGAGGACCCCATCTGTGTTAAAGGGCTGCTAACCAACATCTAGGCAAAAATGTTATCAGTTCATTTTAATTTTTAAGGAATATTTTGGAAAATGCTGCTTACTTTCAAATGAGTCCCTGAAGGATTTAGAGAAGAAAGGGGAAAAAGATCATAACAACACATGGTGGTAAGATTTGGGGCATAATTTAGCTCTTCCACAAGAGAACATGAAAAGAGTAGTAGTAGTATGTTGGGAATTGGGTGAGAGAAAAGATTAAATAAGAAAAATAATTGAACAAGCAATGCTAATCTTCCATATCACTTTAAATACAATGAACAGAGTATTCTAATCTTCACCTTAATTTTAGTTCATTAAACAAAAAGATTAGGAATTCCATTATCATTTAGCCAACACATGTGGGGATGGGAATAGTATATGCGATGCCTCAGGATGAACATGTGCAGATTGTCACAATGTACATATGTGAAAGTTGGGTGTCAGAGTATGACTAAAGATGGGAGAGCTGTATAATCAGAAACACAGGGCACTTTTCTGTAGAATTAGTGCCTGATTCTTCTTTTCCTCTGTTTGCAGCTCTCCAAATGGGTCTATTCTACATTCAGTCTCTAGGCACAGTCAACCTAAAGCTTAAAAGACAATGAAGAAGGATGAAGGAAGGAATGTTATTTTGTCATTATCATACAAGTCTCCATGTTATAGTTTCATTTACTCATTCTTTTATCATTTAACAACCTACATGCAAAGAATTGAGCTGGATACTGGAAGAAATGTAAAGACAAGTAAGACATGGTCTAGTTCAGAGAATATAATACATATATATATTTCAAAAATATGTATACATTTTATAATAATTCTTTATATGCATAGAACAGGTGAAGTAGAATTAGATTATTTTGCCCAAGAAAAGCTGCTTCTACTCTGAAACATACTGTTAAGAATGTTAAATAAATATGCTGCTTTTTTGATCATTGCAAATACCAGAGTTTACTTGAGGAGTCCCTATCCACCATGTGGAAATGAAAACTTAACCATTGCCTTAGAAAGAGGATTAGAAAAATGTATTTTAAAAATTCCAAGTACCCCATGCAGAATGTCTCAAAATAAATTTCCCAGGGAACCTGATTTTTGTTTTGAGTCATTTGTTCTGGATTGGTCTTTTTCCCACCTGCACTTTGTCTCTGTTCCTGTTTTGCAATACTTTCTTCAGCTACTCTCCAATACCTTCTGTAGAGTGGGATAAATTATAGTCTAGTAATTATTACAAGATCCAAAAGTGAAATCCTCATTGTCTTTCTTGCATTCTTTCATTTCTACTCTACCAATTTCTTGTTGTTCCTTCCCCATGGTTTCTCCTTTCAACAAAGGTCAATACTGTTGTCTTTCAGTGAAATTAAGTCTTGATCCAGAAGGGATCTTTAAAGTTGTCTAGGCAAACAGTGTTATTTTACAAATGAGGAAAATGAAGCCCAGACAGGGAAATGACATGCCAAGGCTACACAAAAAATAGCAGAACTGAAATCTGAACCCTAGTCTGTCTCAAAATCTAGTGCGCTTTCTACTACAATTAAATTGTCGACTAAACAATACTGCTACTCATCCTTTAACTGAAAGGAAGTGGCTCTAACATTGGTGTTTAGTGGAATGAAGTGTTGAGACAGATAGGGAGCAAGGAGTTGGCATTGTGGGACAATGCTCTTGGGACAGCAGTGCGTCTGCTGCTCTCCGAGGTCCTGAAAAAAACTGCCTGATTTTTTTTTTTTTTTTAAGTGGACTGATTCAGTCGGTCCAGATATCCAATTGTTAAAGCACACATAGAAAACATACCCACCACGAATGGAAAGCAACAACAACACAACGCCAACAGCATAATAGTCCATGCCAGCCGCCTACTTGTCCATCCCCCTTCCCCGCCTCCCATCTGCCTTTTCCCAAAGCCAAAATTCTCATCCAGATTTCCCGCGGGACACAGAATAAGCTTAACTCTGGAGTCAGATTTACTCTTTCCTTCAGGTGTTACATGGAGAGTCTAGATTTTGGTTATGGAGAGGTGTATCGTTACTTATGCCGTGTTTAAATAAAAGAGAAAAAAATGTAATAAGCATTTCCAGCTTCTTTCTCCTCCTACCCCAATCCGAACTTACCAATGGATTGATGTCCGCATGTTGTCCCAGGCGGTAGGTGCAAGAGGTGCAGTCCTTGCTGCATTCCGCCCTGACGGTCACGAAGAGGCCAGGGCTGAGAGCCAGAAGCAAACTGCAGAGCTTCAGAAACAGCGCCATGGGCTGAAAAGAGAGAGTAGGATGCGTAGCTCAGCCACTGTCTAACCATCCTTTGCTAACGCTAAGGAAAAACCGCTTTTCTTCCCTGATCCACGAACTCGTCCTCAGGTTACTCACATTCCCTACTTCATGAAAGACACACATAGGAGCAGGGGAAATCTCAAATTCCAACTAGTAATAAGCGTTTACCTTTTCTTAATAACTCTGTCTATCCGGACAAGCTTCAGGGAAGAGGGAAAAGGCTTGTGTCTTTACCTGCCTTGTGCTGGCTGACTAGGAAGTGAAAGCACCACAACTGGATCTTTCTTGAGACCACCAAGATAGACTAGATTTTGTTCTTTCTTTCACCTGCGGTCCTAAGAAGCCTCAACTTCCTGGGGGAAGATTTTTTTTCCCCTAGAACGCTGCTAACACTGAGAGCTCGCTAACGTACGAAATGGAGTGGCCAGGCTCAGTACCAAGGAAGACTAAAACACACCAGCAGAAGCTTTCATACAAGTTCAGTCACAAAAGGGAAAATAGAGGAGGAAATTAAGAAAACAAAATAAAAGAGGAAACGAACAGCAAATAGGTCCCCCATACCCACCAGGAAAATCCAATATTTTAGCAAAGTTTACTTACATAGATGCTTCCTTGGATCAAGTGTGGGCTGACTGAAATGCTTTGGTTTGCTCACCAAGTATTTATAGTGGAGAAGGGCAATTTGTGTCCCAGGAGACTCTCTAGAAGGAATAAGGTGGGGGAGGGGGAGGGGATTGGAGGGGAGACGGGGCGAACAACAGGAGAAAAGCAATAGCCTGCGGTTCCACCTATTACTGCTCCTGGCAAACTTACTGCAGTCCCTAGGTTAGAAAGTAAGGAGTTAGTAGAGCTATGAGGTCTTTACTTACCGTCTTCAGTGGGTAACTGTAATGGATGGACGTGAAGGGTTGGAGCTCTCCACCTGAGTCAGTGTTCTGGGAAGTGGATGGAGCTACTTTATAATTAGTGAAAAAAAGGAAAAATTCAAGCGTCCCCCAATCACCTACAGGCTCCAGCTGACGCAGGACCTACGAAATCCCACCTCAGACGCACTTGCTATCTTATTAACTATCATCACTAAGAAGGAGCTGAGCCAGACAGTGTGGGATTGGATAGGATTCATTCTCTATTCTTTCCAGTAGGTTTGGGAAGCTAGGGTGGGCTTGTTACTCACACATGGTGATTTGTTGGGTATTTTCTACACATTAACCCTAGGCCCTTTGGGAAAATTCCTCTCAAAGCATTTTTATTTGGGGAGGGTGGCAGAAGAGGTGGCTCAGGCATTTTCCCATCAACCATATGAATTCAGGTTTCAAAGTTCGATTAATGTCAAGGGGAGTGAAGTGGGGGAGAATTTCATCTGGGGAGTTCCTTAGGTTCTTGGAAATGGTATGTGTAAACAGCAGGGCCACATCAGACTTGTCTCCTCTATTCCTAAAGCATTCTCCCTGGGTCATAGTTTCAAAGAACATTGAGGACAGTCATACCAATCTGAGGACAGTCATACCAATCTGAATCACTTCCCATTAATGGAACAGGACAGGACATTTCTCTCAAAGTTAAAGCTTGTCTTAGCAGAAAGCAAATGCTAGCAGACTCTACTGATAGACCTTAAAGCAGATAGTCTGAAGTTGGTACTCAAGCATTTTGCAAAGCTGGCTTGTGAATAATTGCATGAAAAATGCTCATAACCTCAGTGGGGGTTCAAGATGAGCTTAATAAGGCCTCATATTCATGCCTCTTTGCAGATATAACAGTTTTAATTTGGTGGAGAGAGAAAGGGAGAGATATAAAGAGACACTATATCCTGGAAGGTTTGTAGAGGGAAAAAATCCTTCACTTTTTTTATTTTACTTTAACAGCAACAAGAAATTCTCAGTCCTGGAAAAGCCTGATTATAGAAATTTCAATATTTGAGCAGAGGAGACAAAGCATGTAAAAGACTGATGCCACATTGCTTCTGCTATTTTGCCACTACTCTAATGCAAGAGGGATCTGGGACAGACAAGAAGAGGAGAAGAAAGACAGGGAAATGATAAAAGGTCTTCCTCTGCTGGGCTTGGGAAATGCTAGCTCTTTGGACGGCTAGCTGTAGCTCCGCATCTTCTAATTTTGGTCACTAGAGGGCAGCGCGCTCCTGCGCTGGTTCCAGAGAGCCAGGTGGCCGGGTCTTGCTAGCCAAGGAGAAGATGCTGGTCAGGGATGGCTGGTGCGGGCCTGGGGAATCTGAGTGGAAGAATACAGGTCAAATAATAACCACCTCCACCATATTGTTCCCTACCAGGATAGAGCGAAAGGCAGAGTTTCTCCTTGGCTTCAGAGAACTGGGGAAAAGCAAAGATACAATCTTTTCTTTTATACTTCATGCAAGAAAAGGCACGATTCCAATGGGACTCTTTATGCTCTTTACAGATGGAAATTATCCTATTGTCCGCAGCTACTGTAATTTCCCAACCTGTGCAACCTTGAAAGTGGAAACAAATGCTTCCTTTAAACCACATTTCTCCCCAGTTGTTTTTTTTTTTGCCAAGAAGTGGTATAGAAAGAATACATTATAGAGTTGTAGTACACATGTCTTTATCTGAGCACTTATCATAATAGTAACTGGGGTGTGAAAATGAAGGGAATGATCTTATTTACTGGGTTATTTCTTAGTAACAGTGTACACTAAACAGTAATGTCCTAAATTGCTCACTAGAGACCAAAAGGAGTCAGAGAAGCATGAAACCATGGAAGTTTTTAGCTGGAAGGGAATGTAGAGTCTATTTACTTATAGAAGTACAGAATCACAGACTATTAAAACTGGAAGAGACTTTTGAATTCATCTAGTCCAACCTTTCCATTTTTATAGGTTAGCAAACTGAGATCCAGAGAGTTTTATCTTATATACAGTTTGTTTGTACATAATTGTTTACATGTCATCTCCTGCCCTTTGATGTGAGTTCATTGAAGCCAAGGATTTTTTGAGGGGAGGGCTTTTTGGTATTGTCATCATTGGAAATTCTCATCATTGACATATAGTAGGCACTTACTAGATACTTATTTCCTTTCCTTACCCCCTTTGGAAAGTTCTCTAGGAACCATAGGATCATGTTTTGAGTTGGAACAGACCCTAGCAGCCATCAGGTATAAACCTACTTCCTTTTTATATATAGGGAAAATGAGGCTGAGAGAGATTAAGTAACTTGCCTAGACTCCTACAACTACTTGATATCTGCAGCATAATCTAAACTCATGTTTTCCTCACTTCGAGTCTAGTATTCTATCCAATGGGCTATTTACTTGTCTCTAAATGGGGGGAGGAGAGAAGCAAAAAGGAAAGAAGGCAAGGAGAGAGGAGGGGAAGAGCGTATAGAAACATCTATTTTTCCGCCCATTATGATAACCACCCCTCAGTCTTCCCATGGAAATAATGTTTACTGAAGTACAGAGACTAATGTCCCCTACCAATTTTTCTCTGAATGGAGACAGAAGTTAAGGAAACTCATGATATAATGGTGCAGCAAGGCATTTCCTAATTCCTTTCGTGTAGTTTACTCAGATCTCTAGTTTTATTATTGGATTAGCTGCTTGACTCTATCAGACCTAACAGGAGATGTAAACTCATTTGTGCCTATCTATCTAATAAAAAAATACTACTCATGCTCAGAAAGGCTCAGGGACCTTACTGTTAACCTTATCTTCTACCTCTGAAAATCAGGAGGCTTTGGAAGTCACTCCATGTCCCAACTGAGTAACCATTTTGAGTTTTCCTCAGTCCCTTGAGTTCAGAAAGTTTTTTTGGGGAAAGAATGTTGCAATTGTCTTTCATGTTTCATGGCTTTAGATCATGGCTTAAATACACTCAAATTTCCCTCGTTGCATCCATCCATTCTCCTTTCCCCACTTCCCTTTTATAAAATATAGGAACTAGAAAGTTGCTGCTATGTCTATAGTAGAAATAAGGCAGTGAAAAATACTATGACTTTTTTCATGAAAAGTCTCCTTGCATTAGAGGCAGCTTGTGGCACAGTGAATACATCAGTGGGTCTGAAGTTAGAAAGACGAGTTCAAATCCAGTCTCAGACACTTACCAGCTGTGTGACCATGGGTAAGTCACTTAACCTCTGTCTTCCTCAGTTTTCTCAAATGTAGAATGAGGGTAATAACAGTACTGACCTCACAAGGTAATATTTCTAAAGGCACTTAGCTTAGACTTAGGATGCCATGCACTGTACAAATGAGAGTGGTTTTTCAAGGTTAGATTTTGTTAGGTCTTACTATCCTCATTAAAATGACAATGAATTAACAGTGTTAAATAGATAATTTTCAACCAAGTTTAAAGATGCATACATGGAGAGGCCCATATAAGGCATATGCTATTGAAATATATGATTAGTTCAGTGTGTGTGTGTGCATGTGGGGGGAGGGTTTAAAAGGAAACAGAATGTTGTATAAATTACATATTATGAAATACATGCATTATGTATGTATATAATGTACATACTACTAGCCATGCTGTAGGTTCCAATTCTAAGGAATGATTATACAAGGAAATTTTACCTTTTAAAAATCCAGAAACTGATTAGAAATTTGGTTATTTGGAGAAACAGCTGGTAGTGAAAGCAGTCTGAAAATTCCTTTAAATATTAAAAAAAATTGCAAAATGATAAAAGGTTGAATTAACCAAATATTTAAAACATAGTGGTTATACATTGCCAATTTTGAGGAATTTGGGGGAATTTCTTAATCTGGGTTCCTGGAATTTTTTTTTAAATTTATATATACAAGCATTTCCATAGCACAGTACAATAAAAATATGGTTGCACATGAAACTGCAAATCTATTATTTACAACTTTCAAATATACAACAAAATTATTACATACATTTCTTTTTCTCCTTCCTTCCCCCTCCTATCCTAGAGATGGCTACCATTATACACAAATAGGGATATATTTGTATATGTGTGTCTATGTATTAAATGTATACACATATGTATATGTACATATATAGTATGTATGTATGCATATATGTAAAATTATTCCACATATACTTCTATTTATCTGTTCTTTCACTGGCTACAGATAGTGTCCTTCTTCATTAGCCCTTTATTTTTTTTTAAATTTATTTATTTGTTTTTAGTTTTCAACATTAATTTCCACAAGATTTTGAGTTTCACATTTTCTCCCCATCTCTCCCCTCCCACAACCCAGGACACAGTACATTCTGATTACCCCTTGCCCCAATCTACCCTTCCTTCTGTCACACCCCTCTCTTCCCTTATCCCCATCTTCTCTCTTTTCTTGTAGGGCAAGATAGATTTATATACCCCATTACCTGTATTTCTTATTTCCCATTTGCATGCAAAAACAATTCTCAACATTCTTTCCTAAAACTTTGAATTCCAACTTCTCTCCCTTCCTCCCTCCCTACCCATCCCCACTAAGAAGGCAAGAAACTCAATATAGGCTATACATATGTAGTTATGGAAAAGACTTCTGTTAAAGTCAGGTTGTGAAAGACTAAATGTATTTCCCTCCATCCTATCCTGCCCCTCCATTTATTCTATTCTCTCTTTTGACCTTGTCCCTCCCCAAAAGTGTTTACTTCTAATTACCCCTCTTCCCATTTACCATCCCTTCTATCATCCCCCCACAGCCCACTTGTCCCCTTCTCCCCTACTTTCTTGTAGTGTAAGATAGATTTACATACTAAATTGAGTGTGCATGTTATTCCCTCCTTAAGCCAAATGTGATGAGAGTAAGCTTCACTTTTACCCTTTCACTTCCCCCCTTTTCGCTCCATTGAAAAAAAGCTTTTTCTCACCTCTTTTATGAGAGATAATTTACCTCATTGCATTTCTTCCTTTCTCCTCCAAATATATTCCTCTCTTACCCCTTAAATTTTATTTTTTAAATATCATCCATTCCTATTCAGCTCACCCTGTTGAGGTGACTTATTCAACTCACCTCTCTCTATATATACATATACATATATATACGTATATATATGTATATGTATGTATATAATCCCTCCAACTACCCAAATATTGAGAAAAGTTTCAAGGGTTATAGATATTATCTTTCCATGTAGGAATGAAAATGATTCAACTTTAGTAAGTCCCCTACAATTTCTCTTTCCTGTTTACCTTTTCATACTTCTCTTGGTTCTTGTGCTTGAAAGTCACATTTTTCTATTTGGCTCTGGTCTTTTCATCAAGAATTCTTGAAAGTCCTCTGTTTCATTGAATGACCATTTTTCCCCTGAAGTATTATACTCAGTGTTGCTGGGTACGTGATTCTTGGTTTTAATCCTAGTTTCTTTGATTTCTGGAATATCATATTCCAAGTCCTTCAATCTTTTAATGTAGAAGCTGTTAGATCTTGTTTTATCATGATTGTATTTTCACAATACTCAAATTGTTTCTTTCTGGCTGCTTGCAATATTTTCTCCTTGATCTGGGAACTCTGGAATTTGGCTACAGTATTCCTAGGAGTTTTTCTGTTCATATATCTTTCAGGAGATGATCAGTGGATTCTTTCAATATTTATTTTACCCTCTGGTTCTTGCAGGGAAGTTTTCCTTGATAATTTAATGAAAGATGATGTCTAGGCTCTTGTTTTGATCCTGGCTTTCGGGCAGTCCTATAATTTTAAAATTGTTTCTCTTGGATCTATTTTTCAGGTCAGTTGCTTTTCCAATGAGATATTTCACCTTGTCTTCTATTTTTTCATTCTTCTGATTTTGTTTTGTAATTTCTTGGTTTCTCATAAAGTCATTAGCTTCCATCTGCTCCATTCTAATTTTTAAGGAACTATTTTCTTCAGTGAACTTTGGAACCTCCTTTTCCATTTGGCTAATTCTGCTTTTTAAAGTATTCTTCTCATTGATTTTTTTTGGATCTCTTTTGCCATTTGGGTAGTTGATTTTTAAAAGTGTTATTTTCTTCAGCATTTTTTTGGGTCTCCTTTATCAAGGTATTGACCCATTTTTCATGCTTTTCTTCTCATCTCTCTCATTTCTCTTCCCATTTTTTCCTCCACTTCTCTTGATTTTCAAAATTCTTTTTGAGTTCTTCCATGGCCTGAGACCATTGCATATGTTTTTGGAAGTTTTGGATACAGAAGCCTTGACTTTGATGTCTTCCTCTGACGGTATGTGTTGTTTTTCCTCATCCAAAAGGATGGAAGAAAATACCTGTTCACCAGGAAAGTACCCTTCCATAGTCTTATTTTTTTTTTTGTCTTTTGGGGGGCATTTTTCCAGCCAGTTACTTGACTTTTGAGTGCTTTATCAAGTGGAGAGTATATTTTAGGGACTTGTAAATTCTCCTTTCCTCCTAGGTGGTACAATCAGGGGAGAGGGGTTTATTCCTCTTCTGGACTGTGCTCTGGTCTGGGAGCAACCATAAGTTTTTCTGCTCAGGATCTGGGAGTCGAATTCCCTCTCCAGAGCCTCCACCAACTCCCCTACACCAACACTCTTCCTCACCCCAGGGCTGCCACTCAGGGCTGAGATCCAGATCAGCCAATTCCCCCAGGATCTTTAGGCCAAGACCTCCTAAAATGGATACTGTGCTGCAGTGACTGCTGCTGCCCTAGGGCTAGGGCCAGACCATGTTCCCTTCTCACCCAGGTGAAAGAGCTTTCTCACTAACCTTTGCAGCTGTCTTCGGTGTTTGGGGCTTGAGAAATCTTGGAATCTGAGCTACTACCTGTGATTCCATAACCTGAAATCTGCTTCAGTCCTGTCTGTGCCACACCACTTTACCAGCTGGACTGCCCTCCTCTCTGCCTTCCTTGTGATAGACCTTTTCTGTTGTCTATGTAGACTGTCTTGGGTTGGAAATATCTTTCACTCTGTCATTTTGTAGCCTCTACTGCTCTAGAATTTGTTTAGAGTCATTTTGTACAGGTATTTTGTGGGCTTTTGGGGGGAGAGAGGTACATCTCTCTTCTCTGCCATCTTGGCTCCACCCCACAGTCTATCACAGTGATAGCTTTGTCTTCATCAAGAAACTCCTTTTGTCCATTCTTTTAACCCTAGGAGTGATGAGGAATCTTTTTCAGCCTCCTTAGCCACTTCCCAGAGTCTCTCTGGCCAATGAAACACTTCCAGTCAGTAATCCTTTGGTTCCTGGAATGTTGAGGGAGAATATCATCCATCTGCTAGATCTGATGATTGAGGGTCAAATAACACAAGTATCCAAACTGCAAAAGAAAAAATTTATTAGTAGACTAGGGAAGACTGTTTGTTGATAGCAGGTACCAACTCTTAAGGAACAGATTTTTTTTTATGACCTTTTAGGATCTTATGGAGCACAGTCAATCAGCAGCATTCTGAGTCAATTTAGATTAGCTGAGTAAAGCATTTCACAGGAGAGGACAGTAGAAAATGGGAGAACTACTCAATGGAAAATGTAGGTTTTATGAGAGGTTATGCCGCACAGCTGGTAGAATTTGTTGTTATAATGAGAAAATATTCCCTGTTCAAGGGCAGGAGAGGTGACTGGATACTTTCATAACTGTTAAAGAAGTTCATATGATCGAAGAAAGCAGTGTTGACGTAACCATTTAGACAAAATTGTAGATGTTTCATATTCAAAGACAATACACAATTTTGATGGCAGGGGATGAAACCATCTGCTTTACTGTGTCCTTATGTCATCTATTATATTTTATTTCTCCTTCACTGGTATAAATGAAAATAAGGTCAAGACACCTCAGTTATGGTGTCAGCCCTTTTACTCTTTATTTGTATCATCTTAAATAAATGCCCTAAACCTCTCCAAGTTTTAGATTGCTCCTCTGTAAAAGGAGGACTATAATACCTCATAAGGTGTGGATTCAATGAAATCACATTTGAAATTAACTTTTTAACTGTAAAACAGTATGTAGACGTGAGTTATAGTTACAACCTGCAGATCCTACAGAATACTAGAACACATTTTATAGTTTATAAATCATTTCCTAGGAACCCCATGTAGATAGTGTCTCATCTCTAATTTTGAGGAAACTGAGGTTCAGAGATGTAAAAATGTAATTATTCTCATATTCATGTATATACGTGCATTAATAAGCATATACCTGTACATATATCTATGTGTATGCATATATATGTTTGTATGTATACATACATATACATATGCAATGTGCCTAGTTATGTTTATATACCTTTTAATATTCCTGGACTCCTAAATTATATGTCTGTGTGTGTATGTGTGTGTGTGTGTGTGTGTGTGTGTGTAAATATACACATGCATTGTTTCCTTTTTCTCATGATAAAATTCATCCTCAAAACAAGAAGAATTTACTGGAAGAACATACTAGAAAAAAGCTTCTTAATAGATACTATAGAGATCAATCAAATGGAAGATTCTTTTTGTGAAAAAAATTGATATTGCCAATAAGCAACTCAGGTGTTAATTTTGAGTGCTTTAGCTATTCTCCATGATTGTGCTGTGAAAAAATTGAGCTCCTGAAGCCAAATGGCTTTTTCGCAGTCCCCAAGTTCTCATGTTCTTGGTTTCTCACATTTAATACTATCTTTGAGCTGGCTAAGAAGAATGTTCAAAATAAAATGTGTTCTTTTTTGAAAGAAGGTAAAGTTCAAGTTCCATTTGTTTTGAATTTGGTTAAAGGAAGTAAACTATTTATTTATGATGAACTTAGATTCAATACCACATGGATTAAAAATGATAAAGGAAGATGTGAATAGAAGCAAGAAGCTGCTTTGTAATTCTTTAGCCATTATGTTATTAATGAAAAACCATTCTTTGGTATAACTACACAATTTTATCACTTATTTTATTTCATATTTACTAGGTCACATTCATCTTAATCTTCAAAGTTCAGAAGGGGGCTACACTGGGTGAATGTGGGGGGAGGAGACAGTTGAAGGGAATACTTAGGGACGTGCTTAAGCCAGATTGTTCAGCTGAATGAAGTTTATTAATTTATCTCATTAGTTTTGGTTGTGTAGTGTGTTGGTGTCATGCTCAAATAGAAAAAGGACTACTAATCTGTCCATAAGAATACCTGTGGGTTGCATATTGACATCATATTGAATTTTTGACAGGATTACTATATTAGTAGGTAAAAGGAATACTGTTGATAGAGTTTACCAAGGCTTCAGCAAAGCATTTGACAGTTCCTATTTTCTTATGAGTCATACAGAAGGAGATGAGTTAGAAAACAGTATACTTAGGTCAGATCCAAATAGATTAATGGGTTTGATATCACCTCAGAAGAGGTCTCTAATGACATGTCCCATGCATATTGTCCCAAACAACAGATATTTGTGACCCTTTGTTGGTTAACATTTTTAACTGTTACTTAGGTGAAGGCAGTCTATCATTGCATTTTCCATGTTATCTAGATATAGGGAAGCTAGGTGGTGCAGAGGATAGAGTGCCAGGTCTGGAGGCAGGAAGACCTGAGTTCAAATTCAAGTCAGACACTTACTAGCTCTGTGACCCTGGGCAAGTCACTTAACCCTGTTTGTCTCAGTTTTCTCCTATGTAAAATGAGCTGGAGAAGGAAATGGTAAACCACTCCAGTATCTTTGCCAAGAAAAACCCAAATGGAGTCACAAAGAGTCAGTCATGATGGAAGCAACTGAACAACAACAACTATTGATACATGTTTGTTCCATCTCCTTTCTTGATAATATATTGGATTATAGCTTTCAATGGATGATAGACCTAAAGTTGAAAGGGATATCATAGGACAGCTACTCCAACCCACTTATTTCAGTAATGAGAAAACTGAGGTCCAGGGAGAGTAAATATCTTGCCCAAGGTCACTGAAGTACAAAGCATCAGAAGTAAGATTTGAACCCAGGTTCTTTGACTCCAGAACCATGGCTTTCTGATGAACAATGTTGCTTCTTTAATGTTCTTGATGACATATTTTATACCACTTCCTATGCACATGTCCTTGTTAGCAATATGGTATATCTATTTAAACCACCCATTCTTCTCCCCATTGCCCTTCATTGTGCCACTCAAGTTTATAAAAATGTGGCTCATCACCATCATCACCATTATTACCATTGCCATCGCCATCATCATCACCATCATCACCATCATCATCATCATCATCATCACCATCATCACCATCATCATCACCATCATCACCATCATCATCATCACCATCATCACCATTATTACCATTGCCATCATCACCATCGCCATCATCATCATCATCACCATCATCATCA
>CM053773.1:30351854-30370179 GCA_028658325.1 Potorous gilbertii
GGCAATGAGAGGAGGGAGCAATTTGAAGTCAACACTCAGGGAGGGACAGGATCAAAAGAGAGAATAGCAACAATGGGGGGCAGGATAGGATGGAGGGAAATATAGTTAGTCTTACACAACACAACTATTATGGAAGTCACTTGAAAACTACACAGATATGGCCTATATTGAATTTCCTGCCTTCCCAAAGGGAGTGGGTGGGGAGGGAGGAATGGGGAGAAGTTGGAACTCAAAGTTTTAGGAACAACTGTTGAGTATTGTTCATGCTACTAGGAAACAAGAAATGAAGGTAATGGGGAATAGAAAGTTATCTGGCCCTACAGGACAAAAGAGAAGATGGGGTAATGGAAGGGAGGGATGAAAGAAGAGATGGAAGATTGGTGATAGGGGTAATTAGAATGCTCACTGTATTGGGGAGGGGGGAGGGGACAAATGGGGAGAAAATTTTGGAACCCAAAATCTTGTGAAAATGAATGTAAAAAGTTAAATAAATAAATTTATAAAAACAACAACACAAAACAAAACAAAAATCAAGAATCCTACAGCTGGAAGATAACTTGGATATAATTTAGTCCAACACTTTTACAGATGAAGAAATTGAGGTGTATAGAGGTGAAGTGACTTGTTTGGGGTCACTCAGGTACTTAGTAGAAGACTAGGGACTCTAATTCAGGCTATCTATTCATGCAGTGTCTTTTGGAATGCACCAGCTTGCCTCGACCATAGTGCTGTCTGGAATATATAAAGATTCTTATAAAAATAAAATCAGCTCTTACTTGGTTGTACAACCACTAAACATTCCAGTTTTGATGAAATATGGGCAGACAATGGTAGTTTTAACTCCATGTTTCTTTAGTTTTCTCAATTCATAAGAAATAGCTTCTGCAAATCCAAATGATGCAAATTTACTTGCACAATAATCTGAAATATAGGAGAGATGACAACAGTATTATTAATAGATTTTTAATATTATTTCTTGGAACTTTTTTTTTTTAACTCAAAGCTTACCTGAAGTAGTGTATCTTTTTTAAACTAGTGACATAATAACCATGAAATGAAGAATCACAGGCTTTCAGAAATGGGAGAAACCTCAAAGATCCTCTTGTACAAGCAGGTACACAAGTATGCATCCACTCTACAATAACCCTGACAAGTGACTATCCAGCCTCCTTTTGAAGATTTCCTGGGATTTGAAATCTACTACCTTCAGAAGTATCCTTATTCCAATTTCGGATATTCCTAACAATTTGAAAATTTTCTTTTCTATCAAACTGAAAGTTGCCTCTCAGTGGCTTTCACCCACAGCTCCTACTTCTGTCCTCTGAAGCCAGGAAAAATCCAGGTAACTCCTCTTAATAAGATATTCCATAGGCATCTTAAACTTAACATGCTCCAAACTGGAAACATCTTTCTTCCCAAACCTCCCTTCTTCCTAACTTTCCTGTTACCATCAAGGGTGCCACTATCTTCCCAGTCACCCAGGCTTACAACCTAGATATCATTCTTGACCCTTCACTTTATCTCCCCTCTGCTCCTCCTCCCATATCTAATCTATTGCCAAATTCTGTCAATTTTACCTTCATGACATCTGTCATGCATGCCTCTTTTTTTCCTCTAATACTATCACTACTCTGGGACAGGTCTTCTTTATTTCCTTCCTGGACTATGTGCCTTCTGTTTGGTCTCCCTGCCTAGTCTCTCCCCACTCCCATCATTCAGCTATCAAATTAATCTTCCAAGATCATTAGTCTGACCATGTCACTCTCCTAATCAATAACTCTCTGTTGCCTCCAGAGTAAAATATAAAAATCTCTTGAAAACCCATCATAACCTGGCCTATTCCTACCTTCCCAGTTATTTTATACTTTACTTCTCCACCCCCCACCCTTCGCCACGTATTCTGTAATTCAGTGACACTGGCCTCCTTGCTGCTTTTCAAACAAAATACTCCATCTTTGGATTCTGGGCATTTTCATTGACTATCCCTCATGCATAGAGTTCTTTACCTCTTCATCTCCATCTTTTATTTCCTTCAAATCCAGCTAAATCCTACCTTTTACAAGAAATCTTTCCCAATCACCTTTAATGCAGGGCCTTGTCTCTGTTCATTATCTCCAATTTATTCTGTATGTATCTTGTTTGTACATAGTTGTTTGCTTGTTGTCTTCCCCATTAGACTGTGCTTACCCTTGGGCATAGGGACTGATTTCACCTGTTTTTTTTTTGTATCCCTGGCACATGACAGGTACTTAATAAATGCTTATTGACTTATTTCTTCCAGATCTAACATGTCTATTTTAAGTCCTCCTCTTCTCCATGATATATATCCCCAGTTTTTATGCCATTCCTCATAGAGTATACTCTCCTATCATTTATCAGCATGACCATTCTCCTCTGGATATTCTCCCATTTGTTAGTGTCTTTCCTAAAATGTGCCACCCTGGACTGAACACAGATGTAATCTGATCAGCACACAAGTCTGTAATCTCTTTTGGTCTAATAGACTCTACACTTGTATTAATGTAGGCGTTGTGATCTTTAAGTTCATAATCCAAGATCTCATGGACATTTCATATCAAGTTTCTTGTCCACCATACTTCCCAGATCTTTTTTCATGTAAACTGTTGTCAAGTCATGCTTTTTCCTTCCGGTCCCTGCCATCAGCTCTCCTATATATTGTCATATATTTGTCATACAAGTCCTATAATTGTCAGTGACTAGGTGCCACTAATTTTTGAACTAAAGTGTAGGACTTTCATTTATACCTATTAAATTCCATCTTATAGCAGTTAATTACTGTGACTTTTAGTTATATTTTTAGATACCAGTTTTATTGCCCAATATCTAAACTTTGCATCACCTACACATTTAATATGAATATTATTGATGTCATGATTTAATTCATCGATAAAAATGTTATGCATGAAAACATAATGATAGATCCCTAGGTCACTCTACTAGAGACCTCATTCCAGTGTGATGTCAAGCCCTTACTGACAACTTCTTTTTCTTGTCATTTGACTATCATTTGCTCATTCCACCAGTTTTTGATAGAGTTAACTTTGTTGTTATCTTGCCCATATGTCTGCAGTTTATTCTCAAAGATATCATGAGATATTTTGCCAAATACCTTTCTAAAAACTAGATAAACTATATCTGTGAAATGGCATTGATTAGACATCAATATTATAATACTGTCACAAAAGGAAATTTACTTTAATTCAAGTCACTGTATTGACTACTGTAAGTACACAGGAAAAAAATGAAAGTGCTTCTGCCCTGATGGAGTTTATATTCCACTGGACAATGTTAGTCTGCTATACTCTATACTTGATGAAACTAGATCTTGTAGATCATCATTTCTCTTTACAAGTGTTCAGTTCTTTAATAATGTGTAGGTAAGTTTTTCCAGAACTTGTATTCCATTGACTTACTTTTCAACTTAAAGTCCTTTCCATACTATGATGAGATTTTGGAGCAGGATATCAATGGATATTTCATTATTTACATCTAATAATTGTTGATACAAAAAAGGTTAAAATAGCAGTAGATGTTATTGAATAATACTAGGTTTACCCACATATGTAGGTTTATATCATCCAGATTTTCATTCTATGCAGGGTTCTCATGTACAATATCATTGACAAGTGGCATTCAATGGTTCCCTAAATCAATTCTTTTAACTCCTCTCAGACATCATATTGAGGGTGCTTTAGGTAGGATAGATGAAATAAAGGATGCTTCTCTAACACCAGGACTTGATCAGGCAGGCTTCAGCTTGTACCTATTCTGAATCTTTTTTTGAACTCACACTGTATTGCTTCTCACTTTCTATTCTCCCCCAAAAGTACCATTAGTCCATTTTAGAATAGGACATACTTTTAAATTTATTTTAAAAAAGCATCCTTCATCCCACAGAAGCTTCTAATATTGAGGAAATATTTAAAACCAAAAAACCAAACATTTTCTTAAAGTTCAAACTTTTTTTAAAAATAAAAACAAGCATGTAAGCCAATCTTTTTTTTTAAAAGCAATCCCATCTTAATACTGACAAGAGACAAAGAGAGATTAATTTATATTGAACGTAGATTAATTCAAATCCATTAAGGAAATTTTCTCATAAATTGAGGCAAGATCCAAATTGCAAGGTCCATTTCACCCTGGACCACATCAGCAAGATAAAATAAATACTCACCCCCTAGTCCATTTATGCCAGTTAATCCAGCTGCACTTGAAATACAGACCAAATGACCATGGTTGTTAGCCATCATGGCAGGAAGGAAAGCTCTGTAAGTCTAAAAGACATAAGTAGACAACCCCAACATTTTATGAATTCATTCCACTAATATTATTGACTTCCTACTGTGTGCTAAGATATATGCTAGTCACTATGGTAAATACAAAGAAATGTGGACCCTGACCTCAAAAAGCTTTCAGTTTAGTCATATGTTCATTAAACAAACACAAAATTAATCACAAAAATGAAGTTTTTCCTAATTGAATCAGTGGAACATTTTGGTTTGTATTTTTAGTAGAGAAAGTGACCATTAATTTTCCAATCTGCTAAAGTCATTAGAACTTCAAATACTCTTGTGACAATTTAATTTTCCTCTCCCCTCCCCAAATCTGAACAAAATCAAAGACACCATGAAAATAGATAGCTAAATAGGCTAAAGGGAAAACACACTTGAAGAAGGTAACTTTCAGTGGGAAAATAATTTTGAAATTTGGTCAAGTGGTTTGGAATAGTTGGCTACAAAAAATATTCTAATAGGGATCATTTGTTCTTTCATTGAAAATTATGATGACACCATCCCTTCTTTGCAAATAGAGTATTTGTTCTGTGTTTTTACTCTTTCCATGCCCTGCAAAAGGGCATTATGTGCATAATGTACACTTATGTATATCATATATGTATGCATGTATAAACTTCCTCTTTTGTGTTGCCATAGGTTTTCTGACTAGCATCTCCCTGTCATTCAGTAAAATCTCACAGAAATTTTCTATCTTTCATACAATATCTGCTATAAATTCAATCCATCTTTTTAGCTAAGGAATTTCTAGCCAGTCTAAAAAGATATGACCTAATTAGGAAGGGAATCATGCTTGGGACCAGACCAGAACTTTGTAGTAGGAAGATGAAATAAAGTAAATCTGCAGGAGTCAGATGAAACTGAATAAGGATGAGGTCAAACAAGATCACTAATAATTGGTCTGTCAGTGCAAGTGTATCCCCATTATATTTTTCATAAATGAATGGATATAAACAGATATTTAGAGAAATACAATTAACTGTATAATCTTTATGTTTAAAAAGAAAAGAGTTTACCCAAATATGAGCAAAGGTGTTCACAAGAAAAGATTTTTCCACTTGCTCATCTGAAGTCTCAAGGAATAGTTTTCCTGTTACAACTCCAGCATTGTTGATGAGGATGGTAACATCGCCAACTTCTCTTTTAACCTAAACAGGAGAAAACTCCCAAATAATTTATATAATCTGTGATCTTTGGATTTTATTGTTCCAAAGCTTTGTCATCCTGCTACATAGTTGCCATGTATCTCAGGATCACCATGCAGAACTCGTGATCTTTCTCCCCCAAGACTCCACTCTACTAAAACTTCTTGAAATGCCACCCCACTATGAGCCATCCCTCCAACACATAGTTATAAGGCAAAGGTTCTAAGGCTTGGCTACTCCTAGGTTCAAGCTACTTTGTTGATCTTCACTCTTAAAACTATAGCTCAGTAATTCATTTAATTTTCATAGATAGTCAATAGACACAATTATTTCATGGCAAAAGTATTAACTGAGATGACATTGTGAAAACAAAAGGAATCAAACAATCCCATTGTAAACCTGGGGCATATTTTCTTCCAATGAACTGGAAGAGAGGGAACTCACATAGAGTATATTATCTAGGTTGTCATAGGTTTTGTGACTAGCATGTGTCTCCTTGTTGGACGTTTCAATCATACCTCTGAACCAGGCATCTTCTTTTCTGTCCTGCTCTCCCTGTCAGTTTCCTTTTGTCAGTGACTGTATTTCTTTCTTTTTTTATTTTGTATTTCTATCCCTAATGGTTAGCCCAGAACCTGGCTCAGTAGATGCTTAATAAATAGTTTAGGTACTTGGGCAGCTAGGTGGTTCAGTGGATAAAGCACCAGTGCAGGAGTAAGGAGGCCCTGAGTTCAAATCTCACTTCAATCACTTGACACTCACTTGCTGTGTGACCTTGGGCAAGTCACTTAACCCCAATTGCCTCATCCTAGGTCATCTCCAGTCATCCTGATGAATATCTGGTCCCTGGATTCAGATGGCTCTGGAGGAGAAGTGAGGCTAGTGATCTGCACAGCCCTCCCTCATTCAAAACAAAGTCAAGTCATGTCATTCTTTCTCTGGTGGCATGGTCTTCAGCAACGAAGGATTAACACACACACACAGTTTAGGTGCTTAATAGTTGAGGAAAATAAAGAATAAATAGTAGTTGTTTCATAAATGTTTTTTGACTGAATGATTTCATTAACTATGTGGAAGGGAATGTATTTAATCAGGGATCTCCTGATCAACTTTCCTCTCCTCCAATGCACCTATTTCTATTGAAGGTATAACCAGTGTATAGAGCACCAGACTTGGAGTCAGGAAGACTCATTTCCCTGTGTTCAAATCTGGCTTCTAACACTTACTAGCTAATAAGATCTTGGGCAAGTCACTTAACCTTGTTCAGCTCAGTTTCCTCATCTCTAAAATGAGCTGGAGAAGAAAATGGCAAACTGCTCTAGTATCTTTGCCAAGAAAACCCTAACTGGGTTCGTGAAGAGCCGAACATGCCCGGAAAATGTATGAACAGCAAATTAAGAATATCTGTGTTCAAGTCTTGCCTCTGACCCCTAATGACTGTACGATTTTGGCAGGCTACTTAACTTCTCAGTGCCCTACGAAACTCTGGGATTAAAAATTTGCACTGTATGGACAGATCTGCATTGATAAAATAATTTTCCTCACAGGGAGTTCCCTCCAGTGAAATCACAAGTCTAATAAAAACAAAACACACACACACACACACACAACTTTATATAACTAAATTGTTAGTTAACCAAATAAAAATGTCCTGTTTGTGTTTTCTTAGGAAATGAATTAGCATGATAGAATTTTTCTCTTATAAAATGGCATATCCAACATTTATTTGTCACATTCCCCTTCAATCATTTTAGCCAATCCAATAGGTATAAAATGATAAAAAGCTTGTTTTAATTTGCATTTCTTTAATAGTGATTTAGAACATTTCTTCATATGACTATAAATTGTTTTGATTTCTTTATTGGAAAACTGCTTGCTCATGTCCTTTGACCATGTATCAATTGGGGAATGACATATTCTTATAGATTTGATGAAGTTCATTATATCTTTGAGATATGAGACCTTTATCTGAGAAACTGTCTATACATTTTTTTTCTCCAATTTTTTGCTTTCTTTCTGATCTTGGCTACATTTGTTTTATTTGTACAAATTCTTTTTCATTTAATGTACTGGAAATTATCCTTGTTGCATCTATATTTGCTTTCTACCATGATTGGCTTTACAGCCTCAGACACGTATGAGCTATGTGATCCTGGGCAAGTCACTTAACTTTATTTGCCTCAGTTTTTCCACTGTAAAGTGAGCTGGAGAAGGAAATGGCAAACTGCTCTAGTATCTTTGCCAAGAAAACTCCAAATGTGACATTAAGTGTTGGGCATTAATGAAAAATGTCTGAACAATAAATGGTTACTATTATTGCTGATGTTTTTGAATTAGACTTGTGATTTCATTGGTATAGGAAAGTCCCAGTGAAGAAGTCTTCTATACCAATGTAGGTTGGTTCCTGAGAGTTAACCTGGAACACTAAGAGGTTAAGTGACTTGCACACGGTCACATAGTCAATGTTTTAGATGTGAGATTTCAACCCAGGTCTTCCTTCTGCTAGGCTTAGATAGCCCATCCCTCTATCACTCTTCTTATATTGTTACTGTTATATTTTAAGTTGTCAATGGTTCCTTTGCTTGAGATGTCTTTGATTTCCAGGTTCATTGTGACTTGAAAGAATTTGAGGAAAGGAAGAAAGAAGGTAGAGAAAAATGATAAGTAATTTGATTTTGGAGAGGTGGTAGATTTTAGGTTGCCTATCAGAGGGAGGGGGCAAGAAGAAAAGACATTAGGATATATACAGTGTTTGGTACTGATATTTGTATTTTTTTTGTCAGAAGTTCCTAAAGGGAAGAGAAATTCCCACAAGAAAGAAGAATTTGGGAGAATCTACAGAAGTTTTATTGAAATGAAGAGAAGTATATTAAATTTTAGTTGACTTAGAGTCAAAGAACCTGAGTTTGAATCTGGGTGTTAATATTTATTATTTTTATGATTTTGGACAGTCATATTACCTTTATGAACTTTAGCTTCCTCCTCTATAAGATGTGAATAATGCTTCTACTATTGGCCTCACAGGATAGTTTTAGAGGATTAAATGAAGGGAATAATCATTTATATAACCCTTACTACCTACCAGGTACTGTGCCAAGTGTGCTAAGCCAATATTTCATGAATATTAACTAGTTAAATCCTCAAATAACCCTGCGGGGTAAGTGCAATTATTATTCCAATGTGTGTTTTACATTCTTACAATCCTAAATTCAGCCTTTCACAGGGGAACTAAGAAATACCCCTAAAGGTAGAGAGGTTTTATGGGCCTTCAGGGTGAAGGAATCCTAGGAAATCAATTAAAAATCTAGTTGAAATACTTAATTTAAGCAAAATTGCAGGATTTGGAGTAAATCTACAGTTTTTTATATTGCCAACAAAATCCACGAGAAGAAATAGAAATAGAAATTCTATTTAAAATAACTGCACCATTGGTGGAGTTGTGAACTGGTCCAATCATTCTGGAGAACAATTTGGAGCTATACCCAAAGGGGTATAAAACTGTGCATACCCTTTGACCCAGCAGGATCCATATGTACAAAAATATTTACAGCAGCTCTTTTTTTGTGGTGGCAAAAAAAATTGGAAACTGAAAGAATACCTATCAACTGGTGGGATGACTGAACAAGTTATGGTATATGACTGTTATGGATTACTATTGTGCTTTAAGAAATGACAGGCAGGATGGTTTCAGGACAAAGAAAACCTGGGAAGACTTAAATGACTTGAGACAAAGTGAAGTGAGCGATGTCAGAAGAGCACGATAACAGCATTGTGGTCACAAGGATCAACTGTGAAAGACTTAGATGCCTTGATGAGTACAATATCCAAGACAATTTCAAAGGACCCATGATGAAAAATACTATTGTTGAGAGCGTGCTTTGTTATATTATTTGGAAAACTTATTCATCATTATACTATTTAAATCTAGCTATAGATTGTTCACACCCAGAATGTTATCCTGACCTCAATAACTCTCTAGAAATGCTGGAGACGGCTACAAGTAATTTTGGGTTCCCCCAGATCCTGACTCCATTCAAAATATTCCGGTAATTCATATGGGAATCACACGTGATACTTTTATCAGATGGGACATGTCTACTGAAACCTTTGGCAAGATACTCCCAGAATCTGGAGGAGGGAGTCAACCCTTCTTTCTTCCTGGCTCTTTCCCCTTTACCAAATGACCAAATAACTTTTTTTTTTAATTATTTCAGATTTTGGAGATTGCTCTAGTGAACACTATCCACCTGCAAAGAGAGATCTGATGAACTCTGAGTGCAGATTGAAGCATACTTTTTCTAATCTTTTGCTTTTTATTTTATTTGTTTCAATATGGCTAATATAGAAATATGTTTTGAATCATTTCACAAGTGTGATTGATCTTATGTAGCGTGCCTTCTCAATGAGTGGAGGAGGGGTGGGAGGAAGATAGAGAATATTGAACTCAAAATTAAGAAAAGAATGTTAAAATATTTTAAATACTTATTTTTAAAAAAAAGTATAAAAATTCCAATAATGTCTAGGGGGTTGGCACAGATTTTCCCCATCCTGAAAAAAGTCCAGAAGATTTTTGTCTACTCTTCCTTTCCTTGCCAAGCAATACAATCAGATGACCAGATGCAGTGATTTGTTGGTTAATAGGTACCATAGGTCTTACCTGTTCTGCAACTTGGTATATGTCATGTCTTTTGCTGCAATCACAAGTATAGGCATGCACTCTTTCAGAACCGTGTTCTTTGGCTAACCTGCATGTTTCAGCAAGACTTTCTTGATTAATGTCCCAGAGAACTATTGTTGCTCCAAGACGGACAAATTTTAAAGCCAACAATCTTCCCAGACCACTTCCAGCTCCTGTTATTAGCACAATTTCACCAGCAACTTCCTTTTTAGGTTTTGGAATGATATAGAAAATTACAGACTCTCCAAAGTAATAGAGGAGTTTCCCCAAAAACATGCTTATGTCTTTCAAGAGTTCCATGTCAGTTGTTGGGAGAAAAGTGTTGCCTAATAATTAGAAAGAAAAAAGTCAGCATGCATATTAGAACAGAAGAAGTTACAAAATGAACATATGAGGTACATTATTTTGATGAGTTAAACCTTTTATTTTGTTGGATCAAAAAACCAATTGCTTGATATTACTTCCTAGGGACAGGGTGAAGTTCTAAAGGTTAATTTCACTTTTATCTTAAAATCATATAAATAGTAATAACTATACCTTAATTTACACAGGATTTTAGGATCTACAAAGTACTTTCATCTCATTTAATTCTCATAAGAACTCCAAGAGGAAGGTCAGGCAAGTATTATTGACCCATTTTATAAATGAAGTATTTGAGGCTCATGGAGATAGTCAGCCTAAAATTATGTGATTATCAGTAAGTAGCAGAAGCAGGGCCTGGAAGATGGACCTTTTGCCTTTTAGTTCAGTGTTTTTTCCTACTATTTAGTGCCTGTGATGATGATGAGGATGATGATATAAAGGTGATATTCTTAACCTGGCATCTTATAGGCCCTCTGTACATAGATTTTAGGAGTTCCATGAGCTGGATGGAAAAAAATTACACCTTTAATTCAGTATAATTGGATTCATTTATAATCCTATGCATTTTATTCAATACATTCAAAATATTTCCCTAAGAAGAGATCCCTAAGTTTCACCAGACTAACAAAGGAGTCTATCAAAAAGGTTAAGAATCTTTGTTCTAAGTCTTCTTGTCAATACATAATTTTCAAGGTCTAGCAGTCTACTCTCATATAACACATTAGATTCTTTTAAAACACTTTCATGATTACCATCTCATTTGATCCTGCCAAAACCTTGCATTTTGAGCATGGCAGATAATGCTTTTATTGACATAGGACCTTAGAACCAGTTGAATGTTCCTTAAAAATAGTCATATTAGCTCGCACTTATACAGGGAGTCCCAAAAATCTGGGTGCGGTTTTAAGCTATGCATGTTTGCAGCTGTTAAAGCTTAAACTGAACCAAGATTTTTGGGGCACCCTGGATAGTGCTTTAAGGTTTGCAAAATAATTTCACTCATGTTATCTCACTGAGTCCTCACAACCACTTCATGAAACAAGTGATATTATTTCCCCCTTTGTACAAATGAGGAAACTGAGACTGATTTAAAGACCTACTTGAACTCAGCAGTCTATGCATTGTGGCTCCTAGTAACCATAGCCTGTCTGGGACTCTTTCCTCACATGACTACAAACATTTCTTCCAGCTGTATACTCAGGAGCCTAAGAAGGTCATCCAGTCACATCACTTTAGGGAGAGATGGTATGATTTGCCCAAGGAAACAAACAGTTACATCCTGTCCAGAACCCAGGTCTTTTGAAATTGTAGTTTGATATACTTTACACTGTCTCCCTAGTAAATAGTGAGCCTAATTCTTAGCCATTGCAAAAAAAAAAAAGAGAAAAAGAAATAGTAGGTTATGGCTCTCCTAGAATTTACCATCCTTTGGGATAACCAGATACTATTCCATCTAAGTAGTCCCTACACAAACAGGCTGCATATTATGCAAGAGGAGACTCTTAATTGACTCCTTGAAAAAAAAAGGACATTAGTCTTTTGGGGAACACCAAGAATGAAGTCAAAGTCAAAAGTCAAAGGCTAAAAGTTGAGGATTAGGAGCACAGACTTGGAGTTGGAAGAGACTTAAGAGGTTATCGAGTCCATTTCCCTCATTTTATAGAGGAAGAGCTGAGTCCTACAGAGGTTAAATGACTTTTCCAAGATTCCATAGGTAGGAATCAGCAGAGCTAGTTTTCAAACTCATTGTATGATTGCCAAGTTTTTGAATAAAATGAATACAAATTCTGAATGAAATTCTAGAAAAGAGAATTGAGGAGTAAGATTTATTTTAGTGTTTCTCTATCCTCCACCAATAGACACTAGCCTTTCGTATTGCTTGGCTGTTTCAACATAGTAGAATATAAGTTTATGGGCAGAAATGATGTCATTTTTGTTTTTGTGTGACTTGTGCCTAGCTTGGTGACTGTCATAAAATAGATGCTTAATAAATTCTTATTGAATTGATATCCATTTTATATCCCCTTTCCTCTCCAGGCTTTCCTCTTGATTTCCTTTACCAGGTCACATCTCTTTATGTTGAAGCTTCATTTCAGCCCAGGAATTCACATTTTAGAAATACAGTTATCCTTCCATATCATGACTTTTCTCATCTTGCTTCTGATAAATCTCAGGTCTGGATAAGGGATGGGGAACCTGCAGTCTTGAGTCCACATGTAGCCCATTAAGTCCTCAAGTGAGGCCTTGTGACAGAATCCAAATTTCATGGAATAAATACCCTTAATAAAAGGATTTGTTCTGTAAAACTTGGACTTAGCAAAAGGCTACATCCAGGGACCTAGAAGGCCACGTGTGACCTCAAGGCCACTGTTTCCCCCACCCCGGAAGAAATTAAATGGTAATTTTGGGGGAGTTTTTTGGAAGCTACTGACAACTTGTGAAGGCCAGCAGAGAACCCAGAGTCTATGTCCAAATATTTAGCATAAATTTTGCAATAAAATACTGTTAAAACCTCATAAATTTAAAGAAAAAAATCAGACTTCTTTGGTATGAAGGGAGGAACAAAAATTTTTATATGAATTTTCCAAATTGTGGAAGTGCTGTACCCCCGCTCTGGCTATATAGAATAGATAACTGTACCCTCCACCTTTGAGGCCTCTTCCTCTGGGTGGCTCCTCTCAGAACCTTCCTTTAAGAAAAATTAAGTCTAATTCTTTTCTAAGATGCTCTCAGGACTCTCTCTACATGTACTATATGTCTGTTAGTTATGGCATGTACTGGTATGATGCTCCACTGACACCATGATAAGCATCCCTCCTCCAAGCTACTGGAGGTATCAGTGACTCTGGAGGAAAAGTGACTTAGTGACATGTAAAAATTAATGCAATTTCCAAAATTTTTAGTCTTAAAATTAGGTTCTAGGAGAATCTAGCTACATGTCCTTACAAGTAATCTGGGTCAACAAAACTTCATTATTATGAATTTTATCAAAATTCAAAAAGAAGAACCACTATCTTGCCTGTCCTTTCCTTTGTACCCTCTTCCCTCCCTTTTGAAACTGTGGCTTGAAAGACGTTTTGAATCATAGGACATGGAAGAAGAGATCACAGAGTGCTAGGTTTAGAACTGGAAGGAAGGAAATAGTCATTTATTGAGTACCTTCTACGTGCCTGGCACTGTAATAAGTATTTTACTAAATGTTATCTCATTTTATCTTCACAATTCTGGGAGGTAAGTGCTATTCTTATCATTCTGAGGTAGACAGAGTCAGAGTGACTTTTACCTAGGGTCGCATAGCCAGTAAGTGTGTGACTAGATTTGAACTTAAGGTTCCTGACTTCAGGAGCAGCACACTATTCTCTGCACCATCTAGCTTCCCCTAGTCCAGCACCCCTCCTATTTACAGACCAGGAAACTGAAGGAGCAGAGCTGGGATTTGAACTCAGGTACCATGACTACAAGTTCAGCAGAATGAGCCAGCACCTTTTCCCCTGAGTGGAAGAAAATTTGCTTTCTGGTGCACAATTTGGCCTGTCTACAAAAAAGAATAAGAACCTAAGATTCCTTGAATATGTACTTCATTGACTGAAGTGAGATTAAATTTTTCTTTGAGACACACACAGTTTTTGAAATTCCATTGATAAATCATTGCTAAATTCTTGAGCTAATGAAATCAGCTACTTTAGCTACTGAAAGCATTCAAATTCAAAACTTCTCAGGGAACCTCCTTTCGTAAAACTTAAAGTAATACATGTAAAAGTAAATCATGTGATAAATACATAATTTATGTAAATAATATTTTAATCTTGAAAGGAAAAAATGTACATTGTTTGCCAATAACAATGTTTGTTTGTTTTCGTAATAGAATACTGTTTTATGCTTAATTGGTTTAAGTCAGAGCTGACATCTTGGACTTGGTCCAGGTCAGCCCTTGGGTAGTAGCAACCAAGAAAACAGATGGTGTTAACAGGTCAGTCAGGTAGGTATACTGTGTTGCGTTCCAGGTTGAGGAATTGCTGTGAAGAAAATCTAAGTATTTTCTTGCATTTTGTATTTGGGCAACAGGTATTTCTCATATACTGGAAACAAATATTTTGTACATATATAAGCCATAATCTGAACTTTTTGGGACAAATAACAGGGTAGAGGGAAGGGTATAGATCTAAAGAGTCAATCTTATTCCAGCCACTCATAGGTCTAGACATCTGGTATACATTCCTTTAATATACATAAATATTACTTATAGTAAACAGCATCCTGTCCTCTATTATGCAATGAGCCTTCTTTCCCTGATATTATCATTACATTCTGTGGTTTAAAAAAGAACAAAATAATGGTGACAGAGAAGTTTTTGGGATTATGGAACAGCCAGAACCTCTTTTCAATACACCAAAGTGTCCTGATTCCTGATGCCCTGTTTGGGAAGCTACTGTAAATCATATTTGAATATCCAGTGATACATTCCAGTGAAGGCAACTCTTGGTGGTATAAACCCAGTGCATTCTCCCCATGGCCAAAAACCCATCTTACCGATAATTCTTTTGATGTGGTACAGCCGTCACTCTGTGAAGCTCACGATGATCCCTTGTTAACTGGTATCTCCTTTAAGAGTTTTGGGAAACTGCTGGGAAAGCAAACTCACAGGGCAGCTGTGACAATTGCATATAATGTTCCTGGGAGCACATTTTATTTGGCAGTGGATTGATTTCTCCTCCCATTTCTACTGCATGGGTGGCACACTAGGTAGCCAGATGTTAACTTATGAATACATTCCTATAGTGCCAACAAGTAGAAGGAAATTCTTATCTGTGCTTTCTATATCTCCTGAAAGGATCTAGGGGGAGAAAAGTATTAATTAAAAGTACATTCTTAAAGTCTCATAGGTAGACAGATAAAGCATTTATTAAGCTTTTACAATGTACCAAATACTGTACTAAACAATGGAGTTGCCAATGCAACAAAGATGCATTCCTACCCTCAAGGAGCTCATTCTAATTGAGGAAGATTACACAAAAGGGGGCTGGAATAAATTTACTCCAATAAATGATGATACTGTAATTATCTCTTTTGTAGATATCTTTCTTTTCTATTCTGGGCATGTGAGTGTTATCTCCTAAATCTAAGCGGAAAAATGTTGGGCCATGTTTCTTACTCAGTTAAAACTTCTGACACTGAGGGAATGTTCTTTATGCCTTTCCAAAGTGTCATCTACAAAGGGAGAAAAAAACTTGAAAATAAAAGCTAAGGCCTTACTGCTTTTTCTATATGCACACTGTGTCCTCTTAGAGGTTTACTATTACTGAACTGTCTAGATTCCAAGTTCTCTGAAGGCAGTGTTCATGTTTCATTCATATTTTTACATTTGTTTCCTTCAGTGTCTGTAATATCAAATTTAAATTCTGCCTCAGGTCTTGACTACTTACCTCTGACATTGAGCAAGTCAATTAACATTCTTAGGCCTCAGTTTCCTCTGTGAAATGAAGGGTTAGACTAGATAGTCTCTGAAGTCCTTTCCAATTCTAGATTTGTGGTATGAGAATTATTGAAACATGAGGCATCACCAACTGTAGAGTGATTTTTTTTTTCTAATTTAAAAGACCAAGAAATATTGTGGTCCTTATTCTTCATTTGCTGTTGTTTCATGATTATGCTGAAGTTCCAAGAGTCAGAAATTTCATTCAAAGATGACTTTTGGAAAAAAGTTCTCTCAGTCTTCATCTTACCATGAGGTAATTGAAGTATGTGCTCAACTTTTATCCTATTGCAACAGTCTCTTTTGGGGTCGTGTAAAAGCAAGCACAACAACATACACAGGAGGGCCTGCTATCACAGATTCTTTGTTCTGCTTTTCTACAAGGAAAGGTAACTTTTGGGGAGTCAAAAATCACTTTAATCAAGCACGTATATTATTCACTTAGTTCAGGGGAAAAAGTTAGTACCTTGCACTTCAGAGAAGATACAGAGAAATCAAAATCAACAGATAGGGCTTCCAACAGCTTGACAGTAAGCAACACATACATCACAAATCAACAGACAGATAACTGTCTGACCATACATAGTTATAACCATAGTTATCAGAGAGAGAAGCACCAATATGCGAGTTTTCAAAGACAGGGGTCTGCTTAGCAGCTTCCCAGAGTCTCATCTAGCACACAAACCTTCTTCTAAAAACTAAGGCCCAAAATAAAACCTCACCACAAAGTCTTTATACACTTTTCAGAGCCAGAGGACATCACAACTCTTGAGAACCAGTTCCTCATTAACAAAGGGTATGGACAAATCTTCCCTAATCAAACTCCCCTTAATGGGCAGGCCCATTAATGGGTGAGAAAGATCTTCTCTAATTACATTAAAATAATTAACAATTCAAATACATATACTGTTTCTTGTTAAAGACTCTTGATTAATTCAAAGACAAGATTCAGTCTGAGGCACATGATTATACTAAAACAAAAACAGCAAAAGATCCTGCTTTGCTTGCCATTATACTCCACTCTTTCAGGATCCTTGGCTTTACAATCTAAATGGCCATGGATCCTGGGATAAATATAGTTATTATACTTTATGATCCCAAATCCAGGTGATTTAAGCAGGTCACTATTAATGGATGGGAAAGATCTTCCTATTAAGAAGCAAATTATATTAACAATTAGCGAAAATGAATCATCAATATACGTGGTCTTCTGTACCTAATTTCATATCATGGTTATTCTGCTTGGGAGGCTCTTAAATTACCTAGGGGTAGCTACAGATAGTTGTTGATAGAATTGATATGTAGTGTTAGTGAAATAGAGAGGGGGACAGTGTAGAATAATAGTGCAACCCTAGTGTCAAAGACCTTTCTGATGTTGGGGTGCACACCTTCTTGAAAACTTAATTTCATAGAAATCACAGCAGAAATTTTTGTGGGAAAAAGATGCAACCAAAATAGAGAACCTCAAGTGAGCAACAAACATTTTCAAAGATGAATTTAAATTATCAGCCTCTTACAGATACAAATGTACATAGTCTTCTGGCAGAAGTCCTCAAGAACTTCCTTTTAATAATATAACAGGATAATAGATTTAGAACTGGAGGGAAACTTAGAGGTTTATAGGATTATATAGCTGATAAATATTTGAGGCAGTCTTTCTGGCTTCAACTCCAGCATTCTTAACTATTGTGCCTCCCAGCTAATTATGAAAATGTTAATAATTCAGAATGATGCAAGGTCTGCCCACATTCTTTACTTTTTAGGTATTGCTGTACAGGCAGTTGATTAGAACAAAGGTGGAATACATTTGACCTTCATTCTTTTGTTCTTACTTAAGCTGATTTACATGCTAGGAATAATATTGACTTTAAGGGAAACTTTGTTCCTTTGCATTTTTGTTGAGTGGAGTTCTTAGAGTAGTTCAAGGGGCTATAGATTAAAAAATAGAGGATTCTAACCCTATCAGAAAGTTGTCCAGAGTCAGGGACTTCCAGGCTTACTTAAACTTTGGTTAAAGTCTTTCATGAATAAAGCTATATATCAACCTTTGAGTCCTGGAGTATGTTTTTACAGAAAGATGAGTTTATGTGGAAATTTCTACCTCCTTTGCATGGACTTTGATATACTGCAATATCATGGGAAGAATGTATGCCTTGGATGGTACAATAAGAATTGGTAGATACCTAAAGGGAATATTACAAGGGCAGGGTCAAGAAAACTAAAATTTCCACACAAGGTGTCTGTCTGTGTTCATCCTTCATTTGCTTTTTTTTTTTTTAATTTAAATAAATTTATTTAGCTTTTTACATTCATTTTCACAAGATTTTGGGTTCCAAAATTTTCTCCCCATTTG
>CM053773.1:30370679-30432253 GCA_028658325.1 Potorous gilbertii
GGTACCTTTGTGGTCGGTTCTTCAGGGCTCTGTGCAACGGAAATCTCCTTCACTGTGTTGCTGCGAGGCTTCCACTGTTCCAGAATTTGTCAGGAGTTCTTTTTACAGGAAATCTATGGGCTTTGGGTTCGGACCTAGCATAGGTGAGTCTTTCTACTCTGCCATCTTGGATTTTCTTTTTCAATTAACAAGCATTTATTTTCGTTCCCTCTTGCCTCTCCGTTCTACATCTCCGTCTTTTTCTTCTCTTTTTTGCGTCATCACCTACTACTCCATTCTCTTGCTGCTTTCTGTAAAGTTGCCTAGAGGGTTCGTAAATCATCCTTTAATTACGATAGAAGAATAGTTAAAAATTAGGCAAAGAACCCCCGTTCTATTCTTAAACTAACTTGGTATAGGTGAAATTTCACTAGACAAACAGCTGAGATCTGGGTTCTAGTTTTGTAGCCTTGGTCAAGTCAATTCTGGGCCTCCATTCTTTCTGTAAAATGAAAGGCTTCATTCAAAAAGCATTACGCCTCAATCTGCATTCAGACTCCATCAGTTTTTACATGTAATTGGAAAAAAAATTAAATGTTAATTTTTAAATGTGCAAAAAAAAGACAAAAATTAAGTATTCAACCACTACTTTGTGCCATACCCCCACCACACTAGGTTCTGAGGTTACAAAGACAAAGTCAGAACAGCCCCCAATCCCAAGTAGCTTGCATTTTATTGGAGCAGTATATCTTGTATTAATAAGGAAAGAGGAAACACTGATACCTGGGGGGAAATAGGAAATGCTTCTTGGAGAGGCATGTGAATTGTCTTAAAGGGAGCTAGCAATTCTAAGAGCCAAAGATTTGGAGAGAGAGCATTCCAAGCATGTAGAATAGTTTCCTATAATGGCACAGAATTGGGATAAGGGAGGTGTAATTTGGAGACTCAGTCAACAAGCATTTGTTGAATACCTACTAGGTGCTAGTCTCTGTAGATTCAGAATTAGTCCTTGCCTAGAGGAGCATCAATGCAGGAGAGACAACATATGTAAATAGATACAAAATTGAATCAAAGTGCCCATGAAAGGCTTCATTTAGAATGTATCAATTCAGCTGAGCCTAAGAGACAAAGGTGCCAGAGTGAATCCCAAGCATGGGAGACTGATAGGGGAAAGGGCTGGAGACAGGAGATGGAGTAAGGTATCAGTAAGGCCAGTTTCATATGTGCCGAATGGAGTAATGTGTGAGGAAAGATTGGTTGGAGTCAGGTTGTAAAAGACTTTAAATGTTTAGTAAAGGAGTTCTGAAGAAACAAAAAGTAGGCTAGAGTATGGGAGGGAAAGTAATATGAAGCTGACCTGGAAAGACAGGCTAGAGCCAGAATATGAAGGACTTTGAATATCAAACAAAGGCATTTTCTCTTTTATCCTATAAGCAAAAGGGAACCACCAAGATTCTTGAGCAGAGGCTTGAGAGAGGGAGGGTTGCATCTCTTTTCTGTTTGCCTCCACTCAGCTGCACTGATCTGGAAGACTCTGATGATAGCAGTAAACTCTATCCTCTTTCTCTCAGAGCTTCCCAAGTATAATCCCCACCCACTCAGATATGAAATTATAAGGATAGTCAGTAAGCAGTGGTTAAATAAAGTCCTGAAGCAGATTGTTCTCCTTTCAACTACTTTTTAGGTTAAGGGCTATTTCTACCTAACTCCCAGATGACTAGTGTATTCTGGATGTCCAAAGTTCACCCTTAATTCCCTAAGACACCTCATTGAGGTCTGCTTCCTGGGAGCAACATCTGAAGACTAGTAATTCCAAATTCAGGGACAGCTAGATGACACAGTGAATAGAGTGCCAAGCCAACTCATTTTCCTGAGTTCAAAATCCAGCATCAGACTCTTACTAGTTGTGTGACCCTGAGCAAGTCACTTAACCCTTTTGCCTCAGTTTCCTCATCTGTAAAATGAGCTGGAGAAATGGCAAACCACTCCAGTATCTTTCCCTGGAAAACCTCAAATGAGCTCACAAAGGACTGGACATGAGTGAAACAACTGAACAATTCCTAGTTCACCTAAACTACTGATTAGAAAAGTATCTGAAAACATGTGGAAGTATGTGATGCTGATAACAAATCAATCAATAAGCATTTATTAAATTCCTACTGTGTGTTATCCTGCTAACTGAATGTAAATTGAACCCTATCACTTCTTGTTTCTAACATGAGTTAATTTTAAAATAATCATATGTGTAAAGTCTTTTTAAAAAACATTTTTAAAAACTTAAGTTACCTCTCAGTAATTTGCCACCACCCTGCCCCTAAGGAAATGTAACCCCCTTTAGGAAAAAAAATGTGACTTGAAAATGTACTTGCATTAAGTCTAGATGGTTCCAAGATCCTTTCAATAATTCATTCTTTTTTTTTCTCATCTTAAAATACATTTTGAGTATCTTCACTCTAGATACATTCCTTTACTGAATTGTTACATTTATACATTTTATCTTAGTTTATAAAGGGAATATTATATTCCATATACAGTAAAAATTACTCTTAATTCAGTGTAAGGGACCTAGTCTGAATTGTTTTGTTTTTAATTTTGAGAAATACAATTACGTGATTTTCATGCTTGTACAAATAATCAAAATTCTAAAAACTATAGCTGAACCTATTTTGGTTGGGTGATAATGGGGGAGAGGAAGAGGTTTAATATGATTAGCAGCAGCATTCCTCTAGGTTTTAAGATACCAAAGTTCTTAAAATAAATTGTCTCCTCACCCATGCGTGAAATATGTTCCTTGAAATTTTATTTGTGCTATCACAGGACCTCAGAGTTGGAAGGAACTTCAATGGTCTACTACAAGTGTCCTTCCCATATCACATCTGACAGGCAGTGCAGCCACAGCTTGAAGACTTCTAAAGGGAGTCTATGATACTTTTGGATAGTCTTAATTGTTAGAAATGTTTATGGTTCTGGAAACCTAGATTTGCCTCTTTGCTACATACACACACACTGGTATACTCACATCATTCATTCTGTGATCCAGAATCTTGAGGCAATAGAGGGTTCTGCTTAATGTAGTTTTCTTCCCCATTGAAGCTTATTCCTTTTTGAAATTATTTTCATATCAGTTCTTGTTGGAACTATATTCCCCAGCTAGTAATAGCACACATTCCTGCCTTAGTGGAATGTGTCTAATTTTGGAGTCAAGACTTTGCTTCAGACATCAGCATGGTCTGGCTATGTGACTTTGGGCGAGTCATTTAATTTCTCTGCCTGAGTCTTCTCAACTGTTAAATAAGAGGGTTGAACTTGATGACCTCTAATTAAGGTTTATATTGAATTTAATTTAACATATTTGATACTAACTCTTTGATACCTCAAGATCAACAGTACAAACCAGTATTCTATTATGAATAAGTATATTGTTTAGGTGAGATCTATCCCCTTTAATTTTATTTATCTTCTTTATTCTCTCTTGATTTTTTTGTGCTGTACTCCCTGTTACCATCTTCTCCTCTCACCTTCCTCCTTTTTAACCCCCCACCTACTTTATTACTCTTTTTTCTCCTTTCTTCTTCTTTCCTCTCCTTGCCAAAAATATTCAGTCAGGAAACAAACATTCATTAATGTTTAGCCTGAACCAGACACTGTGGCTAGGAATGCAAAGACAAAAAGTCCCTACTGTCAAAATCTTACCTTCTAATGGTTGAGACAACCTGTAAATAACTACTCATAAGTATATTCTAAATGGAGGATTCACTGAGTAATCAACACACTCTGAACTTAAGATGTTTCCCACTCACCCTCAACCCTGTTATGTGAAAATATTGGGTCCTGATTAGTTGGGTCTAAGCTAACTGAAATCTCCCTCAAATTTGGTTAGCAAATCCTTTCTGGGCTCTCTTAGAGTGGAGATAAAAGAAAAGAAGGAAAGAAAACAAGAGCGGAACAATCAGATCACAGAGGAATAAGTAAGATTGTGGCTGAGAAATAAAGCAAGAGAAATTCAATTCCTGTTGATAGGAGTAGGCTCTTTGAGTTATACAGGACACTTTGTAACAAGGTCCTTTTGTTAGATAATAACCTAAGAGAGAAACAAAAATGAACAACCACCATAAAACAATAAAAGCTAACAGATAAAAATTAAAAAGTAGAAGAAAGAAATAGCAACTGAGATGAGGGGAGAGAAAGAACTAAGCTTAAAAGACAGGGAAGTAAATCCCCACAAAGGCATAAGAACAAGAGAGGTGGTAGAATGTCCAAGGTCAGACAGTCACTTTGATAGTCAACCTGAACCTTAATCACTAAATAGTAATTGTTTCTCTTTTACCCAAGAGTTCTGAGGGCCCTCCCCTCCCAGTTTTTTTTTTAATTAAAGGGGCCATCCCTTGAGTAACCACTTAAAGAAGCCTATTCATTGAGTGTATCTCACTCAAAGTGAGAATGGGATAAAACCTTACCCTGGAAAGGGCTAGGGACTCCTTGCATCCTGGGCCAATGCCAGTCATCCTGATGAATATAAGGCCACTGGACCCAGATGGCTCAGGAGAAGAAAGTGAGGTTGATGACCTCACAGACCTGCTTCACTCATATCAAAGTCTACTGCATGTCATCATCTTGATATCATGGTCTTCTTCGAGAACCAAGGAAAAACACAACAACCTATGCTGGACATATTATAAGGAAATATCCATGAAAACCATGAACTTCAGTATGTTGGGCTAAGGTTTTGACCAAAAAAATTAAGCCTGCTTATGTTTTTGATAACTGATAATAACCTTTTGTATATATCCTGGAAGCCATGTGGGGTCATGGAAGGAGAACTGGATTTGGAGTTAATATGGCCTGAGTTTGGACACTTGGCATTTGTGTGACACTGTGCAACTTAACTTAAATTTTCTGAACCTTAGTCTCCTCTGTAAACAGAAGATAATATGTAATACCTTCCCGACGTCCTTCATAAGGTAGTTGTAGAAAAAGTGCATTGTAAATCATAAAGCACTATAGAAATATGAGTGGTTGGCATTAGTCTAAGAATAGCAAATTATCTTTGAAACACAGTCCCTGCTGTGTTCACTGACCTGTGTGTGCATATGCCAATATGTGATCAAGACTGTTATCTCAAAAGTGGGATTTTATTATTTCTGAAGACTTTTCCTATAGGAACCTCATCTCCACTTTTGTAATAGAAGATAAGCATAGCTACTACCCAAGCTACCACTTCAAGGCCTTCAATCTTATACCTTACTCCATACCACATCATCTGAATTAGTGCTCTGGCTTCCTGGCTGTTTCACAAGGCACTCCATGTCTCAGTTCCATGCATTTTCACTGGCTATTACCCATGTCTGGAATGTTCTCCCTTCTCATCTTTGCCTGCTGCTTTACCTGGCTTCTTTCAAGTGCCAACTAAAGTTCCATTTTCCACCAGAAGTCATTCTCAATCACTCTTAATTCTAGTGCTTAATTATTTACTATAGATCCTATATGTAGGTTGTTTATTTATGTTTGTTTGTTACCTGTGAGTTCCTTGAAGGCAGGGGCTGTCTTTTGCCTCTTTTTGTATCCCTAGTGTTTAGCATGGGACAACTAGTTGGTGAAATGGATGGAATAGCAGGCCTGGAGTCAGGAATCTCATCTTCCGGAGTTCAAGTCTGACCTCAGACACTTCCCAGCTGTGTGACCCTGGGCAAGTCACTTAATCCTATTTGCCTCAGTTTTCTCATATGTAAAATGAGCAGGAGAAGGAAATGGAAAACCATTCCAGTATCTTTACCAAGAAAACCCCAAATGAGGTCACAAAGAGTTAGACATGACTGAACAACAACACAAGTGTTTAGCATAGTGCCTGGCACATAGTAGGCATTTAATAAATGTTTATTGATTGATTGAGTGGAAGCACAAAAGATAAGTCTGAGATATCCTGAAAGGCAGAATGTTGAGTTTCTGCTTACTTAAAATTTCTGCTAATATCATAAGAGATATTCAGTAATTCATTCAGCTCCCCTTTAGCAGGTATTATGTGCAAAGCACTGCATTAAGCACTGGGAGAAAAAAAGAGTTTAAAGTCTAATAACAATTGATGTTGGTGTGAATGAATACCAACAGTATGGCATGTATGGAAATCAGCACTTGTATGAAGCTAATGATCTTGTGTAGATGAAGGTTAGTCTTAAATAGACAGCAGCCAGAGTCAGGGCTAGAGAAAGAAAAGGAAAACAGTCTCCATGGGCATGTTATGAGTGAACTGCAAGAATCCAACAAGTGACACTTTTTAATACTTTAAGAAAATAATTTTTACATATTTAACACCAAAATAATCTTACACCAGGGCATATATAGATGATTATTTTGTGCTAACCCAAGTCACCTGCGTGCACTGAAAGGTTAATGCCTCTGTAATTATAATTAATGCCTAGCATGTGTAGTTTTCTTGCTTAGGACCTATGAATGCCTTACCCAAATCTGACTGATCCAACTCAAAATCAAAGAGAAATAGTTGTTTTTCAAGCTTGGGAATTTTCACATAGGTTATGGATAGAGTACATTGTGCATTGATGCAGTGAAAGCCCTTTATAAAGTTCTCTATGGTATGAATTAGTAGCCTCGTTGTATATGTAAAATTAATCCAAAAAGCCATAGAGATGTTGGAAATCTGTTTCAGGTCTATGAGTTTATAAGCGGACAAAAACGGTGAGGGGAGGGGCAAACGACATCCCACATAGTGGTATATCAACTTCTCAACATCTCACATATCAACTTATTCATTTTTACTTCAGCAAAAATAACTATCAACTCTTTTTCTCAATAAAATGCTCCATTATGAAACAATTCACTATGCTTGTTTACAGACATTAAATGTATGGTGTTAGATAAGCTTTGTGTAAAATTTTATTATGCAACATGGTTTTCTCTTTAAGCTACTTTTCTCACTCCTCAGATCTGCAGCTTTATAATAATATGGCCAACTCCAGAGAAAATTGGGACAGTACTTAAGCACTGTGACCTGCTTTATTGATACATAATGGCTGTTTTCCCCCTTAACCAGCCTTGCAACACCTCTAAGCCTCAGCTGCCCCTACTCTACCTCTAGGAATGCTCTTTCAGTATCTTTCCACTTGGACTTTTCCTCCAAGAAAGACTGAAACTAAAGACTTAATTACTGTCACCACCTACAAAGAAGGTAGAAACCAGACTTAATTTGATTCAAACAGAGAGACTGATGAAGTTAATAGATCTCTCGTGGTCCAGGAGGTTCTGTTTTTCATTTCCATTGCAATTCTCTAAATTTCCAGCCTGGAAAAAAGACACTGTTGTTGTTCATTGTGTCCAGATCTTCATATCCCCATTTGGGGTTTTCTTAGCAAAAATACTGGGGTAGTTTGCCATTTCCTTCTGCTGCTCATTTTTCAGATGAGGAAACTAAGGCAAACAGGGTTAGGTGACTTGTCCAAGATCTGAGACCAGTTTTGAACTCAGGAGTCTTCTTGGCTCCAGACCCAGCACTCTACCCACTGCTCCACCTATACTGCCCAGAATCACTTCTACAACAAACCTGACAAAGTGGTTGTTCAGTCTTCCTTAAAAGATCTCAATCAAAACCCAAACAACGAGCAAGCTTGAGCTAGGGTCTATTATGTGAGAGGGAATTCACTGTTTCCTTACTTAACATCTTCCACTTTGGTATAGCTCTGATTATTAGGAAATTTGTCTTTACATATTGAGCCAAAATTTGTCTCTTCAAGACTTCTACTCATTGCCCTTACTTCTGCTTTCAGATATTAGAACAAGCTTTAATCCTTCTTCTTTGTGTCACTTGAAGGCATTTGTCATGTTGTCCCTAGAGTCTTCTCTTCTCCTAGCTAAATATCCCTAGTTGCTTCAACCAATGCTTAGATAGCATTATCTCCCAGCCCTTCATCATTCTGGTCATTCTCCTTTGGCAACTTTATAATTTGTCTAGTCTGTCAATGTCTTTCCAAAAATGTCATACTCAATTCCAGTTTGTCAATGTCTGTCCTAAAATGTGGTGCCCAGTTAATTCATCTCTTTTTATAGGCATTTGCTGAAATATGCTTTCCAAGATGAAAGCCGTGAAGGATTTGCTCATTTTTGCTGGCAAACTTACATACAGCCTTTTGGATGCTTTCTTTTCCTACATAATTCCAAGGCCAAAGAAAAATATTACTGGTGAAATAGTCCTTATAACAGGATCTGGAAGTGGAATTGGAAGATTATTAGCCCTAAGATTTGCCCGTCTAGGAGCTATCCTTGTTCTCTGGGATATCAATCTAGAGGGCAACCAGGAAACTTGTGAATTGGCCAAAAAAGCTGGTGCATCAAGAGTGTATACCTATATCTGTAACTGCAGTGAAAGGCAAGATGTCTACCGAGTAGCAGATCTGGTAAGTCTTATGTGTTGCTTAGTTCCTTAATACAATAAAATTGTATCAGCTACCCAGTTTTTGAGTAAGTGGTTTAACCAAAATTTGCATTGAGCTAGTTCTCTATAATATAGGAATCTAGTTTGGCAAATGTTAAGTGTTTTTACTATATGCAAGGCACTATACAGTTATCCCTTTCACATGGCGATTTTCCCCATTGAGGTTTAGATATATAGTGGGTTGGCAGAAGAAATTAAATGGAAAGTTTGGGAGAATTTTGTGAAAATGACAGACAACATGCAAAAACCAGCAGGCAACACAGAAACAGGTTTAGAAACTCATAAATGCATAATATATTATATATGTATGTATGTATATATATATATATATATATATATATATATATATATAGAGAGAGAGAGAGAGAGAGAGAGAGAGAGAGAGAGAGAGTATTGTATAATATCAACAGATTTAATCTTTTAATACCACAATCCAGACTTATTCTCTGGTATGAAAGGAGGGCCACAAAATTTTAAGAAGATTTTCCACATCATAGGAGCACTGCACCTATAACCCCCAAGATGTGAAAGGGATAACTTTACTAGCTGCTGGGTATACACGGTTAGATAATGAATGATGTAAACCATGCCCTCAGGAGCATATAGCCTAATTCATACTTACTATCCTTCTGCCTTTAGTTTCTAAAATGATTTAAATTGTTCTGTTACTATTTGTGTGTCAATAACTTTAATCAAATCTGAATAATTTCTTTAGCCAAAAATCTCTTGACCCAATTTTATTTCTAGGCAGATCATTTACAAGAGAGTAGCCCCATAGACCAAGGCCATAATTAGGTGAGGCACTCGACTCTCTCTCTTTTTCTCTCATCCTCTCTCTCTCTTCCACATACCATTGTCCTACACCTTCTTCCTGTATACTCAGTTTTAGTGAGTGTGTGAGATGTTATTTTGCAACATTATTATATAACATGGTGCCTAGTTATAATGAGGAGAAAAGAAGAAAACCAAACATAATTCCAGTGCAAGATCCCTTCTTTCCAGGCCTACTCTGTGCTCCTCTACACTTCTTTCTCCTGTTTCCGGTTGGAAAAAGCCAGGATATGCAGGTAGTTAGCTAGTCAGTCCCATTACTATGTAAGTTTTGTCTTTTATTTAAATGATTAGTTTTATACTATACATTCTTACAGTCAACTTGAGCAATAGAGCTCAGCACAGTACCTGACACATAGTAGGTGCTTAATAAACATTCTTTGACTGACTACAGGTCAGTATTGAACATCTGAGGCACTTGAATTGTATCTACAACATTTTTTCAACTGTCCTTGAAAATTTATCTGTGTCCTCTAGAGTTTTGTTTATAGTGGAGATTCAAGGTTTGAACAATGGATATATGACACTATTGATGTCACACCTATATAGTCTTGATTGATACATAAACACTACCAATACTCAGGTGTTTACAGAACTGGCATAGGGTTGTCAGGTTTTTGGGTTTGTTTTTTTTTTAACATTCCTTATTTTACTTTATGTATTCAACATTATATTGATGCTTTGCTTAGAAGACAAAAAACATATCACAGTTCTATTTCCATTTTTTGTTCACACATTCTATTCTTCTTTGGAACCTAGGAGAAAGTCAGCTATGTTTTCTGAATGTAAGCCCCAGGTCATTTTCACATCAATTGCTTGTTAACCCATGTTTTTCCCTCCCATCCCCATGGTCTCCCTGGGCAACTGACTGTCTTGTCCTGCATACAGGACTTAATAATTCTAGCCAGTTGAGAGCTTTTTATATTGTAATTAGCTGTCTCAGTCACCTTTGTCATTTGGAAATTTGATAAGCCTGTGTTCTTTGTCTTTATCCAAGTTATTCATAAAAATGGTGAACACAATAGAGCCATGTGACCAGGCACTAGGGATTTGCCTCCAGACTGACATCAATTCATTAATCAGAACTCTTTTAAAATGATCATTTAACTAGTTACAACTCTACCTAAACTAGTACCTAGAATGATATTATAATTACATTCCTTATAAAAATCCAATTATTTTATATCCATAGCTTTTCCCTGTTCCGTAATCTAGTAAATATTCCAAGAAGAGATTTAGGTTAGATGGAATGGAATGTTCTTACAGAAGTGATTATGGATAGTGATGATTGCTTTCTAAGTGCTTACAAATCATACCTCTGATTTTCAAGTCTAATTTTTTTTACTGAGATCAATGTGAAGATTACACATTGATCTAGTTTTTAGAATTCATCCTTATAATTTATCCTTATATTCATTTTTTCCTGAAAAGTATGGCAGTGTTTTCCTTTATCCCGTTTTCTAAAACTTAAACCATTCTCCATCAGTTCCTCAAAGATAACTGACAATAATCTCCTCTATGGATTCCCTTTATGCCCCAGGTTGTAATTTATCCTCCTTGAAGAGATGACAAATGAAATCTTGGAGGAGAATTAAGAGGTCAGCCTGGAGAGGAATAAAGATGCGGGTGTTCCGGGCATCTGAGATGCCAGCTAATTAGGAGACACTGTAGGCACTGAATTAAGAGGTCAGCCTGGAGAGGAATAAAGACACAGGTGTTCCGGGCATCTGAGATGCCAGCTAATTAGAAGAAGACACTGTAGCGATGGATAGTATTTCCAATCTGTGAAGTCTAGGACTGAAACTAGCTTCCAGGGTGGAGAGGTTTCTGGATTATTGTTGAAAAAGTCTGGGAAGAGAGTCAAGAGTACAGCCTAGAAAGGAATGAAGACTGGTCTAGTCCAAGAGTGAGGAACCTGCAGCCGTAAGGTCATATGTGGCCCTCTAGGTCCTCAAGTGAGGCCCTTTGACTGAATCCAAACTTCATAAAACAAATTCCCTTAATAAAAGGAGGCCAGGGGTCCCTGCCTCTGATCCAGTCCAATCTCATAATTTGACAGATGAGGAAATTGAGAACCAGAATGTCTATAAACTAGATTTTTCAGTGTTATAGAGTAAGGTGCGAGTAGTATCTTCTCATGAAATAGCAAGAGAAGGGAAAAATGGGCTTACATAAAGGTTGACAAGAAACCCCACTTAGTCAGATCTTCCTGAGAGCATTTAAAGGTAAAATTGGGAAAAAAGTACAACCAATAGATGAAAAATGAACATCTATCAATGTTCTATGACGAAGTATTTTCCTCATCAGTGCCAGTGGACATAGTATTTGGATTCCAACATCACAGTACCTGCCTTATGAATAAGAAAAATAAAAGCAGCTCAAAGAACAGCTAGAATAATCCATGTATACAGAGAAGAGGGTTGTTTCTGCGGTGACAGTTTTGGAGTGATAAAGAGGCTTAATGATACCAAATGCTTGAGAAAAAAATCACAGACCTTATTATTTAGAAAAGGCAATCAAGAAAATACTACCATCTCCCCACCCATGGACCTATGTTTCCCTCTCTAAAAAAAAATCTTTATGAGAATAAGCTACCCATGAATTTAAAGCATCCTTGATAAAAAGTATGAGAATGGAATAGCTAGTCATTCACAAACAGTATTTGATCAAAGACCACATCTTATTTATAATAACACACTTGGCTGAAAGGTACAAAAGATTCATAAAGCCATTGTATGGGCTATTAAAAAAAATTATTAGAGTAAAATGCCACTTAAAGGTTCTCCAACAATATATCTCTCTTCACAGGTTAGAATCATACAAAACTCTTTGAAAAAAAATATAAAAAAACTTTGCATTCAGGAATCATTAATTAAGTGCCGGCTCTGTGCTAGGCGATACAGTAGCTGCTGTGATTACAAATACAAAACCGGAATTGTCCCTACCTTTAAGAGCTCACAGCCTACTGAAAACGACTTTCTGATAAATAATAAAGAAAGGCATAAAATGTGTGCTTAAGGGTATTTTTCATCGTCAAAGACAATGTGCAGTCTAAATTGAAAAGGAATCCTCCCTACATGCTCCTGTTTGCAGATCGCTTCATGCTAAGTAACAAGCCCTGAAATAATGTAAATCATCCTAAATTAAATCTGTAATCTCTCAAACTGTTTTATCCTAACTATCCATACTAGAAAAACAAAGTAGATGAAGAATGCAGTGCCATTGAGACGCTAGCATGTGGTTGGATGGTTGACCATTAGTACATATGGTTTTAGTCAGATATCTCAGATGCATGAAACTGGGTCCAGAATTGAAAAGGAGAAGAATAGGTTGGACTGCATTTGGGATATTGTGAAATGCCCCGAATGGCATTAACTTCTCAGTAAAAGAGAAGTCCCCCTTTTTCATCTAAATATCCCTTTGATAATGTTCTATGACTATGACACATAGATCAATGTCCCTGAAGAACTAAAGCTACAAGTTACTCAAGGGGCAAAGAAAAGGTACATAGTAGGCATAAGTATGCTACCAGTAAAGAACTGTGGAGGAGAAGTTTCTTAAAGGATAATCACTTGAAGGGTTTATGCCTGGAAAAGGTCACATAGCAAGAATAAATAATTACCAGCGGATAGCCTATGTGCTACAGTGTTATACACATTGTTTCAGACAGCTAGGTGCCACAGTGGATAGAGCTCTGGACCTAGAGTCAGAAAAAATTTAGTTTAAATCTAGCATCTTAGTTAATCTGGCACAGAGATCCTTATAAGTTATGTGACCCAGAGCAAATCATTTAACTTACGTTTGCCTCAGTTTCCTCAGCTGTAAGGTGGAAATGATAATAGCTCCTACCTCCCAAAATCACGGTAAGGATCAAATGAGATATTTATAAAACACTTAGCACAGTGCCTGGCACAGAATAGCTACTTCTATACCCCCCTTAAAAGACCTAGAAGAAGATCCCAAGCATGTAGTATATGCTTCCCTGTAGGAGACTGCAGGATTGTTTATTAACTATTTTTGACTGAGAATGAGAATAGAATGAGAAGGTACAAATGTGTTATAGTCTGTACCATTGATAAGTTTACACACACTGATGAAATCTGAAATCAATTGGTATAGTGATGAACGAAATTTATAGAAGCCAAAAGAAACTGATTCATTTAGAGCAATTACTTGCCCTCACTGCTTCCTCACCTTTATTTTTATCTTGATCTTCTGCATTCAGTTTGACGTTTTCTCTTTGTCAGAGAAGTCAGAAGCCAAATAAGTGTTGAGTTTCCACTTCTCTTCATTTGTACTATCTTCTACCAAGTGTCTAATCTCGCTCTGCTCTATGCTCCTAGCATACCTGAAATGTATATTTGATCTTTTCCCCAAAGTTCTGGCTCAGGTTATTCTGAGTTTTAGCCTGCCTGATAGATTTCTTACGGGTCTGTGTTATATTTTTTTCATCTTTGATCCTTGAACATTTCCACCACCCACCCCATTTATAACTATTGAAAAGGATGACTAGGCAAGTCAGTTTAAAATTTACTTGACTTGACGATTCTCCAAGCAACCACACTCTTTGCATTTAATAAAGACATTTCATCCCAACAATTAATTAAAAAGTGCCTAAAAAGTGCAAGGTACTGTGCTCAATGGTGGGGAAGAAGAAAAACCCTCAAGTTTTATATGTAATAGAGCTTACAGTCAGATGCTTTATATAGTCAATAGCATCATTAAACCAAAGGATTTTATTCACCAGATCTTTACTGAGAATCCACTGTGTGCAGAGAAACTTGACCAGACTTTCCTGTTTTCATGGAGCTTTATAGCCTAATAAAGAGATAATATAATAATAAATAATGCCTGAGAGGTATATTTGAGAGAAAGGGTATAGGACAGTGGTATGTGAGAGCCGTTATCAAGAGTAGGCATCAGAGGAGTCTTCACTGAGGAGTAAATATTTTAATTGAGCTCAGAAAAATATTAATTATGATTTCTAAATGATGGCTAGGTAAAATTACAGTAGTATTGGATCCTCTAAATGTAGAGAAGATCAATGCTAATCTCCATCTCAATAGAAATAGTCAATCAATAGACTTATTAAGCATCTATTATGTACCAAGCATAGTCCTAAGCGTTAGGTATACAAAAGGAGGTAAAAGATAATCTCTCCTCTCTAGAAGCTCACAATCTAATGAGGGAGACATATAAAACTACTTAGTCTAGCTAAGCTTTCTACGTAGGATCAATTGGAAATTATCTTCAAAGTGCAAAAATCCCAACCAGTTGTCCTGGATAGTTTATATCAGAGGTGTCAAATGTGTGGCCCCTGGGCCAAACCAAATTAAAACTGAATTGGGACATATTCAACAAAATAAATAAAAATACAGTACCACATAGATAGTGTTCATTTGTTTTTCTAAATCAATACGCAGCTGCAGGAATCCATTTGTATTTGAGTTTGACATCATTACTTTAGACTTTACCCTTTGAGATGAAAGCATATATTTTAAGAGATCATCTATTAAGGTTTCTTTCAACTCTTTGAGGTTTTGAATCAATCATACCAGTTCCTGCTTAATACAACAGGTGTGGATGGAGAAATCCTTGCTAACCTATAAGTATACCTTATGTCTAACTCTTGGGAGAATTTTTTTTTCAGCATAGCTACAGAAAAAGAGGAAATGTATGCAAGACAACATCTGCACTTAAATTACATTTGATGATGTTCATTTTCCACCAAATGACACCCTGTGAAAGGAGTTTAATCACATTCAAAGAGCATTTTGCCATGTGATCATTAATCAGGGATATTTTAGGTTCAATTGTCCGCCTTTATTTTCTCAGAGATTCTTAGGAGTAAGAAAACTCCAGTCTGGGCCTCAGCATAATTCTGCTTGACAATAATCCCAACTCTCTCCCACTGTGGAAAGGAGGAGAAAAAGATGCCCATCTTGAATCTAATCTTATAGAAGGGAAAAATTGGGGTAGCAGTGTTCATATTACTGAAGCACTTGTCATGACTTGCCCTGGTACATTCAGTATAAAATTCTATTTATGCAAATTGAGTTATCCAGCTTTTAGAAATGGGCTAAATTACAGCGAGTGAAACTGCCACAGTCTCCTATTGCTAAATGGCTGACATAAAAAGGAAACTGGGCCCCATGGAGGTGTAATCATTAGTTCCTTTGCCAGATCAGATCAAAGATTTTTTGCTTCCCTTCCCTTTCCTTTCTTGGATGGGGTCTTCCCATCTCTCCTTCAGGCTGGAAGTACAGGGGCTACTCATGGACTGATCCTGCTGTTGATCAGCACATGAGTTTGACCCGCTCCATATCCAACCCAGGTAAGTTCTGTTTTATGTCAGCAATTTGGCAGCCTCTTGCTATTCTCCTCCAGGGACTCATACTGATGCAAGACATAGTGGGGACATTTGGTCAGCGTAGCCTACTGCAGCTCAGAACTCCCTGGTTTGAGAAATCCACTAGCCTCACCCTCCTTATTAGCAGAGATTGATAATAGGTGTGTACCACCCTACCTATTTGCAAAGGGCTTTTCCAGGGACAGTATCATTCTCCCTCGTTTCTAATACTTAATGCAAATGGATTTACCTGGTTATTTCCAATCTTAATGTCAATTCAATTTTGATTCAGTCATATATCTTAACTCTTCTCTATAGCACCAAATCAAAGTATTCTCGATGGTCTTTTTTTTTTCAGTTCTGTCTCAGAGAATTAAAATAGAATGCTACACAGTGAGATAAAAGTAACTTTGCATTACTATGCAGTCTCTTGAATTTGCTAAAGGACACAGACCTAATTAGCTTAGAGTTGGGCCCAGTTCATTTAACCCTGATGCTATTAGGGCACAGAAATTCCTATAATAAATGAGATCAATAACAGTTTCAGTTTCCATAATACCACCTACACCCAAACTGTGCCCTGACTGACTTTACACTCTTATGTACATGCTCAGTCCTCAGTTTGTAGGGCATCTATTAGAAGACCTGACTAAACATAGGAGACTTATTCCGCATTCATATGAAGACCTTTCTGATAACAATGAAACATCTTCAACTTGCAGTTTTCTCTAACTTCTTAATTGAGTATCAATCAAGATGAGGATTGCATGATAAATTATTGATGGGGGTGAGTGTGATGGAGTATCAATTCAGGACCTATAATTTCATCAACATGGAATCTCCTCCACCAAATCAGATCAGCAACTTCTTTGTAACTTACACAGAATTATAACTTTAAAGAGTTAGTTGCCTGAGATACTGAGTGGTTAGGTTACATAGGTTACATAGGTGATATTTCTCAGAAACAGAACCCACATCTTCCAGGCTGGTTCTCCATCCCATACATACACCATGCTACTTTTTGTATTTGAGTACTACAAAATTACTACAGTAGAGAGAAGTCTTTTGCAATTTTTTCTATTGACAAGCTCTTTTCCAAGTAATATTCCTAGGATCTATGATTTTACTAGTATAGGTACTCCCTTTACCAGTGCAGGCTAACAGCATGGTTCAGTGAAAAGAACAGTGGTTCTGAAGTGAGAACATGGGTTCATATTCAGCCTTTGATGATTACTACACGCATGACCTTAGACAAGTCACCTTATCTCCTTGGGCCTCAGTTTCTGATAGCCTCTGAGGTGCTACCCAGCACTAGATCTATGATCTTGTGATCCTATGAATTCCCTCTCTAATAACATAATAAATGTATTCATGAGTTGCCATAAACAGAAAAGTTCATCCCCTGGTAACCAACTTCCTGATGCTGAGCTAGGCTGGGCCTTAGACAACATATCTCTTATCCATTATTGGATCTATATTCAGGACTTCTGGGACTTAGTAGGGCTTACCAGAGATTGCATGATCTTCATAATGGCCTTCAAAAACCAGAGTCACCTGAAGACCTTGGTAAAACATCAGGGTAAGAATTCAATAGAGGGCATTCAATTCTACTCTAGTTCACTAGGTAATGAAATCACAAAACACTAGGAAAATGAAAATCAGATTACATAACAAATTGTTTCTTTTTGTTTTCCCCTATCCAGGTTAAAAAAGAAGTTGGTGATGTCAGCATCCTCGTTAATAATGCTGGAGTTGTAACAGGAAAAAAGCTCCTTGAGATTCCGGATGAATGTGTGGAAAAGTCATTTGATGTGAACTCCAAAGCACATTTCTGGGTGATTTTCTTGTCTTAGCATTCAAGTTCTTTTGTAAAATAGATTATTCTCATTGTTTTAGACAAATAGTGGTTTGTTTTCTGGCACTGTGAAATAACTTCAGAATTCTCCGAAGATGGCATAACTTTTCAAGTCAAGGACTTATTCTCAATTATAGGATTACCTCATCCCAGGTACCACTTAAACTTATTTGATAATTTTTTTTATCAGAACTATGATTTCACTGATATGGAACTATTAGAGCAAAATTATTATTTCGTTGGCACAGGGAATTTCTAGTGATAAAATATTGCTCTACTAATACAGATTGGTGCATATTTTACAATTTGTAATCTTACAAAATAGCCTAGAGCAATGAGAGGTTAAATGACTTGCTCAGGGCCACATAACCTGTTTGTGTCAAACATAGGACTTGCACCTAGTCAAAAGTCATCACTCTATCCTTTATAAAGTTAGATGACGTAGTGGATAAAATGCTGGTCTTGGAGTCAGGAAGATCTGGGTTTAAATCCTGCATCAGACACTTCCTAGTTATATGACTTAGGTAAGTCACTTAACAATATTCAGCCTCTATTTCCTCATCAGTAAAATGGTAATAGTGCTTACTTCACAAGATTATTGTGGGACTCAAATGAGATTAGATATATAGATGGATGGATGGATGGATAGATAGACAGACATAGATAGATATATGTACAAATATAGTATTTACAAACCTTGAACCAATAAAAATCATAAATCATATTTGCATGGCACTTTATAGTTTTCACAGGGTTTTCACATATTATGTACCTGAGATTTTTTTTTGAGATTCCCCCATCTTTTCCCATCTTTCAGTCTCTGTTCACCTGGATAACAATATGGTACAATGGATAAGTAATAATGGATAGAATCCTGGAGTCAGGAGATATCAACCATAATCCTGATCCTCCTTTTGATATCTTTTTATATAATAGCAGCATGACCAACTGAAGTAAAAAGATATTGTATTTAACTAAACATTCTTGATATTTTATTTTACCATGCTTCCTAGACTTATAAAGCCTTCCTTCCTGCTATGATTGCTAATAACCATGGACACTTGGTTTGCATTGCAAGTTCAGCTGGATTAGTTGGTGTAAATAAGCTAGCAGGTAAGTACTATATAACTTAAACAATCAATGTTATGTAATATTTTGCATTGCATTGTCCTTTGCAAACCTTATCTTGGAGTTTCATAATAATCTTGTGTAAAATATTGACCTACTTTCACAAGGAAAGCAAATTAACAAATGACATCTATAGCAAAATTGGAATTAGAACTCTACTCTTAATTCTTCAAGTTGTCAACTGGCAAGTAGACACAAGTAACACCTATTAGACATGTTTATATAAAACTGAAATGTATAGTCTGGATTAGTCTTTATCTCTTACACAATTGCCTTGACAAGAAACTAAAACATGATTCATACATACAATTGGTAAAACTTCCTAATAATTATAGTCATCCAAAAGTGTCATGGAATTCTCTCCACTAGAGGTCTCAAGCAAAGACCAGATGACCACTTGTGGAGTGTAATGGCAGAAGTGGTTCTAGTTCAAGGGTAGGTTGCATTACATAACCTTGGGCTTCCTTTCAGACTCTGAGATTCTGTGAGTCTCTGATCAGTCTCCAGAGATCTGCTTGGAACTGTTACCACATCATATATCTTAAGATTTGTTGAGGAGGGTGTTTTGTTTTTTAATGAACTATACAAGTTTACCACAACCACAATATCTTCATTTCTCCCTTCTTCTAAAGAAATAAACTACAATATCTTCCTTTCCCCCTTTTTCTAAAGAAAGAAAGAAATGAACAGATCATTACACAACAAGTAAATAAATGGTCTTCTGAATATTAAACTATATTTATATCACTAAATAAATACTAATCTGAAATTTTATTCTTTCGTCTCTCACTATAAGAGTGGCAGGAATTCCCCATCCCAAGTAGCCTAATAATTTCTGCCTTACTACTATTTTGTTGCAAATGTCTCAGAACCTTCAAGTAGATCTATGCTTGAGGCCTCCCTCCCTATAAAGCAGAGATTCTTAATATTTTTTGCATCATAGGCCCCATTAACAATCTGGTGAATCCCATCTCAGAAAAAAGAAAGTTTTTAAATGCATGAAATAGAATACATATGATTGCAAAAGAAAGCAATTATATTGAAATGTTGTTATGAAAATATTTTTAGACCAAGTTCACTGACCCCCAAAAATCTAGACTTGGGCTCTAGGTTAAGGACCTCTGGCTTCCTAGAGAGAAGAGTAAAGGGAAAGGGGGTCCTCCTGTCACTAAGGCAACTTCCAAAAACACCATATTATTGTGCACAGTAGGTTTCAGTAAACTGTCATTAATTCTATAGCTATACTAATGATAAATTATTAAATAACTTGATACTTAGAGAACTTTATGATACCGTCACCTGTAATCCATGCCGCTACTGTCTCTTTCCAGTATAGCCATAAAGAGTTTTTCCCAAAACTTCCAGACTACCAAAAATGTTACTAGTTCAAACAAACATACTATGGCCACCCTCCACTCCTCTCCTACTACATCCTTCCTAGATACTCTCCATTCCCTCTTATTGCATCTCTTTTCTCCTTAGCTTCATTACTCTGGTTAGTGATGGTCCTTTTCATCAATTCATCTATTCACACCTCTCCTGCTAAATGACTTTCTTTCAAGGCTCCTACACTCCTAATCCCAAATATACATCACTTTCCCCTCTCACAGCCACATTCAAGCACTGGCATGCCATAAAACTCACAATTCCTCTCATATTTAATTTCCTACCAGTTATAGTTCCCTCCATTTTCTTTGCCTTCTGTCCATGGCCACAGGCAGCAAAATGGCTCCTAATTGTGATGAGTCCAATACCTGTCTTCTGCCAGGTACTATTCCAGCCTTGTGGTTGTTTTTCCTTCATTTTCAAAGAGGACCAGTGACATCTCAGAGTAATGTCTTGACATGCTCATAAATTGGATTTAAATGAGACAAAGTTGCACAGAATCATCCATTTCACTCTGTCTTCTAGAGTCATCAAAGTCCAGTGGTAAGACAAAATCAAGATGACTGGCAATGACCTGGGATGCAGTGGATGACCATGGTGTCTTTGAAGTCTCACTAAGCTCTAAGCATTCCCCAGAGCTTACTTCAGCTGCCTTCATGGACATTGGAAAAAAATTGTTGTCATCCACCCATTCCTCCAAGGAAAGTTTCCACATGTATGGGGTAAACGTTACCTAACTCACTGACAAGAATCCTCTTGGTTACTCTCAACGTAGTTTAGCCCATCTGCCCAGCTGGTTTTACCAGGGTGTGGCTGCTGTGCATGCTACAGCTTCTTGGAGCCACAGGTGAGAGTTGGATGAATCAGGTGGACATCACCTGATCAAAGGTGGATGAGCAGCCTTCACATCAGAGGTGTTAGTCTTTCTGAACAACTTCATATACCGCAGATATATTCCAGCTATGCTCTATAGGCAAAATCATTCCCCTTTCACTTTAGAAGAAACAGGACTGCAGCATTTAGAAAAGCTATGAGGGGGAACTAGATTGCACAGCAGATAGAGCACTGACCCTGGAGTCAGGAGGACCTAAGTTCAAATCCAGCTTCAAACACCTGACACCTACTAGACCTGGGCAAGTCACTTAACCTCATTGCCTCAGAAAAGAAAAAGAAAAGAAAAGCTGTGAAAACCACCTTAGCTGCTCTTCTCTTTGAAACATTCCCCATCAAGTGAGTTGAGATTTCACATGTTTGTAAGAAAGGGAAGCATGACTGTATGCAAGAGTGTTGGAGCATCATAGATAACACATGCTGCTCATGAAATGAAAAGCAGCATGGCTTGTAAATGGAGGGATGAGCTTAGAGCCAGAAAGACCTGAATTCAAGACCTCTGCCATAGATTGACTATGCTATTCTGGGCAAGTTATGCTTCTGGTGTGAAGGCTAGCCAAGCCCTCTCCAGAGCTGCTTATTCATTTTTGGTGTCTACTTTCACCCACCTCTCACCTGTAACTCCAAGAAGCTGTTGCATGTGCAGAGGCCACATCATAGTAAAAGCGTCTTGGCAAATGGACTAAACTAGGTTGATGGTAACTGACAGGCCTCAAAATCATCAGTGAATTAAGGGGATGTCTACCCCAAGCGTGTGAAGACCTCTCCTGGTGGGACAGGTGAATGAGAACAGTTTGTTCCAATGGTCATGACGGTGTCTGAAGTAGACTCACTCAGACTTCAAAGACACCAAGGTCATTGACTTTTGTCTTGTCATTGGATTTGACACAATGACTCTAGAAGAGAGAGTGAGGCTGATGACTTTGTGCAACTCTGTCTCACTTAAATCCACCTTGTTATGTCACTGGTCCTCTTCAGAACTGAAGGTGAAACAACAGCTCTAGGCAACTCCGAATCTATACATTGCAGAGGTGTTCACCTGCAATGGTAAAAGGACTTACCTCACCTGGAAGTTCCCTATATCTGTGAAGTCACAGATCCAGTTACTATCCTTACAAAGCATATAGGAGGTCATCAAGTCAAATCAAGACTTGAAATCAGAAGTCCAATCATTATCCGTCATAAGACAGGAGACAGAGACGGAGACTACTAGGACACTGTTCCTTAAGAATACAAGACTCTTATGCCCTGAGCCAACAGATGAATTAAGGGAATATAGAGGATTGGTTTGCTGCCCCTTTTCCCATTCCTGATTCTCCAGGCACACTATCCCTTATTCATTCATCCAAAGGCTAGTTTTCATTTGCCAGTATTCTTTCTTCCCAATCCTCTCTGATTTCTCCAGTGGAGACAGTGCTGTGGAGACTTGATGAATGTGATGTCTTAGATATAAAGACATTTGAAAAGTAAAGTAACATACCCTATCAATTTTAACATTTAAAGTGTACTTTTTATTTTATACATTTTATTTTTATTTATTTGATTTTTAAATATTTATTTAAAAATTTTTTTTAAAGTTTTAAATATTTATTTATTTATTTTATATATTTTATTTTAAAATGTTCTTTTAAGTACATTTGTATTGGGTTTTCTTCTCACAGATTATTGTGCAAGCAAATTTGCGGCCTTTGGATTTGCCGAGTCCATGTTTTTAGAAATGTTGGCGCAGGGATATACAGGGATTAAAACAACTATTGTTTGTCCATTCTTTATAAACACTGGGATGTTTCAAGGTTGTACTACTGAGTGAGTACTTTTATTTTAAAGGAAATTTGTAATAAAATACAATTGGCTTTCAGTTTTATGAATAATGGTCAATTGGTCAAGGAATGTTTCTCCTTCCTTCTCAGCCTCTCTTCCCTCCTTCACTAACTCTGACTTTTGTAGACTTTTTGTGATGGCTTAAGGACTATCTTCAATGACTTGCTGGCAGGAAGGGACCTGAGGGAAATGTGATTTTTGTCTTGCTTTCTTTTCCATCCTTCCTTCTTTCCATTCTTTCTTCTCTTCCTTCTTTCTTTCTTCCTCCCTTCTTTTCTTTCTTTCTTTTTAATTTTAATGTTCAGTATGAGTCAAGAAGCTTGATCTGGCTGCCAAAAAAACTAATGCCTTCTTAATTTCTAGGGCAAGAAAGGCAGTATTCTTTTGGTGCCCTGCACTGACTCTCATTTGTTTTTTGTCTTGTCCGGAAGTTTTATTGATATAGGAAGTTCCAAGTGGGAAACTCACTCTACTAATGCCAAGGGACAATGCTATTACAAGTTATGGTCTTAGAGTACATGCTGACGCCCAAGTTAAGGGAGTCACAAAACAAATCTGTTTCAGAGATCAAATTTTTGAACTCAGGTCTTCTTGACTCCAAAGCTACATCGATGTGCACTAGTTATTGTGTAAAATTCGATGCACTATACTTTATGATGAACTTCTGCAAACTGGAACCAATCTAGATTCTATAATTAGATTACAGTATCATAGATCTAGAGCTAAGAGGGACCTTCACAGTCATTTAGTCCAACCTTCTCATTTCATAGATGAGGAAAGTGAAGCACAGAGAGGAGAGGTGACTTGCCCAGTGTCATACAGGTAATAAGCTAAGTAAGTAAGAGTTGAACCCAGATCCTCTGTATCCAAAGCCATTGTTCTTTTTCTCCACTGAAGGCACTGGAGATGGTTAGCCTAGAAATAGGTAACGTCAAAAAAGACATGACAGCTGTCTTTGAATTACTGTCATATCAAAATAAAACAGATTATGTGTTTGGCAAAGTTCCAGAGGGCAGTACTAGGATGAGTGTTTAGAAGTTGAAGAGTGATTTAAGCTCAACATGAGGAAGAATTCTCTAGTCGTTAGAACTTCTCAATAATGGAAATGGCTGGCTTCCTTGTGAGGTTGTGAATTTCCTCAATGAAAGTTTTCAAATGGCAACTAGAGGAATATCTGTCAAAGATACTACAGAGATGATTCGGGCATTGAGTAGGAAGTTACACTGCGTGACCTCTCTTAGGTCCCTTCCATCTCTAAGATTATGAATCTCTATGGAATTTAATGTTTAAGCCTTAGAGAAGAGGTTTTCAGCTATCAACTATCCACTGGGACTTCTGTAGTTCTTGGTAGCTCTTTACCTACTGTTCATTTTCTTAAAAAATTATTTTATTTTAAATTTTTAAAAAATCTTTTTTCTACCTCTCACTCTAATCTCCTTCCTTCCCCCACCCAAAACACACTCAAAAAAGAAAGAAAGAAAAACACTTGGAACAAATATGTATAGCCAAGCAAACAAATTCCTAAATTAGTCATGTCAAAAAAAATGTCTTATTCTGTACTATCCCCTCCCTGTCAGGAGATGGTTAGCATGAATGAACATTGCATTGATCAGAGTTCTGAAATCCTTTAAAAAAATTTTTTTCTTTAAAATATTGTTACTATGCAAATTGTTCTACTGTTCTGCTCATTTCCCTTGTCTATAGTTTCCAGGTTTGTCTGAATTCATTCATTTCATCATTTCTTATGGCACAATAGTATTCCATAACATTGATATGCCATAAATCAGCCATCTGCCAATTTAGGGACATCCCCTTAGTTTCCAGTTTTTTGCTGCTACAGAAACAGCTGCTATAAATATTTCAGCTCACATTCTCATTTGGACTTTTCCTGGCATCCCATCCCTTTATTTCTATCTCAGTATCCCGCCTTACCTTCTACTTCCTACTCCCACCCACACAAGAATACTTTCTCTCTCCATTGTCTCAGTTAGTGATGTCATTTCCTCCCATGAGTTCAATTATCATCTCTATGTAGATACTTCCAGATCTATATATCCAGTCTTGAGTATCTGTCCTAAAATCCAGTCCTACACTATCTATTTTGAACTAGATGTTTTTAAGGTATCTCAAACTTACCAGAAGTCATTATCTTCTCTTTTTCCTCCTTCCTCCAATCTATACTGCTTCTGAATTTACCTATTTCAGTCAATGATACCACCATTCTTCCAATCACCTTGGCTCACAAACTCAGAATCATCCTAAACTACTCACTTTCCCTCTCGCCATATATTATCGGGTCAGTTATCAAGTCTTCTCAGTTGCACCTTCACTTTGCTCACCATTATCTCCTTAACTTAAAGCTTCCCCTTTAGCTCAGGTCCTCATTGGTTATCATTGAAACTATTACAATAGCCTCCTAATTGTTCGCCCTGTCTGAAGTCTCTCCCCACTCTGTTATTTCTAAGCCATAGGTAACCATATCACTCCACTGTCCAAGAATCCTCAAAAGCTCTCTGTTGTCACTAGGATTGTTTGCTTCTAAAGTCCTTCACAATCTGGCTCCCCAAGAACTTCCCAGACTTATCCTTTGTTATTTCACTTCACATATTCAGCTTACACTAACCTGGCTCACTTGCTGTTCCCTGTACATGACATTGCCTCTCTTGTCTCCATGACTTTGCACAAACTGTCCCCCATACCTGGAATCTACTCCCTCTTCACCTCTACCTAGATTCCTTTACTACTTAGTTCAACTAATGACAACCTTAAGACATAATGCCTGTCCTGATTCTTCCCATTTGCTGGTGCTCTTCTCCCAATGAACAATTCATTTGGCATTTGCTCTTTGTGAATGGTATTTCCTCCCTCTCCCAACAGAATTAAACTCCAAAAGGGCACAAGCGATTTCATCTTTGCCTCCAAATATCCAGCACTTAGCACAGTCCCTGTCATGTAGTTGGTTCTTCAAAGATGCTTATTAAGTGAACTGAATAAGAATAGTATGCCTATTCAATTGTCAGGTCTGAGTTAGCAGGCATACCTTTCAGTTAACAATTTTAGCCACCATAAGTTAAAGAATCTGAGTTACTGGATTAAGATTGGTTTTATTTTATTATTTCCCAAGATCAGGCTATTGACCTAGAATTTTTTTATTTTTCCATTTCAAATTCTATTTTATCACAGCTTTGTGGAGAATGAGCAAAGAAATGCAAGATATGGGGATATCCATTTACCAATAAACATTTATGAAGTGTCTGCTATGTGCCACTGTGCTAAGTGCTAAATAGTCAACCATAAAAATGTGCAGTTCTTGCTCCCAAAGAGTTTATATTTTATCAGGAAGATGACATATAAACATATAAGTAGATACAAAATAATTACAAGTAACTACAAGGTAATTTGGTGGAAAGGTTCTTGCAGCTGGAGGGGGGCGGGATCTCACAAGGCTTCTCTCAGGAGATAGCATTTGAGCTCAAATTTAAAAAGAACTAGGGGTTCTAAAAAGCATCAATAAGAAGAGAATGAATTCCAACCAGGGGAAAAGGCCTAGTCAATAAATATGGAGGAAGACTCATCTTCCTGAGTTCAAATCTATCCTTGGAAACTTACTAGCTATATGACCCTGGGCAAGTCATTTAACCCTGTTTGCCTCAGTTCCTCATCTGTAAAATGAGCTGGAGAAGGAAATTGCTGCAGTACCTTTGCCAAAAAAACTCCAAATGGGGTCATGAAGAGTCAGACATTACTGAAAACAACAATCAATATTGTTGTGTGAGAAACAGTGAAAAGGTCAAGTTGGCTGCATTACAAGTACAAAGGGGAGTAATATATGATAAATTTAGGAATATAATTTGAAGTTAGATTGTAAAAGTCTTTAAATGCCCGAGATAGTAGAGGCAATAGGAAGCCATTTGACATTAATGAACAAGGGAATGAGATGATCAGATCTGAGTTTTAGGAATATCATCTTGGCACCTGTGTAGCAGAGGATAGGTTAAAGAAGGGAGAGACTCAGACCAAGCACATGGATGATACTTTGATAACTTATACAAGAGTTTTATCCTCATTTATTAAGGCAAAGAGATAGCTAGGTAGCACAATGGAAAGAGTCAAGATTTTACTGCTTCTGTTTTCCAGAAATCCTCTCCTGTTGCCAATTCTAGATCCAGAGTATGTAGCCAGTAAGATAATCAATGCAATTCTGGAAGAACAGGTTTACCTGTATTTGCCACGATTTCTATACTTTATATTATTTTTAAAAAGGTAAGTCAATCTCTGTTTTCCTCTTTTCCTATCTTTTACTCTCCTAATATATCAATTGCCTTCCCCCATTATGTTTTCATCTTACTGCTAATAACAGTGATAAATATTAGGTTTGTTAATAAGATCCATTAACGCAATGCTTTTTTTTAAATTTCTAGTATCATGAATGAGAGTTGATGCATATGGGTAAGGAGCTTGTGCAGCAACAATGCACTCTCTCCAGGGTGGTAGCTGGAGCTTTTTATTCCATACCTATGTAGTATTTCAGGGCAGCTGGCTGGTGCATTCGATAGAGCATCAGTGCAGGAGTCAGGAGGACCTGAGTTCAAATCTCCTCAGACACTTGACACTCACTAGCTGTGTGACCTTGGGCAAGTCACTAATCCCAATTGCCTCATCATGGGTCATCTCCAGTTATCCTGATGAATATCTGGTCACTGGATTCAGATGGCTCTGGAGGAGAGGTGAGACTGGTGACCTGCACAGCCCTCCCTCAAAAACAAAGTCAAGTGCAAGTCATGTCATCATTTCTCTGATGGCATGGTCTTCTTCAGTAATGAAGGACAAACACACACACACTTAGTATTTCAGTATCCTGAAGGCCCACTAAGAGTTAAGGGATGGAAATTGACTAATTAACTGATTCATTGACACACAAACAATGATGAACAAATTAAATTGCAAGTTGGATATTGGGGCCTTGAGTAAATGACAGTCCCTTAGATTTTCTCAAGAACAATGCCTTAAATAAAAAAGATCTGTGTTCTCTGGAGTTCCTGAGATAATGTTGGACAGTAACTTAGGTACTTAGAGAGTTAGACATGTGAAAAAAAAAATTGTGATTAAAAATCTGATATACTAGACAGGTAAGTTTCCCTTCAAAAATGGTTATCTCTTAAGGCACCTAGCAAGCTAGAAGACTTGTTTACTCACTCCTCTCTCCTCTTAGCTTTCAGTCTATTGAAGGTACTAACAACTACAGTCTGGCATGTCCCTTAAAGGAGTATAGGATCATAGATTGAGAACTAGAGGAGGCTTAATAAGTCATCTATTCCAATACTCTTATTTTACAATGAGGAAACTGAGATCCAGCTGTTTAACTTTCCCAAGGTAACACAGGTCGGGATTCAAACCCAACTCCTGTGGCTTAAAATTCAGGAGTCTTTCTGTACTGCAGTTTCCTTAATTTTTTACCCTCAATTATTTTTTTTGGTAGAACAACCACATACACAGTAGCAAGTCTGAATATCCTAAGAGGTCCATGAGGAAGTTGAGCTACTACTATCTTTGGAGTTCTTTTTGAAGGGAACCTCAACTAATAGTTTCTATTCCTGAACCTTCAAAGGTTTGATATTGCTGAGAAATAGTTTGCTGAGCCATCACGGTAATAGTGATGATTGCAGTGCATCCCATCTGAAGCATTCCAGTTTATTAAGCGTTTTACAAGCATTTCCCTTTGATCCTAAGAACAATCCTACGACTTACACTGGACAGATCATTTTTAGCCATGCTTATTTTGGAAATGCTAAAACTGGATTTCAGAGATTTTATAGCTTGGCCAATGGTTATACAGCCATGGCTAGTAGACCTGAAACTTTCTCCAAGTCTCTCGTTCTTTCTTCTATATGAAACACCCATTCTTAGTTTTGGCCTACCCTTCTTCCTTTCTTTTATGTTTAGACTTTAATAACATTTTATTTTTTCCCAAATCCTCATAAAGACAATTTTGACATATATAATTTTTTTAAGTTTTGAGTTCCAAATTCTATCCTTTCCTCCCTCCTTCCTGAGACAGTAAGCAATCTGATATAGTTTACACGTGTGCAGTTATTTAACATATTAGTCATTTTATTCAAGAAAACTGAAAAGAAAAGAAAGGAAAGAAGGAATGGAGGGAGGGAGAGAAGGAGGGAAGGAGGTAAAGAGGGAATGAGGGACAGAGGGAAAGAAAGAAAGAACTTTGGCCTGCCCTTCTTTCTGGTGATTTTCAGTGATGTAATGAAAAGAACACTAGATTTTCATTCAAATTACCTGGATTCAAATCTCTGTTTTATTTAAAGAAGTCATTTTGTCTCTTAGGGTCTCAGTTTCTTCATCTATAAGATGAGAAGATTAAATGGACTAAATGACTTCTGAAAGTCCCTTCCAATTCTCAACTATGAAATAGTGATCGATAGACCTCAAGGAGTCTTTTGAGGGCTTTTTCAGGTCTGTAGAACGTTCCATGATGCAAGCCATTTGTAATGTCTAGGTGAGTTTCCTTCATAACAGAGGGACAAAAGAGAGAATAAATCTATTCATTCTGAACAAGGCAAGTAGAGTTTAAGTGTTGAGCAATTAGATAATACTGCTTCTTCCACTACCATTATAGAGTTTTAAAAAAAGAATTAATTGAATCCTACAACTCTTGACCCTGAATGAAGGCAACTGGTGCTTGTATTTCAGAAGAGTGGGGCTATGGATACAGAGAGAGGCATAAAATTTCTTAGCAGTTACATCTAATCCTATCATCCTTCTCCCTTTACCCTCTTCATGTCCTTCCAAGAACTCTTTTATCTCCAACTCCACATTCCCTGTTGTGTGAAGTCTCATGGATCAGATAGAACAATGTAATGGGTCAAAGGTTTTTACATTTGAAGGGATATTTTGGAAGTATATATGATGGCAACTGGCAATGGGTAGGTTATTAATTCATAGATTATTTTGTCCCACAATAGTAAGTGAGCACTAAAATATTTGGGAACCATTGCCTCAATTACTAGATTCAATCCCATCTCCTTGGTACCAAACTTGCTTCCAGGAAATGAATTCTTTCTTATAGTAAACATGTTGCTGTATTCAATGGCATCAGTTGACAGGAATGGACTCAGTGTCTTTTTGAAGTCCCTACAGATGAGCCCAACATAATCACATTTTGGAAACTGCCCAAGGATCACATCTTCTCAGATTCATTGGACTCTAGAAGAGAGTTATAATCAATAGGCAAGCTTTACTTTTCACTGCAACATGTTCTTAGAAATCTTTGACATCTTATGAATTGCCTCTGTCTAAAAATTCAGGAGTCCTTAATTTTTTACCTTCTATCTGTGTTTGTGAAGGGAGTTATTCATGCTGACAAAATGGTTCCTTACCTCCTTAGAATTTAGAAGAACATTTTTGGTAATGATTTAGACACACCAAATCTCTCTTAAGAACCTGCATAGGGAAAATAGAATCAATGTCTTTTTTTTCCATTTCCTTTTAAATGCTTCTGTTTGTGTGTGTATTTAAAATATATCCCTTGACCTTAAAGCAAATTGGGCTTTGAGAAAATAGCCTGCACCTCCCTTACCTGTGATCACCAGATGGTGTGTTCATGCATAATGAGAATGGAAAGAGGGAATCAGGGTGTAAATGTAGAGATACAGGCCTCGTTAAAGCTGCTGAATGAATGGTGTGGTGTACGGAGATCTTGAAATCATAACATTAGTACTAGTAGTAGTAGCTTTTAATTTTACAAAGTGCTTCACATAAATTCATTTGAGGCTCCTAACAACCTCATGACCTTAGGCAATAGGTACTTATTTGTGTTATTATCTCATTTTACAGAGGAGGCAAATGAATCTCATAGAGATTAAATGACTTACCCATGGCCACACATCTAGTAAGTGTCAAAGGTGGGACTCCTGACTCCAAGTGCAGCACTCTAGTCACTGTACCACACAACCTCTGAGTTGTAACACAATGGATGGTGTGGTTGTTTGTTGTTGTTACTGAGTGGTTTTGGTCATGTCTGATTCTTCACGACCCCATGGGGTTTTCTTGGCAAAGATACTGGAGCGTTTGCCATTTCCTTCTTCAATACATTTTATAGATGGGAAAACTGAGGCAATAAAGGTTAAGTGACTTGCCTTGAGTCACACAGCTATGAAGTATCTGAAATCGTATTTGAACACAGATCTTCCTAACTTCAGACCTGAAAGTCTATACACTGTGCCACTTACCTTTCTAGTCCAGAAATCCCTGGTAGATCTGAGGTATGTGAGAAGACCAGATCTAACAAAAGAATATCTAACCTACCTGGAGAGAATATGCAATATGTGTGTACCTAAATTTAGTCAAAGTAGAACTTCAGAAAATGACACTTATCTTCACTTTATCTGACAAAAGTATCATGTTGAAGTATAACAAGAAATTCTGCCTTTATATTCTCTTTAGCATTTTGCCAACCAACTCAGGATTGATTCTATGTGAATACCTGAAAATCTTTGATGTAATGAATTCCTTCAGAGGACGACTAAAGAAGGACTGAAAACCAAACTCTAAGGAAGATGCCACTTAGAAATCCAACTCCAGCACTGCCAAATATTTGTCATTTCAGTGAAGAAATGACTAATGCTATTTGACACAATTTCTGAATACCACTAAAATCCTACTACCTAGGCTAATACTTAGCTTTGCCTAATTGGCCTACTACCTTCCTAGCCTGAAATATATATACATATTTTTTTTAATATGGGTGGGTACTTTTTCCTGTTCTGGGAATGGGTAGATATTTTTCTTTTAAAAAAATTTAAACCCAATCTTGACATGCCATTCACACTGTCTTTGGGTGGGCAGGGGGAGAGGATAGACATCCCATTCTTAGTGATCTAGAATGTATGTGCGTAGGTATCACCATACCTACCTCACCATTTTCCTTTTTCATCTTGCTTAACCTAGTACCTTTTGACACAGAGAAAGTTAGCCTCTCATCTTCCTCTGTCAGAGCAGTAGCACAAGGATGCCATAGAACTGCTCATCAGTTAATCACCTGACGTACCTAATTGGACAGCCAAGTTTCGGATACATCCAACCACACAAGTCTAGCTACTTCACATTATGTACATTTGCATCATATTAGAAAGGTCTCTTAGGTAAACACTTTTTATTCTTCTAGAAAAGAGATCAGGAGGAATTACTGCCTCCCACCTCAGAAAGAAAGCTCATGGAATAAGATTCAAACTTTACCATAGGGCAGTTTCAGAAAACCAATACTGCTTTAGTTTCTTACTATTATGAAATAATTAATCAAAGTTAATCTGTTATATGTATAATCTTTAATCTACTAGATTAAATAATTAAATACATAAGTAGATTAAATAAATAAAAGATAATGTTTGCAAATTAGCATTTTTTCCAGAGAACAGAAAATCTGCATATGCTCATAATCTTCAAGAATATTATGCTATCCAATTGATTGTATTTCACAACTTAATCATCAGTCAGCAAGGTGCTTTTCTCCTTTGAGATTAACTCTAAAAGCAAGACTAAAAATTGTGCCTGTGTTTGAAACTGCTTTCCATCTTTCCAAACTTCTTCAGCATGAGAAAAACTTTGTAACTCAGCTGTTTGTTGGTGGCACTTGCAAGACAAACTATGGAAGATCTATTTTTAAGTTCTTTCTATCCCTTTCCCTGCCCCAAATATTCTTTTTTTGGTGGAAAGGAATAAGGAATGTCCTACAAGACCCTTAGTAAGATGACTAGGTGAAAATACTTGAAAATCAATGGGCCTCCATCAGCAGTATGGCAGTCATTGGATAGGGAGGAAGCTCTCTGCTTGTGGTTTGTAAAGCAAGTTTTGCAACTTGCACAAGAAATCTTTATCTTCGTGTATTTGTATTTCTTCTCTGCTCTACCATCCACTTTTTGTTGCTCATTGTATATCTTGGGATCTTGATTAATGACTGCTGATAATCTGGGAAAATAAAGGTAATATATAGCACAAAACAAGACAGGGTGTCCTTTGTGCCAAAACATAAAAAAAGCATTTTATCTCATAGGAAGGCACCTACATTCAGTTAGTCACTCCAGAAACATTTACTAAGTGCTTCACTTTTGCCAACATTGTACTGCTGAAGACTTGTGTGTGTCATGTGTGACCTGATCAATGACACTATCTTCCATTTATCCGAATGCAATAAAACTTCATGGATGTACACTTACAGTGAACATTGACACTTAATAGACTATGTCATTGTAAAAAGAAAAGACAGGACATGAGAGTAATGGAAGCTACGTGTGGTGCTGAACCAATCATAGACTTACCTTCTCCAAACTACACATACAACTCTCCCCTCACTCTATAAAGTATTAGGGCTTTTGTTCTTATTCAGTCATTTTTCAGTTGAGGATGATGCTTCATGACCCTGTTCCGGATTTTCTTGGTAAAGATACTGGAGTGGTTTGCATTTCCTTTTCTGACTCATTTTATAAATGAAGAAACAGGCAAACAGGATTAATTAACAGAGCTAAGTGTCTGAGGCTGGATTTGAACTCAGGAAGATCAGTTTTCCAGACTCCAGGGTCAGCATTCTATCTATTGTGGCATCTAGCTGCCCAGAGAGAACAGCATTTAATTGAACAAAAGAAAAAAAACAATCAGTTGTCCTTTCAAAAAAAAGGGGGGGGTGTTAACCAATATTCCAATTTCTTCAGTTGCAAAGTTAATTAAGAACAAAGCATAATATCACTCCTATATTATAGTCATTTATTATGCTACTCTTAGAACCTATTTATTTAGTTAAGGAATGAAGGCAGAAACTAAGAAAATGGAATCTAACAAAAGGCTAAAGAACATAGTAGGCATCCACTACATCATAGCACAGCTTACAACAATTATTTCTAATTGGAATTGCTGCAACAAAGTCACACCATTTAATTTCAGTTTCACAGTGCCCATAAAATTGTCTAAATAAATTCAGATCCTACTTTAAAAGCTCATATTCAAAAGTGAGAGACCACATGTCAAATAGAAAGATTGACCAAATCATAAATATTGAGGCAATTTAGTGCCATTGATTATCAAATGAACTTGACTTGTGTTTTTCATTCTCCATTCGTGGGACTCATTTGAAATGCAGAATGAGTAGGAACAACACACACATACACACACACACACACATGGACACACATGCTACTGGCCCCAGAAGGGAATAAGGTAATGGAACTCAACAGTAGAACCCTATATCTAAGGAATGCCCCCGTCATCAATAGACGTTGTCCTTTCCTTCTTTCTGGATATGGTATTTTTGATTGTAGGTAAGAAATTGGAGAAAACACTTGTATGATCTAGTGGTTTTGTTTTTGTTTTTTTTTTAACTTTTTTCCATGTCAAAGACAGGCTCAAGAAATACATGGAAAACTTGTCAGCAATCCTCTTTTCATTTCCCCAAGGGTCTAGCATCAGCATGCTACCTGACACTTAGAGGAGCTCATTCTGAAAATTGGAGAGAATGTGGATGGACAAAAGTTGCAGAGAGTTAGAGCCTAAGAAAGTGAAGACCACGGACCAGAAGGACAGGGGAAGAGAATGAGGAGGGAGAGCAACAAATTCATTGAAAATGCTATTTTCCTTCCCTACAGTATGGGAATTCCATGCCCTAAGTAAACCTGGGGAGACCAAGTAGGCAGGCAGTTTGTTAAATCTTTTCCTGCATTTTCTTGGTATTTCCAGTCAAGGAATAGGGAAGGAGTTCCCTGATTTGAGCTAATATAATACAGCCCAATCATTAGAAAAGGAAAGGGGGAATGGGTATTTGTTCCTAACTTTGTACTCTAAAAAAAAAAGTTCTCTCAAAAAAAAGTAAGCAGAGCAGCAGAAAGGTGGAGAGAGTCATAATAGTGTATGAAAGACAATTTAGCCTTCTTTCTTGATTCATAAATGCTGCCATCCTGAGTAAAATAAATGATTTTTCCAGCCTAATACTCTATTTCTGACAGTTTCCAACTGTTGATCTGGAGGAATATTTTGTGGGGGATTATGATCCATCCTGGATAACTAGGTGGTACAGTGGATAGAATACCAGACCTGGAGTCAGGAAGACTCATCTTCCTGAGTTTAAATCCAGCTTCAGACACTTACTAGTTGTGTGACCCTGGGCAAGTCACTTAACCCAGTTTGTTTCAGTTTCTTCTTCTCTAAAATGAGCTGGAGAAGGAAATGGGGGTATCTCTGCCAAGAAAACCCCAGGTGGGGTCATAGAGAGTGGGACAGAACTGAAATGACAGCAGTAATGAGTCATCACAGTTTAATTTAACAGTTATTGACTGTGCAAGGCATTGTGCTAGTTACTGGACCAGTGGTTCTTACTGATAACACTAAATGGATCTGTGATTTCATTGCTGTGAGTATTCCCTCTAAGGGAACAGCTTCTATCAGGCAGATCAATTAATGGCCAGCAGAGTACATAGGGCATGGGACTTGGAATTAGAAAGACCTGGGTTCAAATCTCACCTAAGACAATAGTTTTGTCACTCTCATAAGTCACTAAACCTCTTCCTGCCTCAGTTTGCTGATCAATAAAATTAAGGGATGGGTCTCTAAGGTCCCCTCCAGCTCTAAACTCTATGATTTTGTGATTTAAATCTTCATTGAGTCTATTTTTTTTTCAGTCTGTACAATACCTTGGAGCATTTCCTCCTGCCCTTCTAATATTTTCAGAGTAAAGCAATCAATAGCCCTCCAGCATATGCTTAGAGAATTATATATACTTTGAGTCCCACATTTTAAGAAGGTGTATTGTTAATATTTTTTTTTTTTGCTTAATTTGAAGATCACTCCCATCCATTAATAGACTCATGTGACCTGCTTAAATCACATGGAAGCCTAAGTCCATAGGCTTAGTGGTGGGAGGAGCTTGCTGAACAGTGAAACAGGAAAGAGTGGAGCAGGATGAGGCAGAGCTACAGTAGAACTGGGAGGAAGTTGGTTAGAGCGGAGGGAGGGGAGGACACAGGCAAATGGACAGCTTGTCTTCTAATGTGTTTATTTGTGGGAAGGCAGAGAGAGCAGGGGAAAGGCTTGGAAATGTCTTTGTCCCCTGCAGTGTTAATATATATTGACTTCTTGGTTACTATGATGGATCTGACTTTCTGGTGTTGGTATCTATCTGGTGTTGGGATCTGGCTTTCTGGTGTTGGGATCTGACTTTCTGGTGCTGGGATCTGACTTTCTGGGGTGGGATCTGGCTTCCCAGTGCCTGAATAAATGTTTTTCTTTTGCCATCTACATGGAGAGTCTGTTATATTTTGTGATTCAGAACTACACTGGCATACTCATAGTCACCACTAGTGCTGTGAATATTGCCTTGGTGATACAGAGAGACATTAAGTACTTGAAGAAAAGCCAGAGAATGATGATCTGGAAAAAAAAATGTCATATGGGGAATATTTGAAGGAATTTAGTTGAACCTGGATAAGAGAAGACTTAGAAGGCAAGGATCATTAACTAAAGAAAGAACTGAACTCCGGGCAGCTCCAGAGGACAAAATGAGGATTAATAGGTAGAGATTGTAGGAGGCAGATAACAGACTTCATATGAAGAATTTTCTTTTTAAAATGGCCTATCTTTTAAGGCACTGAGTTCTCCATAAGTGGAGGAATGCGAGTAGAAGTCAGATGTACTTAGATTTTTGTAAGGAGAGCTCCCGCATCAGGTTGGACATCAAATTAGAAAGTCTTTATGGCCCCTTTCAAAGCAATCTACAGGGAAAAGACAACTTTTAAATCAAAAATCATTGTCATGTGCGTAATCCAAACTTTACTATTCAAGAGTTTTTGCTTTTCCTTTATTATCCATGTCCTACCCCAAAACTGTAGGTATCCCCAAAAATTAAATCCTGAATCTTTCTATATCCCCTCACTTGTGGTAATTTCGTCAACTATCATGGGCATAAGAGGACGCAAGCTTTTATTAAACATCTACTATGTGCTAGACACTGTGCTAAGCTCCTTGTAAATATCTCATTTGATCTTCTCAACAATCTTGGGAAATAGATGCTATTGTCATTTCCATTTTACAGTTAAGAAAACAGGCTGATAGACATTAAGTGACTTCCCAGGGTCATACAGTCTCAGATCACCAACCAGAAACCAGCTGGACATGCCCAAATGGATGCTCCATAGATTTCAAACACAATATGTAAAAAATGGAATTTGCTATTCCCTCTCCAAAACTCCTTTTCCAAAATTCCCTATTTCTGTTGAGGCCACTATCCTTTCTAATCACCCATCAATCAATCAAGAAGCATTGATTAAGCTTCTGTCATGTGCCAAACACTGTTCCAAGGACAAAATGTAAAAAAAAAAAAAGCCTCAAGGATCTTTACATTCTACTGAAGGAAGACAACACATAATTGTTTGGTCTCATCAGGAATGGTGAGTGGCACCATAGAAGAGAAGGTTGCCTACTTACCATGTGCCAAGTACTAAGGTAAATCTTGGGGATACAAACACAAAAGTAGAAGCGGTCCCTGCCCTCGATGAGCTTATACATTCTTATGCCTGTGTAGCATTATTTTTCATTATTAATAGCCCAGAAAAATTTCCATGAATAAGGATGGTGGTGAGGTGGTTAGTGACTTTATCACTACGTTGCCAACATTGAAGTAAAATTAAATTCAGCCCTTGTTACCAGTCCCCAGTATTTTGGAGTTGGGGGGAGAAGGAGAAGGAGGGGGAAGAAAAAGAAGATGGAAGAGAAGGGATATTTATTGATGAACTGGTTAGTTTCTGTTTTGTTGAGGTAATGGTGGCTACAGTTGCAATTATGATTACTGTAGCTGTTTTCTCATGCAAAGGGACAGGAAGAGTGAATGATGACTGGAGAGACAGGTGGGAGAGATAACAAGTACAGTAGAAAGAGCAATGAACTCTCCCAGTGGACAGGGGAGGTAGGGGTCCCCAGTTCAGTGCCAGCTTTGCTACCTAAGTTCTTCTGGGCACGTCACAAACCTCTCTGGCCCTCTATTTCCTCATCTGTAAAATGAGGGAGTTGGAGTAAATGACCCATGAGGTCCCTTCCAGCTTTAGACCCATGATCCTGTGATCTTCAATTTAAACTAATAAAGTTATTAAATCCTTGCCAGAAGGTGCTGTTCCATTTATGTTGTTTAAGAGTAAAAACAGTTCTCCTAAAATACAGTTTCTGGTTTGTTTGTTTGTTTTTCTGGGTTTTGTTTATTTAACATAGCGTAATTGGGGAAAGGCCTAGTGAATGAGGGGATGGCCAAACCTGAGTCATTTCCCATAATGTGCATTAAATGGCCACATTTTGTAGTATTTACTGGATGCTTTACATACTACTGTATGTTACTCATAAGGCCTCGCACAGTGAAATACTCTGGCCAGTAATGAGGATGACTAATTCATTAACCTTAATGCAGAGGCTGGATTCTTTTGAGAAACTTTGCTAAATAAACACAAATGAGTTTGCAGGGACATGTACAGTGTGGGTAAGTTCGGGGTGTGTGCCTTCTCCTTCCGTGGATGTTGTTTAATATTGTGAAACCTGTTTTGAAGAGAGGTATTCCAGCCTCCCCAGGCAATCATCTCAATAAAGATTTAATCCAATCAGGCCTCTGGTTCTTAAAGAGAACAAAAGCTCCACTCTTAAGTTGTGAAACAGAAAACTTTTGTTTCAGATTTAGGAACCATGGAACTAGAACAGAAAAAGTCAGTCGTAAGGTTATGAATTTCTACTCATAAGAGAAAAAAAGTGTTCCTTTTTTTAGTCCCAGAATATCATTTAAATAAAAACAGCAACTAACAATACCTCAGCATAAAGAAAAATCAAATTAAGGGCAGGAAAATAAGATTTTCCCTTGTTGGTACACATGAGACTCTTTCCATAAGAAATATAGTGCTGAAATATTCTTCGTGAAAAATTTTTTAAAATCAGATGATGGTTTAATACAGGAGTTCTTAACCCTTTTTTGTATCATAGACCCCTTTGGCAATCTGGTGAATATCTCAGAATAATGGTTTTAAATGCATACAACAAAATACATGGGGTTACAAAAGAAACCAACCATAGTGAAACACAATAATACCAAAAAGTTAAAACAACAACCACTTCACAGAAGCAAAAGATCCTGTTTTAATAAGAGAGAGAGAGAGAGAGAGATCTTCATTTTTTTAATGAAAATTATTGCAAACTCTTTTTGTCAACTGGAGTCCCGTTGCCCTTTTTTGTGAGCTTACTATGAAGTTTACTGTATCATGCTTCCTTATATAGTGGTGATAGCTTTGACATCTTCCCTTTTTGTTCAGTGCAATGTCTCCCCAAGCCTTAAGGAAGTGTGCTACTGTTGATAGATACACGTAGAAGTGCCTTGAACCACCTCTAGAAGGAAAGCATTACCTTCTTCCTTCCTCTTTCCCAGGGACCCAAGAAGCCACATTTTGCCCTATATATGTCTGTCATCCAAAACATTTGCTAAGTACATATTCCCAGAAGGCACGAAGACACAAACCAGAAAGGAACTGTGACTGCAGGTGTGCCAGATATAGACTAGGGACTCTCACCCACCATAAAGCTGAAATGATCCTGCTAAGTGACTCCTTCATACGGCAAGCTGACCCTGTGCCTAAGGCTTCTGCTGTAGAGCTGATACCATGAGTAGAACTATAGGAATTCTGAACCTTTTTTGTGCCCTGGACTTCTTTAACTTTTCTACTGAAGTCTATGGACCCCCTTAACAGAAAAATGTTTTAAAATGCATAAGATTTCAAAGGAAACCAATTACTGAAATGCAGTTATCAAAATATTTTTTAAAATAAATTCATGGATCCCATATTAAGAACCTCTAATTTTCTTTTATTATAATGGCATAGAGTGTTCTATCAAACCCCAAACTGCCAGCATTTAACAACCACACTCCAGTCTTGTCAGAGGGTATTGAAATAACTTGCAGATCAATTATGTGCTAAGTGTGTTGCAAACAATCAGTAATTAGCATGCTCAGAATTTACATCAGAAGTAAATCCAGGAAAAGCATAGGCAGGTGTTATAGAGAAAAAAATGAACCTCTTTTCTGATGGGATTTGTTTTAAAAACAGTTGCTGTTCACCTCTCTCCATGGGTGTAAAGAAGGGGGCATAAAGTGAGTGCATTCCATTGGGGAATGATTGAAAAGATTGCAGCACAGAAATGCAATAGGATATCATCATACAGTGTGAAACTGGGAAAATAGCAACTTACATTTATATGCATATGACTATTGTGTTTTACATTTGATCATCACAATGACCTTGTGAAATAGGCACTATTAATATCCCTATTTTACTAATGATGGAACTGAGACTGAGAGATATAAAGTGACTATTGAGGGCTAGATAGTGTCTGAGGCAATATATGAACTCAGGTCTTTCTAACTTCCTAACTCCAGTTCCCACAGTGTGCCAAATAGCTGCCTTGCTGCTATGAGGAAGGAATTTATCTGTAAAAAGAGATCTAGGGTGCCCCCAAGATGTAAAGAGGCTTAAGGTCTTTCTCTTCTTGGGAGGGTAATGAAATTGCATGGAAGGTGGCCTTCACTGGTAATGTAAATACCAACGATGGGTGTGGGTGCTGAGGGGAATCTTTCACTTGGTAAATAACCTCACCCACTGGCAAGCTTCTGAAAGGGGAAGTACTGGTATAAGGAAATATATATATATATATATACATATATATATATATATACGTATATATATATATGTATATATATATACGTATATATATATATATATGTATATATATATATATATATATATATATATATATATATATATACTGACAAAGGAGTGCAAAAGAATAGTTATGTGATTCACCTGGAAGACAACCACTCACTGCACACTTCATTCTGAGTAGGCTTTCAATCTACCTCCAAGAGGTTTATCTAGTCCACGGGGGTTTTAGAATTCACTTCAAGTTATTAATATCTCTGCATCCTCTCCCATCTATTAATTTCCAAATGGCTAATGAATACAATCACTAAGTGACTGAAAAGGTTTTCAAACTCCATTTGGGGTTGGGAGGATGGGAAGTGGGGCCTGGGGGTAGGGTGAGAGGGGAGGAGAAATGATTACTCTGCCACCTCCCCACATGCATCTTGTTTATGGATTGATGCATCTCCTGCTTTTCCCCACTCAATTCATTTTCACAACTTTCACTAATTACACAAAGGTAAATGGCCGTTAATTTTATTTCAGATAATGGGAAATAGATTGACACAATAACAGGGGAAAAGAAAAAGGTAGGTGGGTACAATTCATTATTTGTACAGATGTGTATATTTCTAGCTCCAAATACTTACAACTACAGGAGTAAAACATGACTTTCTAATTATATTTCGTCCCCTTTAATGTCAAGGAAGAATAGAGATACCTCAAAAGTTAGAGTAGTGTTTTGTTACACTCAGGGGAGATGGGTAAGGGCTTTTGAAGGGACACAGATTATCACTAATCATTAATTAGCACATTTTTATCAACACAGAAAATACCCTCAGCCATAACAGTGCTATACCTCATCACACTGTCTTTGAAAGGACAAAATGGAGGAGAGAACATCTGGCACCCATCCATATTGCACCAAGGTAGAAGATGCTAAATGAATAACGAACCTGTTTCTTTACTTTCTCTGGCATCTTTCTGCCTGAATTCTCTGCAAAATACTCCTATAATCTTCAGTTCTGCCATGTCCATTTTGATGGATTCTAGGGAAGCATTGGCATATCAATGCAAGCAAACAGAAACACGGGAAAATTTTTATGAACTACTGCAGCATGAAAAACAACCAAGAGAAGGATATAATTAATTACTACAGAGTATAAATAAAAGATCATTCAAATGAAGCCAAACTCTCAGTGACTGAAGAACTTGTAATGGTCCCAGAGAGTGCCTACTATGTGCTAAGAAGTCTGGTATAGTAAGTAAAGGTCTGAGAGCTAGGAATACTTGGGTTCAGATACTGCCCCTGACACATATTGGCCGTGTAATCCTGGCAAGTCACTTGACCTCTCAGTATTCTGGGTAATTCTCTAAAACTTTAGATTGAAGGGTGCAGAGCCAAGTTGGGGAAGAAAAGGCAGGGACTTGCCTGAGCTCTCCCTGATTCCCCTTCAAACAACTTTAAATAATGACTCAAAATAGATTCTGGAGCAGCAGAGCACACAAAAGGATGTGGTGTAACAATTTTCCAGTCTAAGACAACTTAGAAGTTTGGCAGGAAAGGTCTGTTGCACCAGGGTGAGCACGGAGTGTAGTTCAGTACAGGCAATGCCTCCGAAAGACAGCAGTAGGGCTTGAGAGCTAGTGAATCAGTAGCAATGAATTCTGGAGCTCTCAGCCCATAAATGGTAAGGGAGTCAGACAACTGTTCAGAAGAAAATTATAGGGGATTGCTGGCACTAGGTGTTGGATTCTGTTGCACTTGCCCATATGCCTGGGTTACAGGCCTGGGTCCTAGTCCCAGGGTGAGGAGGAGCACTAACTTACCAGGGCTTGCAGCTACAAGGGAGTAGGGGCCCTAGTCACAATTCCAGGGTGGAAAAGAGTGCCTGTTGTCATTCACAGACCAGCTAAGGTCAGGAGAGTATTAAACACACCTCTCTTTAGATCATACCACATTGGAAGGACTGAAAACTTACAGAACCCCAGAACTAGCTCTGAAAAGAGCTGTGCAAAAACCCTCAAGCTTGGCACAGTACCCCCTCCATCCTGGGAGCACAGCACAGCATAAAATATAACATGGAATTTTAATTTAACATAAAATTTAAAATCAAGAAAGAGGTTAGAAATCCATTACTCTGCTGACAGCAAAGATCAAAACAGACTCAGAAAAAGATAACCAAGTCAAAACTTCTATATCTAAAGCCTCAAAGAAAAATGTGAATTGGTCTCAGGACCAAACAGAATTCCTAGAAGAGCTCAAAAACAATTTTTAAACTCAAATAAGTGGGGTAGAAGAAAAATTTGGAAAAGAAATAGAAGGGTTTCATGCAAGAAATCATGAAAAAAAAGGTCAATAACTTGGTAAATGAGGCAAAAAGAATATTGAAGAAAATAACCCCTTAAAAAAGAATAGACCAAATGGTAGAAGAGGTACAAAAATCCATGGAAAAGAACTCCTTAAAAAGCAAAATTAACCAAATGGGGAAAAATGCACAAAAACTCACTGAAGAAAAGAATTTCTTAAAATGTAGAATGGCCAAATGGAAAAGGATGTATAAAAACTCAATGAAGAAATTGATTCCTTAAAAATTAGAATTGAGAAAATGGAAGCTAACAATTTTATGAGATATCAAGAAACAATAAAAGAAAATCAAGAGAATGAAAAAAATAGAAGAAAATATGAAAAACAACTAACCTGGAAAATGGATCTAGGTGAGATAACAAGAATTATTGGATTACCTGAAAGCTATGATGAAACAAAAAACCTAAACATCATCTTTGGAGAAATTACCAAGTTAGAGAAATGCAAATTAAAACAGTGTGAGCTACCATCTTACCTCTCAGATTGGCTAATATGACTGAAAAAGACAATGACAAATGTTGGAGAAGATGTGGGGAAAATGGTACATTAATGTACTATTGATGAAGTTGTGAACTGATCCAACCATTCTGGAGAATAATTTGGAACTATGCTCAAAGGGCAATCAAACTGTGCATACTTTTGATCTAGCAGTACCTCTGCTAATCCTGTGTCCTAAAGAGATGTTAAAAATGGGGAAAGGAGGTATATGTACAAAAATATTTATAGCAGCTCTTTTTGTGGCAGTAAAGAATTAGAAATTGAGGGGATGCCCATCAATTGGGAAATGATTGAATAAGTTAAAATATATGAATGTAATGGAATACTATTGTGTTATAAGACATGATAAACAGGGAGGTTTCAACTGCAGAGGAGTAGGGGCCCTGATACAAAGTAAAGTGAATAGAATCAGAACATTGTATGGAGTAATAGCAACATTGTGCAAGGATCAACTACGTAAATAGCTTAGTACTTCTCAGCACTAGAATGATCCGAAACAATTGCAAAGGATTCATGATGGAAAATATTATCCACATCCAGAGAAAGAACTGATGGAGTCTCAACAAAGATCAAAGCATACTATTTTCAATTTCCTTATTTTTTCCTCTTTTAGTCTTTTTCTTCTTTCACAACATGACTGATATGGAAATATGTTTTATATGATAGCACATGTATCACCTATATAATATTCTTGCCATTTTGGGAAAGGAGAGAAGAATAAAAATTTGAATTCAATTTTTTTTTAAAAAGTGAATGTTAAAAACTGTATTTCCATGTAATTAGAAAAAATAAAATACTATTTTAAAAAAAGAAATTTTCAAGGAAAACTGACCTTATATTCTAGAACAAATGGTAAAGTAGAAATTGAACTGAATCACCTCCAAAAAGAGATACCAAAATGAAAACTCCCGGGAATATTATAGCCAAATTCCAGAGCTCCTAAGTCAAGAAGATAATACTGCAAGCAGCCAGAAAGAAACAATTCAAATATCAGAGACCCAAAGTCTCAATAAGATGAAATTTAGCAGCTTCTGCATTAAAGAATCAGAGGGCTTGGAATACGATATACCAGAGAGCAAAGGCACTAGGATTAAAACCAAGAATCATCTATCCAGTAAAACTAAGTGTAATGCTTCAAGGGGAAAAAATGGACATTCAATGAAATATAGGACCTTCAAGCTTTCCTGGTGAGAAGACCAGAGCTGAATAGGAAATTTGACTTTCAAATAGAAGACAATACAAGAGAAGCATAAAAAGGTAATTAGGAAAGAGAAATCATAAGGGATTCAATAAAATTCAAAAAATGTTTATAGCTCTACATGGGAAGAATGTTATCGTTATTAGTGCAGTTCCAGGGAGTTTGCATAGACAGCTCATGAAAAATGCAATCCATCTTTAGAGAAAGAACTGGCGGAGTCTGAATACGTTCCTTTTTTACTTTATTTTTCTTATTGCTGTTTTGGTCTGTGTTTTCTTTCACAGTATGACCAATATGGAAATACGTTTCACATAGCTGCACAAATAAAACCTGTATCAAATTGCTTGCCTTCTTGATTAGGGAGGAGGGAGACGGGGAGAAAATTTGGAAGTTAAATTTTTTTTAATGTATGTTAAAAATTCTTTATACATGTAATTGGGAGAAAATAAAACATTAAATAAAACTTTAAATTGCAGAGAAGTTTCTAGCCTGCATTGGAAAGAAGGAGTTTCCTTGGGGATGGAGAGTAGATGGCAGAGTAAAAGCAGTTACTTGCTTGAGCTGTCCCCCAAACCCCACTGAATACCTGTAAAAAATGACTAAGCAAATTTTGGAGCTGCAGAATACACAGAATGAGAATGTGAAGCAAATCTCCAGCTCAAGACAGCTCAGAAGGTCATCAGGAAGCATCTATTGCTCCAGGCTGGCAGTGAAGCACAGTCTAGCATGGGCCATGCCAGCACAAATGAGACCTGTACAGGTCCCAGGGGGATTGAATCAGTGGCAGCTGCGGCAGCTTCCAAATTTCTGCACCCCGAAACACAATTGTTTTGAGGTTATTGGAAAAAAATTGTCCGATATGTGACAGGGTAGTGCAGTTGGGCCCCAGGCCCAAGGGCAGAAAGGGGGAAGAGGCAGTGACAGCACCAGAAGCAGCAGCAGTAGTAGCAGCAGTGGTAATGACTGTTTCTGGAGCTCCAGGAGCACAGATTGTGGGAGAAGTGACGCAATTGACAGTATATCCCACCCCTCATTCCACACACACACACACACACACTGGAAGCAAAGTCCTATCTTGACAAAGAGCTCAAAAGTCTGACTAGGGAAATAAGCAAAAACTGGGGGGGCAGGGTATCAGACTATAGAATCATAATTCTGTGACTAGGAAGATCAAAACATAGAACCAGAAGAAGACAAGAAAGTCAAAGCTCCTCCATCAAAAGCCTCCAAGAAAAATACAAATTGGTCACAGGCCATGGAAGTGCTCAAAAAGGATTTTGAAAATCAAGTAAGAGAAGTAGAGAAAAATTGGGAAGAGAAATGAGAATGATGCAAGAAAATCATGAAAAACAAATCAACTTCTTGCTAAAGGGAACCCAAAAAATAGGAAATAGGAAGGAAATAACACTTTAAAAAGTAGACTAACTCAAATGGCAAAAGAAGTTTGAAAAGCCAATGAGGAAAAGAGTGCCTTAAAAAGCAGAACTGGCCAAATGGAAAAGGAGGTCCAAAAGCTCACTGAAGAAAATAATTCCTGGAACAGATGGAAACTAATAGCTTTGTGAAAAATCAAGATATAGAAAAAAAGAATGAAAAAATAGAAGACAATATGAAATTTCTCATTGGAAAATCCACTGACCTGGAAAATGGATCCAGGAGAGACAATTTTGAAATTATTGGACTACATGAAAGCCGTGATCAAAAAAAGAGCTTTGACATCATCTTTCAAGAAATTGTCAAGGAAAATTGCCTTGATATTCTAGAATCAACCAGAGAGTAGAATAGATATAGAAAGAATCCATCAATCACCTCCTGAAAGAGATCCCAAAAGGAAATGTCCTAGGGATATTGTAGCCAAATTCCAGAGTTCCCAAGTCAAGGAGAAAATATTGCAAGCAGACAGGAAGAAATAATTTGAGTATAACACAAGATCTAGCAGTTTCTACATTAAGGGATCAAAGAACTAGGATTAAAACCAAGAATCACCTACCTAGTAAAACTGAGTATAATCCTTTGTGGGGGGGAATGAGTATCCAATGAAATAGAGGAATTTCAAGCATTCTTGACGAAAAGATCAGAGCTGAAAATTTGACTTTCAAATACAACAATCAAAAGAAGCACGAAAAGGTAAACAGGAAATAGAAAGCATAAGAGCATTATTAAAATTGAACTGTTGGCATTCCTACATGGAAAGATGATATTTGTAATTCATGACACCTTTTTCAGTATTAGGGTAGTTGGAGGAGAAAGAGAGAGAGACAGAGACAGAGACAGAGATGCAGAGATATAGAGAGAGACAGAGACACAGAGAGACAGAGAGTTGGCACAAGGTGAGTTGAATATGAAGGGATGATATCTAAAAAAATACATAATTAAAGATTGAGAGAGGAATATATTGGGAGGAGAAAGGGAGAGATAAATGGGGAAAATTATCTCACATAAGAGTCAAGAAAAAGGTTTCACAATGGAAGGAAAGAAGGGGAAGATGAAAAGGAATGAGTGATCCTTACTCTCATAGTTGGCTTGAGGAGGGAATAGCATACACACTCAGTTGGGTATCTTACCCCACAGGAAAGTAGTGGGGAAGGGGATAAGAGAGGGGGATGATAAAAAAGGAGGGAAGATTGGGGGAGGGGGTAGTTGAAAGCAAATACTTTTGAGAAGGGAAAGGGTCAAAGGAGAAAATAGAAAAATTGGTAGGGTGGGATAAGATGGAGGGAAATAAAGATAATCTTTCACAACATGACTATTATGGAAGTGTTTTGCATAGCTACACATGGATAATCTATATTGAATTGCTTGCCTTCTCAATGAGGATGAGTGGGGAGGGAAGAAGGGAGACAATTTGGACCTCACAGTTTTAAAAAACAAATACTAAATTGTTTTTACATACAACTGGGAAATAAGATATACAGGCAATGGGGTACATTCTCTCTTGCCCTTCAAGAAAGTAAAAGGGAAGAGATAAGAGGGGGGATGATAAAATGGAGGGTAAAGTGGGGAAGGGGTAATCAGAATGCATGTCATTTCAGATGGGGAAGGGGAAAGATGGGGAGAAAATTTGAAAATCAAAATATTTTGGAAATGAATGTTGAAAACTAAAATAATTTTCTTCAAAAAAGAATCTCTCTATTATATAGTGACCAGTGGTCATCAAACTAACACCTGATGACTTTTAGTATCACAAGATTATTGTCTTCTTGGGCAGCCCATTTCATTTCTGGACAGCACTTATTGTTAAAAGTTATTCTTCTTGTTGAGCAGAAAGTTATTCCCTATCCTGCCCATTAATTCTAGTTCTTTCTGGACTTAAGCGAAGCAAATCTAATCGCTCATCTACTTAATAGCCCTTCAGATATTTAAACGTGAAAAGCATGTTCCATTTAAATCTTTTTTTCTTCTAAATGAAACTATCACATTTCTTCAACTGATCCTAAGACATCATGAGTTCAAGTTACTTTACCAAACTAGTCATTCACCTTTAAACACACCCTTTTTTTGTTAATATCTTTCCTTAAAATGTGACACACAAAATTAAATAGAATAGTTCATATCTGGTCTGACCAAAGCAAAGTACAATGGGATGATCACTTACTTATTTGAACAGTATACTTTCTTTTAATTTTTACTTGAGACTCAAACACCAGAACACAAAAGCCAAACAGAAAGAAGAAAAAATAAAGATATCATAAACTTAAATATTGAAACTTGAGTACAAAATAAGAAAAAAAACATATTATGTCCATAGCAGAACATAAGAGAGGATTCAAAACATGTAGCAACAAATTTTCATTTAAAGAAAGCCTGTATGATAAATAATACGTTTTGTTGAAAACTGCCCATCTTTGCTTCCTTGTGAGTTTTCTTTTGTTCTCTGTTGTGTACTTTTTAACTTTGTTTTTTCTCCCCTCTCCTCCAGGCTACAATTAAGTTTGGATATATTTCCCTATAGCTATAGATATATACATACACATATACATATATACATACATATATATAGACATATACTTTCCCAAACCCCTGATCTTTGTTTTATATTTGTGCATATCTCTTGTTTCCTATTCCTCCTGCCTCCTCTACTTTATTTCTAATGGCTACCTTGCCCTCCTCTTTCTTGCCTACCCCCCATAAGGATCACTCCCCTATTTTTCCATTCCCATAAATCTAGCTGGTTGGTTGATATCCTTTATTCTCGAAGACCAAAATGGCATTACTATGATAAAGTCAAGTTTCAATGTGTCCAACTGTGGCTGATCAGACCATTACGAGCTCAGAATGTTCTACCAAATTGTGCCCAAATAATGCATGTGAACATTTGGAGCGGATACTCTACATTTACACATCCTACTTTTCCTTTGAGTTGTTCCAATTCTGCTTAGCTCATAGAGCACAGCACTTTCTCTGATGTGAGTACGCCATGCTGAGCAGTACTGTGCCAGTGTCTCCAATGTCATAAAATCAAATCCAAAGTACTTGAGAGTTTCCTTGTATCACTTCTTCTGACCATCATATGATTACCTGCCCTATGTGATTTCTCCATAAAATAGTCTTTTTGGAAAGCCTATATTTTGCATTCAAACAACATGGCCAGCCCATCAGAGTTGTACTCTCGGAAGCACAGTTTGAGCCCTCACTCACTCAAATCAAAGTCAGCTGCAAGCCATATCATCATCTTGATGTCATTGTCTGCTTCAAGAACAAAGGACAAACACAAAAGCACAACAGTTTAGTTTAAGTAAGGATCTCGGTGTCTGGTACATTATCCTGACAGGTGATCCTCAGAATCTTCCTAAGACAATTTAAATGGAAGTGATTCAGTTTCCTTGCATGGCATTGGTAGACTGTCCATGTTTCACAGGCATACAACAATGAGGTCAGCACAACAGCTCTGTAGACCTTCAGTTTAGTAGTCAGTCTAATACCTCTTGTTTCCCATACTTTCCTTCAGAGCTTCCCAAACACTGAGCTAGCTCTGGCAATGCATGTATCAACCTCATTATCAATGTGTACATCCCTAGAAATTATACTACCAAGGTAAGTAAGTTTATCCACTGCTTTCAGAAATATTCCATTTGTTGTAAATGATGGTTCCACATACGGATGGTGTGGTAGTGGCTGATGGAGCACCTGTGTTTTCTTGGGATTAATTGTTAGGGCAAAATTAGCACAAGTAGCAGAGAATCTATCCATACTTTGTTTCATCTCAGCTTCAGAGGCTGTATTGAGGGTACAATAATCTACAAACAGAAAATCATGCACTGACACTCCCTCCACATTGGAGTAAAATAGCTTTGTAGCCTTTTCAAATTGAAGAATTTGCCATCAGTATGGTAGCTGACCTTGATGCTATGTTCATCCTAAAAAGCATGGGAGCAAACACACAATCTTGTTTCACTCCAAGGCCTTTCATATTGTTAGTCATGAGAACGTACGGAAAATTATTTGGTTGCCCAGAAAAGTTCACCAGTATTGTACTACATGATGGGATGCTTTCCCAGGTTCTGGATAGTGGACAATTCTCTCATGCCTTCCCAGTTATGAATGGAGTGAAATAAGTCTCTGTGCTTGCTCTCATGCTTTTTAGAATGATGTTTTCAATGCATAAACCTAAACACCCTTCTATAGCCCTCCTTAACCTATTCCCTTATCTTCTCCTCTAAAGATCCTTCCTTTGTCCTCTCCCCACTCCCTTTGCCCTTACCATTTTATTTCTTCTGAATTTAGGAGACTTTTATACTCATTTTTTATTATGAATTTATTTGTTTTCAGTTTTCTACAATCATTTCCATAAATCTTAGATTTTCTTACCCTACTTCCCCGAGACAGCATGCAATCTTATATGGGTTCTACACATACATTCTAATTAAACAAATTTTCACATTAGTACTGTTGCATAGAAGAGTTAAAATGAATGGAAGAAACCATGAGAGAAACCCAAACAAAACAAAATAAACAAGAGAAAATATTTTGCTTCATTCTGTGTTTCAATTCCATAATTCTTTCTCTGGATGTGGATGGCATTTTGCCTCAAGAGTCCTTTGGGAATGTTTTAGGTCCTTGCATTGCTGTTCAAGTCTACCAGAAAAATTCCTTGGACACTGTGGCTGTTAATGTGCACAATGATCTCCTGGTTCTAGATCCTTTCACTCAGCATCAGTTTCATATAAGTCCTTCCAGGCCTCTATGAAGTGTTCCTGTTTATTACTTCTTACAACACAATAGTATTCCATTACATTCATATGCCACTACTTGTTCAACCATTCCCCAATTGATGGGCATCCCCTTGATTTCCAATTCTTGGCCACCACAAAGAGAACTCTTATAAATATTTTTGTACACATGGGACCCTTTTTATGATTTCTTTGGGATATAGTCCTAGAAGTAATATTGCTTGGTAAAGGGTATGCACATTTTTGTAGCCCTTTGCACAGAGTTCCAAATTGCCCTCTAGAATGATTGCATCAGCTCACAGTTCCACCAATAATGAATTAGTGTACCAACTGTCCCACATCTTCTTCAACATTGACCATCTTCCTGTTTTGTCAGGTTAGCCAACCTGATAGGTGTGATGTGGTACCTCAGAGTTGTTTTGATTTGCATCTCTCTAATCAACAATGATTTAAAGCATTTTTCATATGACTGTGGATAGTTTTAATTTCTTCCTCTGAAAATTGCCTGCTCATATTTTTGACCATTTATCAATTGATGAATGACTTGTATTCTTGTACATTTTACTCAATTCTCTACATATTTTAGAAATGAGGCCTTTATCATAGACACTAGTTGCAAAAATTCTTTCCCAGGTTTCTGCTTCCCTCCTAATCTTGGTTGCATTGGGTTTGTTGGTGTAAAAACTTTTCAATTTAATGTAATCAAAATTATCCTTTTGCACATCATAATGTCTTCTATCTCTCGTTTGGTCAAAAATTTCTCCATTCTCCATAAATCTGACAAGTACACTATGCCTTACTCCCCTAATTTGTTTATAATATCAGTCTTTGTACCTAAATCATGTATCCATTTGAATTTTACTCTTGTGTATGGTGTTAGGCATTGGTCTATGTCCACTTTCTGCCACACGATTATCCAGTTTTCCCAGTAGTTTTTGTCAAACAATGAGTTCTTGGCCCAGAAGCTGGGGTCCATGGGTTTATCAAAGAGTAGATTGCTGTATTTATTCATTGACTACTGTATCTTGAGTACCTAATATATTCCACTGGCCTACCTCTCTGTTTCTTAGCCACTACTACGAGATTTTGATGATAACTGCTTTATAGTACAATTTGAGATCGGGTAGGACTAAGGAACCTTCTCTAGCATTTCTTTTCATTAATTCTCATTGTATTCTGGACCTTTTATTCTTGCAGATGAATTTTAATATTATTTTTTTCTAGCTCTAGAAAATATTTTTCTGGTAGTTTCATTGGTATGGCACCAAATAAGTAAATTAGTTAGAATTGTCATTTTTATTATATTAGTTCAGCCTACCCACAAACAACTGATGTTTTTCCACTTAATTAGATCTGACTTTATATGTGTGAAAAGTGTTTTGTAATTGTTCATATAGTCCCTGGATTTATTTTGACAGGTAGACTTCCAGATATTTTGTAGTGTCTACTGTAGCTCTAAATGGGACGTCTCTTTCTATCTCTTTGTGTTGGACTTTGTTAGTAATATATAGAAATGCAGGTGATTTATGTGGGTTTATTTTGTAACCTGTAACTTTCTCAAAGTTTTTTTTAATAATTTCAAGTAGTTTCTTACTTGATTCTGTAGGATTCTCTGAATGTATCATCAAATTATCTGCAGAGTGATAATTTAGTTTCTTCTTTGCCTATTCTAATTCCTTCAATTTCTTTTTTTCTCTTATTGCTATAGCTAATATTTCTTGTAATATATTGATAATGGACATCCTTGTTTCATCCTTGACCTTATTGGAAATTCATCTAGCTTATCCTTGTTGCATATAATGCTTGCTGATGGTTTTAGGAGGATAGTGATTATTATTTCATGGAAAGCTCCATTTATTCTTATGCTCTCCAATATTTTCAATAGGAATGGGTGTTGTATTTTGTCAAAAAGCTTTTTCTGCATCTATTAAGATAATCATATGATTTCTGTTAGTTTTGTTGTTGATATGATCAAAATACTGACAGTTTTTCTAATATGGAACCAGCCTAGCATTCCTGATATAAATCCTACCTGACCATAATGTATTATTCTTCTGATAAGTTACTGTATTCTTTTTTTGCACCTATGTTCATTAGAGAAATTGGTCTATAATTTTCTTTCTCTGTTTTGGCTCTTTCTGGTTTAGATATCAGAATCATATTTATATCATAAAAAGAATTTGGTAGGAGCCCTTCACCAATTTTCCCAAATAGTCTATGTAGTATTGGGATTAAATGCTCTTTAAATGTTTCACTTGTAAATCCACCTGGCCCTGGAGATTTTTTTCCAAGGGAGTTCATTGATGGCTTGCAATTTTTTTCTCTGAGATGGGGTTATTTAAATATTCATCTTCCTCTTCTGTTAATCAGAGCAGTTTATATATTTTTTAATTATTCATTCATTTTACTTAGATTGTCAAATTTATGGGCATACAGTTGGCCAAAGCAATTTGTAATTACTTTTTAAATTCCTCCTCACTGGAGGTGAATTCACCCTTTTCCTTTTTGATATTGGTAGTTTGGTTTTCTTCTTTTTTTAAAATTAAATTGATAAAAGGTTTATCAATTTTATTGTTTTTTTCATAAAACCATCTCCTAGATTTATTTATCATTTCAATAGTTTTCTTAATTTGATATTTACTTGGGAATTTTCAATTTGTTCTTTTTCTGGCTTTTTAAGCAGCAAACCCAACTCATTGCTGTTCTCTTTCTCAATTTTATTCATGCAGATGTTCAGTAAGATAAAACTTCCCCTGAGAATTGCTTTCTGCAGCATCTCCTAAGTTTTGGTAAGATGTCTCATTATTGTCATTCTCTTGAATGAAGTTATTGATTGTATCTATGATTTGTTGTTTAACCCACTCATTCTTTAGGATTAGATTATTTAGTTTCCAATTAATTTTTGATCTATCTTTCCATGGTTTTTATTACATATAATTTTTATTGCATTATGATCTGAGAAGGATGCATTGACTATCTCTGCCTTTCTGAATTTGTGAGGTTTTTATGCCCTAGTACATGGTCAATTTTAGTATATGTGCCATTCACTACTGAGAAAAAAGGTATATTCCTTTCTATCTCCATTCAATTTTATCCAGAGATCTATCATATCTACCTTAGCCAGAGTTCTATTCATCTCCTTAACTTCTTCCTTGTTTATTTTGAGGTTAGATTTATCAAGTTCGGAAAGGGTGAGGTTGAAGTCCCCCAGTAGTATAGTTGTGCTGTCTATTTCTTCCTCTGATTCCCTTAACTTCTCCCTCTAAGAATTTGGATACTATACCACTTTGTGCATATATATTTAGTAATGATATTGCTTCATTTTCTATGGTGCCTTTTAGCAGAATATAATTTCCTTTTTTATCTCTTTTGATTAGATCTATTTCTGCTTTTCCTTGTCTGAGATTAGGATCGCTACCCCTGCTTTTTTTACAACTGCTGAAGCATAATATATTGTGCTCCAACTTTTTACCTTTACCCTTTGTGTATCCCCCTGTTCCAAATGTATTTCTTGTAAAAACAACATATTGTTGGGTTATGGTTTTTAATCCGTTCTGCTATCCCCTTCCATTTTATGGAAGAGTTCATCCCAATCACCTTCACAGTTATGATCACTGTCTATGTCTTTCCCTCCATCCTTTCCCCCAATTTGTGCATTTAGTTCTTCCTTCTCCCTTCCCCTCCACAATAGAGTTTTAATTTTTGACTACTACCTCCCTCAGTCTTCCCTCCATTCTATCAGGCCCCCCCTCCCTTTATTTCCCCCTTTCCCTTACTATATGCTCCTTCCCTTTTAGCTTCCCATCCCTTTTCTTTCCCCTTTCCCCTCCTTTTGCCTATATGGCAAGTTAGATTGATATACTTAACTGAGTTTGTTGTTCCCTCCTTGAACCTAATCAGATGAGAATAAATCTCAAACAGTGCTCATCTCTCTCCCTCTTTCCCTCTACTGTAATATGTTTCACTTCCTGTGGTGTAATGTATCTTTTTCTACCTCCTACTTTTCACATCTCCCATTACAATCCCTTTGCACCCTTAAATCACATTTTTTATTATCACATTATTTAGTTTATACCCACTCCCTCTATCTATCTATTTAGATAGATAGATAGATATTTCCCTTTTAAATATCATAATAAATATATAATTCTCAAGATTAATAAGTATTACTGTCCCTTACAGAGATATAAACAGTTTGCCCATATTGAATTACAAATTTTTCCCATTTACCTTTTTATGCCTCTCTTGAGACTTGTGAAGATCAAATTTTCTAGTGAACTTTGGTCTTTTCATCAGGAAGGTCTGGAAATCCCTTATTTCATTGAATGTCCATCTCCTTGACTGAAATATTAAACCCAATTTTGGTGGGTAATTGATCCTTGGTTGTAGCCCAAGATCTTTTGCCTTATGAAATATCATATTCCAGTCTCTCTGATCTTTTCATGTAGAAGCTGCAAGATCCTGTGTGATCCTGATTGTAGTTCCTTGGTATTTGAATTGTTTATTTCTAATTGCTTGCAGTATTTTCTCCTTAACTTGATAGTTCTGGAATTTGACAATAATATTCCTTGGTTTTTCAGTTTGGGATCTCTTTCAGGAACTGGATTCTTTGGATGGTTATTTTGCCCTCTGGTTGTAGGACCTCAGGGCATTTTTCCTTGATGATTTATTGGAAGATATTGTCCAGGCTCTTTTTTTCATCATGGTTTTCCAGTAGACTAATAATTTTTAGATTTTCTCTCCTGGATCTATTTTCCAGGACAATTGTTTTTCCAGTGAGTTATTTTACATTTTCTTCTGTTTTTTCATTCTTTAGATTCTGTTTGACTGATTCTTGATGTCTTATAAAGTCATGACCTTCTACTTGCCCAATTCTACTTTTTAGTACATTGTATTCTTCAGTTTTGCATCTCCTTCTCCATTTGTACCAGTTAGATTTTGTATCTCTTTATCCATTTGTCCAAACTTCCTTTTAAATTCTTCCATGAATTCTTTTCTCATATTTTTAACATCACTGGCCAATTTTTCTTCTACCTCTCTAATTTGGCTTTTAAAATCCTTCTTGAGTTCTTCCAAGAATGCTCTTTGAGATTAAGACTAGTTCACATTCCCTTCTATGGTTTCAGGGAATACAGTCTCAATGCTGATCTCTTTGATATTCGTGTTTTGATCCTTGTCCCTGTAGCAAGATTCTATGGTCTTTTACTTTCTCAGTTGCTTCCTACTCATGATGACTGGCTTTTAGAGTGGATCTCTGCATCTGGGGCACAGGTGACTCTGTCCCATGGTTCTTGTGCTTAGATCTTGAGGCTTTGTGTATTGTGACCTCTGGTTCTGCCAGCTAGAAGCTAGACTACTGCAGTTTATCTGGTGCTGAGCTGGCTGGTGTGCCAAAGCAGAGGCCAGGTGAAGTCTTTCTATGTTTCCCTGGAGTTACCCTGGAGCTCCCTGCATGAAGTGTGGGGGAGGAAAGATGTGGCTGCAGGAATTCTCTCCTGTGCTAGAACACAGGCAGGCTCAGTGTTTGGTGAACCCCTCTTTGAGCTAGTGTCTTCCCAATCCCCCTGTCTGAGATAAGACACACTTTGGGTCTTGGTGTTGCCATATACAGGCTCCATTCCCCTGGGGCTCAGGATCTCCTCTTGGTTCACTGAGATGAGGCTGTCTGGGACAACTCTGGTCTTGAACTGTTCTACTTCAGTCATAGCAAGAGGAATCCCCCTTTGCAATTTTCCTAGCCTCTCAAGTTTAGAGACTATTTACCCCTTCAGCTGATTCCACTATACCAGGATTTTTCCTGGGGATATATTCTTTGGGTTTTTCAACAAGGGGTGGGGAATACCACTTACAGATCACTCTGTCAGTTTGCCTTCCAGAAGTTCAAGTAGGTCATTTATGCTACTTCCTAAAGGGAAAGCAATCTAATTAAACTAACCTATACTCTTCTAAATATTTATGTATTGTTCCCTCTTAAACCTATTCCCAATGAAAGTAGGTTCACAAAATTACCAGCCCTCCTCCCCCGTCTAATTCTTTTATATCAATGCTTCCTCTTGCATCTCATTTTTAAAAAATAATTACTCTTTTTAGCTGTTCCTAAATGGTTATGCTTTTAAATTCATGTCATATTCAGATTTACCCCAATCTTTCTTAGGAGCTACGCAATTATCAATAAGAACCTTAGATATGCATTTTACATATATAAAAAGTAAACAATCTGTCCTTTTTGATATGTAACTTGTATTTCTCTTGGCTCTTATATGTCAAATTTTCTATTAAGTTCAAGTTGTTTGAGAGTTGATCAAATGTCTTTTTTCATTCAGGATTATGCTTAACTTTGCTGGGTATGATATTTTCAGCTGGAGCCCCAGTTCTTTGACTCTGCAATATATAGTGTTCCAAGACCTGGGGTCCTGTAATGTCTCTACTGCTAAGTCTTGTGTGATTCTTATCGTGGCACCATCATATTTAAATTGTTTTATTTTCATTGCTTTTAATATTTTATCCTTGAACTGGGGGTTTCAGAACTTGACTATGATATTCTTATGGGTTTTCTTCATAGGGCCTCTTTTAAGTGGTGATAGATATTTTTCTGTTTCTACTTTCCCACCTTGTTCTAATGCTTCAGGACAATTTTCTTTAATTACTTCTTATATTGTTGTATCAAAATTATTTTTTGTCATGACTTTCAATTAATCAGATTATTTTTATGTTTTCTCTTTTTGATCTGTTCTCCAAACTTGTTGTTTTTCTTAGAAGTTGTTTTACTTTCTCTTCTATTTTTTCATTATTCCCATTTTATTTAACTATTTCTTGATCTCTTATAATTTCACTGGCTTCACCTTGCCCAATTCTAATTTTCAAAGTGTCATTTTCTTCCTTAAGTTTCTGGATCTCTTATTCTAATTGGTTGACTTTCCTTTCCTAATGTTATTATTTTTCTTGGATTCTTCCTTTTCTTTTTTGGTTTTTCTCCTTTTCTCTCATTTGATTTTTAAAGTCTTTTTAAAGATCTTCTATGAATTCTTTTTTGGGCAGGGGACACTGACATTACTCTTTGGGGGTTTCTTTACTTCAATAGCCTTCCCTGAAGATGAATCCCAGTCTTCTCTGTTTTCATAACAGTTTTCTAAGGCTGGATTCTTTCTCCTTTGTGGGTGCATTTTTTGTGGTAATAGCTTAATTTCTGTAATCACTTCTAGCCTTGGGGTATGGGAAATAATGCCTCTTGCCCCAAATCTTTATTTCTCCCCTCTAACCTGAAACCAGAGCCAAACCCCCTACTTCCTGTAACTGCCCACAGTGAGGGGCTTTCTGCCCCACCACTTCTGCACTCACTAGGCATATGCTGGTTCCTTATCACTCCCCTCCACTCTTTGCAGCACAGCTGGGACTGGCATTCTTTATCAGCAGAGATCCCCTTGATCTTTTCCAGACTCAGATGCCCAACTCCTCTGAATATCCCCAGGGGTAAAAGTTCCTGTGGCTGGAGCCAAGGGAGCCTCTCAAACCACCTAACCCCAGGGTTTGCAGTTTGTCTTTAAAGCAAACCCTAGCCTGGAGGTGTTTATTCTTCATGGGGTCCAAACCTCTTCCTGGAATTTTTCTTTTGATCTTCCCAAATTGTCCCAGGAAGACCCTGGTCTTGCCCCTATTCTTATTTATCTTTACAAGTACTTCGTTCACCCTAAGGTGCTGTTTTATCACTTTTGTAGGGGAAAATCTTGAGAGTTTGGAATTTTCTGACCTATTCCACCAGTTTCCCAGAATCCTCTGCCTACTATATTTTTCTTGATGTTGCCTAAGACTGATTTACTTTTGGTTAAATTGCAGGGTTGATTTCAAATCCTTAATTCTTTTTTTTTAAATGAACTGCTGTCTAATCATATAGTCTCTACTTGTACTTTACTATCTTATTTTTTGAACCTAATGTAATATACCACAATTCATTAGCCCTCCTTACCCCAGTTTCCTATCATCCACAAATCTGATAAGCTTGACACCTATTCCTTCATCCAAATAATGGATAAAAAATTAAATGGAATGGGGCAAATACAGAGATCTTCGACTTGGCACTAGGGAAATATCAATACAATCTTTCAACCAGTTCCAAATTTCTCCTATATTGTGGTCTTGAAGATCCATTGGAATGTTCATCAAATGGTTCACTGAGATCCAGATATACTGTCTAGCATCCCTGTCAAAACAGGGAAAGAGCTTAGTCTAGCATGATTTGTTCTTAAAGAATCCTTGCTGGCTCAGAATGAGTATTACTGCTCTTTTGAAGGGCTGAACAACCACCTCTTTGATAATCCTTTCTAGAATTTTTTTCTGAAATCTCCTTTAAGCTCACCTGCTTGAGGAATCTACATTCTTTCTACAGTTCGCAGAACCCAAATTCTTGCCTCTTTTGAAAAGCAAGATATTTGATTTTTCCACTTATCGAGTGAATAACTCCCTATTAGCCTTTTTATGTTCAATGTTTTCCTGGCCAAAGGTAATTTATATAGAATTATAAGATTTCTGACTCAAAACACATGTATACAAAGGCAGTAAGTATGTAAAATGATAACTATGTGTCAGGCAAAGCACTAAATTCTGGGGATTCAAAGAAAGGCATAATCTCTGATATAAAGGATCTCACAATCTAATGGCATAGAGGAGGAAAACATGCAAACAGCATGATATACACAACATGATAGACACAGACAGACAGATAGATAGATAGATAGATAGATAGATAGATAATATACAGGATAAATTGAAGATAATCACAGACAGGAGTCACTAGCTTGAGGGAGATCAGGAAAGTATTCTTATAAAAGATGGGACTTTAGTTTGAACTTGAAGGAATTCAGTGAAGCCAGGAGATGAAGATAAAGAGGAGAAACGATTTATAGCAAAGAGACTGGCCAAAGAAAATTCACAGATTTAAGAGATCAAGTGGCTTGTAGGGGAGCAAAGAAGGAGGTCAGTGTCATTGAATTTCAGAGCAAATAAAGGGAAATAAGGAATGAGAAGATAGGAAAGGTAGGAAGGGACCCAGTTGTAAAGGGCTTTGAATGTAAATAAGGTATTTTATTTTATCCTGGAGGTAATAAGGATCCACTAGGATTTATTGAATGGGGTGAGGGAAGACATAGTCGGATCTGTCCATTAGAAAGTTCAATTTGACAGTTGATTGGAGAAAAGACTGGAGTGAGGAGAGATCTGAGGCAGAAAGGCCAATAAATATGCATATATACATTCATATACATGTATATTATAAACTCCCCCTCTGAAACTACTCCCATAACACACAGTTACGTGTTGAGTGTCCAGAGGAGCAAATAATATCTTGGGTTCTGGAGTTGTCCCCCAAGCCTTGAATGTTCTGCCACATCACCTCCACCTCTTGGTTTCCTTGGTGTTTTTAACAGTTCAGCTTACTCCCTCCTTCTGCCACTCTTTTGTCTTCTTTTTCCTTTGCAAATGCCCTTGCAACATTTGAGACTGGCCTTTTCAAATATGAACTCATCAGAGAGTTGTCCACAGCCACACATGTCTCTTTGCCACCTTCCCCTTAGGGAAGTCATGAGATTGTGAACTTTTCAATCACATAAACTCTTGAAGACTGTCTCTTAAGTTATAGAGGAGTGACATATAATTACATCTATGTATTACCAATTCCTAAGATATTGAAGTACTAGACTGGAAGTTCATAGGAATAGTGTAAGTATACTATACTTAGATTTCAACAAAACACTTAACAAAGTCTCATGCTGGTAAAGATAAAGAGAAAAAAGAAAATGAAAAGACAGTAAATCAGGAATAGAGGTGATCATTAAAGGTAAAAGACATCATTTTGTTTATATAAACTGAAAAACTTTTGTGGAGACAAAATCAATACAACCAGGAAATAATCACTTGAGAAAATTTATTGCAGTTGATATTCCTGATAAGGGTTTGATATCCAAGAAACATAGGGAACTAATACAATACAAAAGACAAAAAGCCACTCTTCAGTGGATACATGGGCAAAAGATATAAACAAACAACTCTCAAAAGAATTGCAGATTATTAACAACTACATAAAAGTTTGTTCCAATAATTATTACTAGGAGATTCAAAACAATCCCAAAGTTTTATCTCATACCAAGAAAATTGGCAAAGACATCAAAAGATGAGAATAGTTTATATTGAAGTGATTGTGAAGATAGGCAATGCTGTGTTGGTGAAGCTATGAATTGATCCAACTATTACAAGAAAACAATTTGAGGGGGCAGAGCCAAGATGGCGGAGTAGAAAGACTCACATTTGCTAGCTCCGAACCCACAGCCCATGGATTCCCTCTAAAAAGAACTCCTGACAAATTCTGGATCAGTGGAAGCTGCGCAGAAACACGGTGAAGGAGATTTCTGTTGTAGAGAGCCCTGAAAAACCCACCGCAAAGGTACCCCAGATGGGAGCGGAGTCCTCCCCTCCCCCGCCCAGGCCACATGGCACTGAGAAGAGCGAGCAGACCCAAGCACGCATCAGGGACCTGAATCTCCAGCAGCTGCGAAGGTCCCTCCACCCACAGACGCACAGGTCAGTGAGAGAGATGGGCTGAGAGGGGAGCGGGGGATCTCCGGGACTCGGACCCCCTCAGGAGGCGACGGCAGAGGCAAGGTGGAGGCAGCTTCGCCGGAGACTCTTGGGGCAGGTAGGGGCTCCGCAGGGCTCCACGACGTCTCCATTGCAAGAGATCTCTGCATAAACCCCCTGAGGGAACTGAGCCTGAGAGGAGGCCCTGCCCCCACCTGAGAACCAGAAGATAAGCTCCCATTGAAGAGCAGTCAGGCCTGCAGCCAAAAGCCCTGAGGCTGGGGAACAGCATTTGAATCTCAGACCCCAAGCACTAGCTGGGCAGACCTAGGCTGGGGTGGAGAGGACTCTCAGAAGTCAAGTAACTGGCTGGGAAAATGCCC
>CM053773.1:30432753-30484355 GCA_028658325.1 Potorous gilbertii
CACAAATGGGGAGAAAATTTTGGAACCCAAAATCTTGTGAAAATGAATGTAAAAAGTTAAATAAATTTATTTAAAATAAAAAAGAAAAAAAATTTGAAATTATGCTAAGAAAATTACTAAAATGTCTAAATCTTTTGATTCAGACATCTAGCTGCTATAAATATGTCTCAAAGAGGTAAAAAGTAGAAAGGTACAATATACACCAAAATACTGTAACATCACACTTTGTAGTAGGAAAGAACTGGAAACCAAGTAGATACCTATCAAGTGGGGAATGGAAAAATAAATTGTGCTACATGAATTGTACCCTAAGAAATGGTGAATAAAAACAATATAGAAAAGTATAAAAGATTTATATGAACTGATACAAAGTGAAGGAAGTAAAACCAAGAATACATTTTACATGATGAGAACAAAAATGCACAGAAAGAACAGCTACAACAAAAAAACAAACTAAATACCATGAAATTATAAAGACTGAACTTGGTCCCAAAGACAAGAAAAGCAAATTATTACCTTCTTTACAGAACTAGAAGACTATTGGTGTTGAATACTGCATATGCTCTCAAACTGAGTTGATACATTGGTTCATTGTACTACTTTTCCCCTCATTTAATTCTTTGTTATAAGGGATAACTTTCTGGGAGCGGGAAGGACAAGGTTATATTGGCAAATGAAGATGACGTGGAAAATTAAAAATACATCAAAAACAACATTTTTAAGAAGAAAGTGGATTCAAAACTGGTTTCATATTGGACCCAAAGAGTACTCATCATTGGTACAATAACATCTAGGAATGAAGTCTCTGATAAGAATCTATATGTGCATGTTCAGGAGTGTTCAAGAGTGTTCATGACTCCTGGGCCTAGAGACCTATGGGTATTTAATTGTGAAGACCTTAAAAAGTTAAATAAATACAAGTTATTATGTTATATATGTGTCCTTAAGGGAGTCACGTGCTGGACTTGCTACAAGCATAGGTCTTGGTCACAAACGACACTATAGAGTTCAAGCATGAAACTGTCAGCAAGTCAGAGATAGCTGCATCCTTGACAACACCTTCTGAGCACTTTTCATCTGCCTATATCAGAGGTGAAGAAATCACAAAAATGGTCATAAGCATGTGAATTTAAGATCTGTAAAAGAGACCTAATGATTAAAGTGACAAAGTAAGGGGAGAATATTGTTTAAAAATAAGAAATTGCATAAAAAATGCTTTATAAGCCTTAGAGGGCTATCTATTACTATCTATTAACTATTATTATTTAAAATAATAACCATGGGCTTTCTTTTAGTATCCTAATTAACAAATTAATAAATAACAAATCAGATCAAATGAAGTGCTAGAGTGATACTATATGCAATACTATATGATTAATAACAAGGTTCTTTCTAGAAATGTATTCAGTGCTCAAAATGGATCAGGTTTAAGCAACTATTTATATCCTCTATCACAAAATAAATGCATAAAACACCAACTACTCCTAAGTACTGACAAATATTTAGAACATGAAGTATGACCCATCACATAACTTTATTCCTTCAAAGGAGGTTGGTACTTAATATATTAAAACAGGAAGCATTTCGTGGGATTGCTCAGCAGGTATTTTATTTTCATCCTAGCTCTGTAGTGTCCTGGCAACTTGCTCTAGGTCCATATCTCCTGGCACGGGTTGAGTTTATCTACTTGTAAGCAATTACCTTCTCTGAAAAGCATATAGTAGATTTAAAAAAAAAAAAAACCCTTACTGCTAATCATCCAGACTTTCAATTGACCCTTGGCCTTTTGCATGCAGATTGCAATGTTCAGAGCTGGAAAGATACATTTTCAGATTATTGGTCACCAATTCTCAGAGAAAGAAACACAAAGCAAAAAAGACCAGAGACTTTGAGTCATTCTTTTGAAGGTCACTGTATGCTCTTACTGCCATGTGCAAGTCACTACCATATCTGTCAGAGGATAGAAAGGAAGAAAAACTCCTCTCCCCATGCAATAATTCCAAGGGACAGTTATCTGAGTCTCAAATCACATACTTAGAAGAGAGGAAGAAGAGGAGAACAGAATTTTTCTCTCCCTTTAAACTTTACTGAATTGACAGTTCTTAGGTCTCAATAGTCAGTTCCCCGTCACAGATGGCATTGTGGGTTGGGGGCATGTAAGGAACAACCAGTAGTCTCTATTTATATATTTCTTTTATTAAGAAACCAAAGAAATGTATTGAGGAAGTGACCATGGTTCTTTCTCAACACTTCATGGGAAGTGTTATTTTTTTTTCTTTCTTAAGGCAGTTGTTTTAGTCAAGGGTTGTATTTTTCCTTAAATCGAAAGGGTTAGTGTCCTTATAGGAGTAGGTAATTAAATTGTAGATGGCCTGAATGCAATGTTACAAATAAATATCAATATTTATTCTGAAAGATAATGGTAAATTCCATTCAGTAGACATTAACTCCCAACACAATCTCTAAATTGAGAGTTCTGAGCCATACATTAGGAAAACATTCCTAGCAGTCTGTGGAGGATTCATCACTATTCCATCATTCTATTTATTTCTGTTCTATCAGAGTATGTGTGCCATTGGAAGTAAATGACCAGGGCACAAGCCCGTTCCCACAAATGAGATGATTTATGGGATGGTCACTATCACACTGGGACTAGACTTGTAATGGTAGCTGCATTACAAGGGATTAGGAAATCCCAGTTGTTTAAAAAGCATCCTTTTCCCTTCTTCCTGATGAGGTCTCAATCATTTAAAATGCAATATCCTTGAAAGTAGATAATCTTTATCAAGTATTCACAGTTCTATGTAAATAAAAGAATACTCCCAGCTTAGATTTTAATTTGAACTAGGACAGAGAACACTTGAGAACTCTGTAGCCTAAAAGTAGATCAAAAAACATTCACCAATTTCTTTAAATCAGCTGATACCTATTAAGGGTCTACTATGTGCAGAGCACTGCATGAGGCCCTGGTTGCAAATGTAACTGAATTTCAAACTGATTTCCCTGTAGGTGAATAAAGAGGGTTCAAAAGCCTAACTGGAAATCCTGGGAGTTGTGGTCTTAAAGAGATAATGTTCCCTCCTAACTCTAAAAGAAATGGGTCTATCATGAAGTAAGAGACCAAAGGAAAGCAGTTTCACCAGACAGGAAGCCTTTGAATCAATCCTTAGCAGAATGGAGAAGACAGAAGAGCCAAGAGAAGGGAGCCAAAGCCAAAAGAAAACAGACTGCAGTGAAGGAGCAGCAGCAGCTACACTATAGCCATCAAGTCCTGGTGATTGTTCGGTAGTGCAGGGTCTGAGACCAGGGAACTAAGTCTACTAGTCTACTACTAAAGGGCAAGATCTCTGCTTAATAGAATAAAGACATCAGACAGAAGCAGCTAGTTTTAACCATTCCCTTAAGTATGAAGAAAAGCTGAGAAAGGGTTAACTCCTTGTAACCTCAGTTTGGTGACTGTTGCTAGCAGGTATTTATATATTATTTTCTCATTTCTTTAAGCTGTTTCTGTTTAATGATTTTGTTTCACAGTCATAATTTCTTGGGGCTATATCTGTATACTAATTCCTAACAAATATCTAGGTGGCATGATGGATAGAATGCTGGACCTGGAGTCAGAGATACCTGAATTTGAATTCTGCCTCAAATACTTGTAATCTGAACCTAGAGAAGTCCCTTAACATCTCTCAGTCTCAATTTATTCATCTATAAAATGGGAATAATGCTAGCACCTATATCACAGATTTTTGTGAGGATCAATGAAATAAAATATCTAAAGTGCTTTGCAAACTTTAAAGCATTATATAAGTGATAACTGTAACTGTAATTATTATTCCTAAGAGTTCTATACCATGGAGAGCAAAAATGGAGGACACCAATGGCTAACTGTAAATGAACAGAATTTAACTAGGTCAGATTTAAATATCTGTTCAAGACATAAGACGTTTTCCCAAAGAGGGGCTTCTCAAACTGAACCTTTTACAATGACTATTTTTATTTATAATTTTTATTGATTAAATTCATAAAGTAGCAGAGAGAAAAAAACTCACATAGACCCAAGACCAATTTGCCCCTAGGTTAAAGCATGAGCTATTGTTGTAACTAGAACCAGGCATCTGGGCCATCTAGTAGAAGGACAAAGAAAGAGAGAAAGAAAGAAAGAAAGAAGAGAGAGAGGGTGAGGGAGGGAGGGAGAGAGGAAGAAAAGAAAGAAAGAAGGAAGGAAGGAAGGAAGGAAGGAAGGAAAGAAGGAAAGAGAGAGACAGAAAGAAAGAAAGAAAGAAAGAAAGAAAGAAAGAAAGAAAGAAAGAAAGAAAGAAAGAAAGAAAGAAAGAAAAAGAAAGAAAGAAAAAGAAAGAAAGAAAGAAAGAGAAAGAAAGAAAGAATTTGGGAAGGAAGGAAGGAAGGACAAAGAGAATTCCTAGCCAGAGTCTTGCTCCACAGTAACTAACATCTTTCTGCTGGTTACGCGTGCATGCGCACACACACACACACACACACACACACACACACACACACATACACATATACACACACACTAAGGGATAAGTACTTTTCCTCAATCAACTTGCATTCTACTAAATGTATTTATAAAAAGTCTGTAGAACCTAGAAGCAAAGTATCTCAGGTCAGTTTTGTAAAATTATATGTCCTGTTCACTGGATATGTTTTTATAGGAGAGTTTGGAAACCATTCATATTTTGGGACAAGTTTAAAATTATTAAAGGTTTACTAACATCTAGCCTCCTCCTCTAACTGCTGAATTCCTCCACAGAATCTTCATTTGAGGAGGCTACCCACACCAACCATACTCACTTCTAACTTGGATCAGCTGCTGATTCTCTGGTATTTTTTCCACCATGACCCTTCAATGGTATTCTCCCTTCCTTTTCAGCTCTCTTTTATACGGTGACTTCTCCCTTCAAATGTAAGGCCCCTGAGGACAAAGGCTGCTTTTTTTTGCTTTTGGCATAGTGGATAGAGTACCCAGGCTGGAGTCAGAAAGAGAACTCATCTTCAAATCCGGCCTCAGATACTTATTAGCTGTGTGACTGTGAGCAAGTTAATTAACCCTATTTGCCTCAGTTTGAGCTGAAAAAAGAAATGGCAAACCACTCCAGGATCTTTGCCAATAAAACACCCAAAGGGATTATGAAGAGTCAGACGTGACTGAAAAATAACAACCATAATGCTTTGCGTGGTACCTGGCACTTAGTAAACATAATAAATGCTTTGTCTAATCTAATCTACTATACACTAGACACAGGGAAAACCCAAAATGTAAACGATCTCCTTGAATCAACAATTCAGCATATACATTCTTGAAGCAAGACAGAATAGTGAGTTGAGTGACTTGAGTTTTGCACTTGTCATCAACAAGAGAGACCTGAGTTTGAATTCCACTCCATTTACTAGTTATTTGCCACTGACGAGTCATTTAACTTCTCGGAACTTCATTTTCTAATCTGTAAAATGGGGGGTAATAATGTCTACAGCATTTACCTCACTGGGTTATTGTAAATGTCAAATGAGGCAAGATATACAATACATTTTGTATATCTGTATAAATGTCAGTTCTTCTTCTTCTTATTAGAATTGGCAGGAATTTCAGAGGCCATCTAATCCTTCTATCTGGGAATAAATTCTTTTGACTCCCCATCATTCAGGCTCTGCTGGAAAGGCTCTGGTGATGGGGAAACTCGCTCTCTAAAAATAAATAAACAACAACAAACCTCATGTTATTTTTATACAACTCTGATAGATAGAAATTGGATTCTGTAAAATGGGGACATCCAAAGGCTGTCCTGAAGATAAAACGAGATACTATTTATAAAGTGTTTTGCACACCTTAAAGCACTGTAGGAATATTTACTATTACTACTATTGAATTACTATTGAAAGTTCTTCTTTATATTCAGTCAAAATACGTCTCATTTAACTCACCCCCCTTTGATTCTACGAGTGTGTATTAACTGTTTACTCTGTGATAGACACAAGTAAAATGCAAAATTTAGGTAAAATTTCATCCTTTCCTCCCTCGAATTTTTAGTCTGGAAAAGAGGTATTGCATTTTGATAAGTACAAAGTAAGATATAGTGCTCTGATAATAAGGTGAAATCTACAGAAGTAATTATGAAAGGAGTCCAGGAAGAAATAAGGGGCAAATCAGGGCAGGCTTCCTGGAGGAGATAGCATTTGAATTGAGGTCTGATAGGATTCCACAGACAGGACAGAGGGGAGACAATGTTCTGGACAACAAATACCTGGAGAAGTAAAAATAGCTATGTATGGGAGACTACAAAGAGACTGATGTTCTGGATTCTAAATTGACTCTGATGCTTTAGAAGTGGTGTGACCATGGGCAAATCCCTTAATCTTTTGAGGATTCATGATAATATGCAGCACCTGCTTCTTGGGGTTTTAGTAAGCAAATGCTTGGAAACAAACCTTAAAGCACTACATGAGTATAAGTTGTTGTTGCTGTTTGTCCTTTGAACTGTTCAAATTAGTCTAATTAATTAGAGCACAGTGTACATAGGGAGTAGAATGAAATGAGGTTGGAAAGCTTAAGTGGTGTCTGATTGTGGGCAGTCTTGAATGTCAGATTAATGAACTTGGATTTTGTTCGGTAGGTGATAAGTGTTTATTGCAAGTTTTTTAGCTGTATTTTATTTTTCCCAGTTACATATAAAGACAATGTTTAGCATTCATTTGTACAAATTTTGAATTCTAAATTTTTCTTCCTCCCTTCCTCTCTCCCCTTTCCTCTTCCTAAAATGATAAGCAGTTTAATATAGGTTATATATATATAATTATGTAAAACATATTTCCATTTAGTCATAGTTATGACAAAAGAAACAGACCAAAAAGGAAAAAAACATGAAAAAAGAAAGGAAAATAGTATGCTTCAAACTGCATTCAGAGTCCATCAGTTCTTTCTTTGGATATGGAGAGAATTTTTCATCATGAACTCTTTGTAATTGTCTTGGATCACTGCACTGCTGGGAAGCACTAAGTCATTCATGGTCAATCATCATACAATGTAGCTGTTGCTTTATACAATGTTCTCCTGGTTCTGCTCATTTCACTTTGCATCAGGTCATGTAAGACTTTCCAGGTTTTTTCTGAAATCTGCCTGCTCATCATTTCTCATTGCACATTAGTATTCTATTACATTCATATATCATAGCTTGTTCAGCCATTTCCCAATTGATGGGCATCACCTCAATTTCCAATTTTTTTGGCACCACAGAAAGGACTGCTAGTAATATTTTGGCACATGTAGGTCCTTTTTCTTTTCTTATGCTCTATTGAAAAGTTTTAGAAGAATAAGTGACTCATTAAAACATAGTGAAGACAAGGAAATGATGCAATAGATATCACGGAGGAACAAAGGTATTCAGATTTTATATCGGAAGAAAATTCCTCAATATTAGTGTTGTCCAAATGTGGGATAGGATGCCACAAGAGTTTATTGGAGACCTTCAAGCAAAGACTAAATGACCACTTGTCAGGTATTGTGTAGAAGAGATTCTTTTTTAAGTATGAGTTGGTCTAGATAGTCATTGAGGTGTCTTTCAACTCTTACATTCTTTGATTCTGTGAAATCTGCTCCCAAGTATCTCTAAAGCCAAATCTCAAATATACTGGTTCTACCCTTGAGCTCAATTTCATACTCACATTGATTCAGTCTCTGATCTCATGTGAACTCACATTGAGGGTACTAATCTTACCACAACTATTTGCCTTTCCATTCCATCCATGCTACCAATTCTCACAGCTCCCAGGCTAGCCTCCAAAACTGGTAACCAATCTATACTAGCTTTGAGACTACTTTGCTGACCACCATCCTATCCATAAAACTGAAGAATCTGACTCTCCTTCCCTCCTTTATCCCACTCCCATAGTCATAACCACAATTTCTAAAGATGAGAAGGAAATCATCCAGAAAGTACAGAACTACTTATCTGGTAACCCCATTAGTCCCTTTGTATCCCAGGATCTTGACAACTCCTCCATTTGACTACAACCTGTATTTCCAAAATTGTTTTCATTACTTTCTTTCATGTATCCTTCATGCCAGGTGAAATGAACTATTAGATGTTCTCCAAACTTGATATGCTGTTCCCCCGTTCCATGTATATCTGTGCGGTATCTCCTATGTCTGGAATGCACTCTCCTTTTTATCTCTTCCTTTCAAATTACTGTCTTTTTTTTCAAGGTTTAGGTCTGGTGCTACCTACTTTGTGAAGTTTTTCTTAATTGCCACTAATTCAAGGCATTCACTCTCTACAAAAAAATTTCTTAGAACTCTGTCTGGACCTTCTTCCTTTGTTCCTAGCCCACACTATACATTGTATTGTGCTTAACTGTGTAACTATGTATCTCCTTCAATATGGTTGAAGCTCCTCAAAGGAAGCTTATGTCACTGTTTTCATCCTTAAATCCCCAATGCTCAACACAAAACAATACTTAATACATATCCTTAAACATTGAATTTAGAGGCAAAGTGATATAGTGAAGAAAACATTAGATTTGGCGTCCAAGAAACTGAGTTGGAATCCTGGGGATATGTACTATATGTAGATCTTGGCCAAATAATTTCCCCTATTCCTGTCTCAGGTTCCTTATCAGTAAAATGAATTCCTAATAGAGCAAAAGATATGAACAAAGTTTTCAAAACAACTTCAAACAATAAGTCCAAATAACCACTAGTAAGAAAATTAAAATTACTCAGAGGTTTTAGCTCATACTATTTCAATTGACAATACTGACAAAAAATGAGAAGAGTCAATGTTGGAATAGCTATAAAAAGACAGGCCTACTAATGTACTTTTGGTGGGACTTTGAAAAAGTCTAACCATTCTGAATTTCAATTTAGAATTATATAAGAAAAGTGACTAGGTTGTCCATGGTTTTTAACCCAATGATCCTGCTACTAAGAAACATGTATCCCAAAGTCAAAGACAGAAGCAAAACAAAATATACTAAATGTATTTAAATATTCATAGCAAAACTCTTTATGGTAACCAAAAACAAAGTAGTGTCCATTGCCTGAAGAATGGCTGCTAAAAATCTATGATATGTGAGTGTAATGAAATATTACATTCAAGTGAAAAATAGCTTCATATGATTCCGAATTAAATAAGCAGAACCAGAAGAATAACATACCAAATGACTACAAAAAATGTTATTGAAAAGATCCGTAAAAGGAAGCTAAAATCGAGTAACTACAAAACCAATCATCATTTCATGGAACAAATAATGAAACTGACCAACTACCCCATAACAGACAAGTTGGGGACTTCTAGTATAGAATATTGTGTATATTTTCAGCTACTGTCACTGTATTTAAATATTTTACTTTTTTGCTTTGTCACAAGAGAACATTCAATGTGGAAGAGAATAGAATATGTGTGACTTAAAGACCAAAATCTACAATAATTTTTTTTTAATGAGAGTGTTAAACTAGATAACCACTAAGGTCGCTTCTAACTTGAATCTGTGATCTATGAATTAAATCAAGTTAAACTGAAGCTATAGGTCTAACATGCAAGAAAGAAAGCAGAATTGGAGATAGAAATTTAGGCATCATCTGCATAAAGTGGTAGTATCTCTGACCACTAACATTAAAGGGACTTTAGATTAAAAGACAAGGAGAAGGAAATGTGTCCACGTACTCCTGTTAAACTAGATACTGCTGAGGGCAAGAAGTATGATATACAACAAATAGCCCCAGGGGATTAATAATCCACAAGAAATGAGAAGAAAGCAGAAATTACATTTGTGATATGCATGGGCTCAGATGCCTACACATAGATACAAACAGAACAGGTAATAAATATGTAGGGTGACAAACAGGACCTGAGAGATATTACTGAGGCTTGGTGGTTGTGACTAATGACTAATGTAACAATTAAAGCGTGCACACTATCCAAGAAGAAGTTAGGTAGAAAGTGAGGCAAGCTAGAATTGTATAGTAAAAAGATAAACTATGGCTGGAATGTCCTACTCCCTCCCTTCTACTTGTGAAATTGCTGTTTATGCTTTGAATCTCAACTCCAGAGGAGCCTTTCCCAAGGAGCCCTCCCTGTTCATGATAAACCCACTCAACCCTAACAAAGCATTCTGTTTTGCAACTCACTAAGACACTGATCATCATGTAATATTGTGTATTCATAGCTGCCTATGTCTTTGTCTCCTAAATTATAAATTCCACAAGAGGAAGAGCTTTGTCTTACCTAAAGTGATCTTCCACAAAACTTAACATGATAAGTTTAAGTCATTTGTCCCATAGGTGACATAGTGGATATAGCACTGGGTTTGGAATCAAGAAGACTCATCCTCATGAATTCAAATCTGGCCTCAGATATTTACTAGCTGTGTGACCCTAGGCAAGTCACTTAAACTGGATTACCTCAGTTCCCTCATCTGTAAAATGAGCTGGAAATAGAAATGGGAAACCACTACAGTGTCCTAGTCAAGGAAACCCCAAATGGGGTCACAAACAGAAAGACACAATTGAAATGACTCAGCAACAAAACCATATGCCCAGAGTTCACAAAGGGCTTCAAATGGCATTGGTGATCTTTTGTGTGATCAATGCAATGGCAAACAGAAAAGGTTCCACAGAACTGGACATGTCCTGTCTTCAAACAAAAAAAGGGAGTTTTCCAGCTGTAGGATGATGATATGATATTGATTCCTAATAAACATCTTGGACAGATTACTGTAAGGAAGCTTATGAGCACTCTCCCATTATAATTCAAGCTCCCTTTCAGTAAGGACTTTTTCATTCAATGTCATATCCCCAGCTCCTAACACAGTACTCAATAGCAGGTAGCTCAATAAATGTTTGTTGATTGATTGACTGATTGAAGTGCAAGCATAAGTCTTCTGGATTAGACAGCATGGGTTCACAAGACCATAGATATAAAATCTGGAAGGGAATTTCTGAGACTATCTAGTCCAACTACCTCATTTTATAGATGGAGAAACTGAGGCCCAGAGAGGCTAGGCTAACTTACCCAAAGTCCCACATCATAGCAGTAGCAAGTGGTAAAGCTGAGATTCAAGCCTAAATTTGAACCTTGACTCCAAATGCAAACTCACCTTCCAATGCACTGTGCTGCCCTCTTAATGGGTCCATTAAGAATTCCCCACTCTCCCTCACCCCCTATATCCAAACAGCTGCCAGGTCCTATCATTTCTACCCTTGTAACCTGTCTTATATATTACCACCTTCTCTCCTCTGATGATACCACTCCAGGTCATAGATCCTCATACCCTCATAACTAGACCATTGCAATAGCCCACTGCTTGGTCTCCTCAAGTCTCTCCCTACTCCAATCCATTCTCCACTCATCTCTCAAAATGGTCTTCCTAAAGCCCAGATATAACCATGTCACATACCTATTCAATAAACTGTGAGATCCTTGAGAACAGGGTCTGCTTTTTTTTTTCCTTTTTTGTATCCTCATCACTTAGCACATAGTTTCTGGTACATAGTAGGTACTCAATAAATGTTAATTGACTGACTAAACCTGTCATGTTATATTAGCCTAGTTCTGTTTCATTTTTGTTTTTGTCTGACAGGTTCATTAAATTATTTTATTTTATTTTCAGGCCTGAATTCTTTCCTCCTTCCCCATCCACTGAGAAGGCAAGGGGGAAAAAATGCATCACATATACATAGTAAAGGTATTTCAATTCCCTTTTACTCATTTTTGTTTAATCCTTTACAATCTAACAATCATTCTCATTGATTGAAAAGAAACAAGAACAAAATCAACGCTAAGTAATTCTACTTCCTTTCTGTTAACTGTTTTCATCCTACCATCCATATCCATCAGTGAACCTAAACCTTCATCATTCTTTTTCCAACTCATATAAATAAAAAGTCTTTTTTTCTTATCATTAGTCTTTTTTGTCAATCTTTTGCCTTTGTGTGGGTTTCACCATCCCAATAATCTTCTTACAAAGGCCATATTCTTTTATATTCATCTTTGGTTACATCCAGAAGAGAGTAAAAGAATGGTGGAGGACAGAGCCAAGGTGGTGAAGTAGAAGGATGGACCTGTAGAAGTCCTCTCCCACAACCCAAAAAATACCTGTAAAAAATGACTCTAAACAAATTCTAGAGCAGCAAAAGCCACAAAACGATAATGTGAAAGAGATTTCCAATCCAAGACAGCCTGGAAGGCTGGGGAAAAAAAGGATTGTCACACAGGGATCAGAGCAGAGTGCAGCTCAGACTTGGCTGCCCAGTGAGTCAGAGATAGGACCAGAGCAGGTTTCAGGGCAAGGAATCATGGGTTCCCAGATCTCTCACACCACAAATGCCAAAGACAACATCAAAGGTCTGTGAGAAGCTCTTTCACCTGAGTGAGAAGGGAGCAAGGTCCTGCCCTAGCCCAGGTGGCTTCCGGCAGCCCCAGGCAGCAACAGAATCCATTTTTGGAGCCCTGGGCCTAAAGATCCTGGGGGAATCGGCAGCTGATCTGGATCTCAGCTCTGAGTTGAGGAGGAGTGCTGGTCTGGTGGAGCTGACAGAGGCTCTGGAGTAGGAATTCTACTCCCAGACCCTGGGCAGAAAAGCTTGTGGTTGCTCTCAGACCAGAGTGCAGGCCAGGAGAAAAGTAAATTCCTCTCCTTTGATTGTGCCACCTTGGAGGAACTGAGAATTTACAGGTCCCTAGAGTATACCCTCCCCTTGACAAATGACTCAAAAGTCAAGTAACCAGCTGGGAAATTGCCCCCTGAAAGGGAAAAAAATAAGACTATAGAAGGTTACTTGGTGAATGGGTATTTTCTTCCATCCTTTTGAATGAGGAATAAACATGCATACCATCAGAGGAAGAAGTCAAGGCTTCTGTATCCAGCACTTCCAAAATAAATACGCAATGGTCTCAGTTCATGGAAGAGCTCAAAAAAGATTTTGAAAATGAAGTAAGAGAAGTGAAGGAAAAATTGGGAAGAGAAATGAGAGCGATGCAAGAAAATTATGAAAAGCAAGTCAACAGTTTGCTAACGGAGACCCCAAAAAATGCTGAAGAAAATAACACTTTTAAAAATAGACTAACTCAAATAGCAAAAGAAGTGCAAAAAGCCAATCTGGAGAGGAATGCTTTAAAAAGCAGAATTAGCCAAATGGAAAAGGAGGCTCAAAAATTCACTGAAGAAAATAGTTCTTTAAAAATTAGAATGGAGCAGATAGAAGCTAATGACTTTATGAGAAAGGAAGAAATTATAAAACAAAACCAAAAAAATGAAAAAAAAGGAAGATAATGTGAAATATCTCATTGGAAAAACAACTAACTTGGAAAATAGATCCAGGAGGGACAATTTAAAAATTATGAGACTACCTGAAAGTCATGATCAAAAAAAGAGCCTAGACATCATCTTTCATGAAATTATCAAGGAAAATTGCTCTGATATTCTAGAATTAGAGAGTAAAACATTGAAAGAATCACTGATCACTTCCTGAAAGAGCTCTGAAAAAAAAAAACTCCTAGGAATATTGCAACCAAATTACCGAGTTCTCAGATCAAGGAGAAAATATTGCAAGCAGTCATAAAGAAACAATTTGAGTATTGTGGAAACACAATCAGGAAAACACAAGGTATAGCAGCTTCTTCATTAAGGGATCAAAGGGCTTAGAATATGATATTCCAGAAGTCAAAGGAACTAGGATTAAAACCAAGAATCACCAGCAAAATTGAATATGTTACTTCAGGGGAAAAAATGGCCATTCAATGAAATAGAGGACTTTCAAGCATTCTTGATGAAAAGACCAGAGCTGAATAGAAAATCTGACTTTCAAACACAAGAATCAAGAGAAGCATGAAAAGGTATACAGGAAAGAGAAATCATAAGGGACTTACTAAAGTTGAATGGTTTACATTCCTACAAGGAAAGATAATATTTGTAAATCTTGAGACTTTTCTCAGTATTAGGGTAGTTGGAGGGATTATATATATATAAACAGAAGGCACAGGGTGAGTTGAATAGGAACAGATGGTATAAAAATAAATAAAATTAATGAGTGAGAAAGGAATATATTGGGAGGAGAAAGGAAGAAATGGAATAGGGCAAATTATCTCTCATAAAAGAGGCAAGAAAAAGTTTTTTCAATGGAGGGAAAAGAGGGGAGGTGAGAATCAAAAAGTGAAGCTTACTCTCATCACATTTGGTTTAAGGAGGGAACAATGTGCACATTCAATTGGGTATGAAAATCTATCTTACACTACAGGAAAGTAGGGGAGAAAGGGATAAGTGGGGTGAGGGGATGATAGAAGGGAGGATAAATAGGAAGAGGGAGTAATTAGAAGTAAACACTTTTGGGGAGGGACAAGGTCAAAAGAGAGAATAGAATAAATGGGGACAGGATAGGATGGAGGGAAATATAGTTAGTCTTTCACAACATGACTATTATGGAAGTTGTTTGCAAAACTACACACATTTATAGCCTATATTGAATTGCTTGCCTTCTCAGTGAGGATGGGGGGGGGGTGGGGAGGAAGGGAGAGAAGTTGGAACTCAAAGTTTTAGGAACAAATGTTGAGAATTGTTTTGCATGCAACTTGGAAATAAGAAATACAGGTAATGGGGTATAGAAATCTATCTTGCCCTACCAGAAAAGAGAGATGATGGGACTAAGGGAAGGAAAGAGTATGATAGAAGGGAAGGCAGATTGGGGGAAGGGGTAATCAGAATGCATGGTGTTTTGGGGTAGGGGGAAGGGAGAGATGGGGAGAAAATTTGGAACTCAAAATTTTGTGGAAATGAAGGTTGAAAACTAAAACTAAATTAATTCATTAAATCAAGTGGGAAAAAAATGGTGGGGGAGACTTGAAGCCTTCTCATCAGCGGGTTGACTGTTGTTGTTTGTCCTTTATTCTAAAAGAAGACTGATGACTTCAGGAGAGTGATGTCTTGAGTTGCAAGTGAATTGCATTTAAGTGAGCAGAGCTATGCAGAGTCATCTGCCTGACCCTCTCCTGCAGAGGCATCAGAGTCCAGTGGAAAGACATAGGTCCAGATGACTGACAATGGCCCCAGATGCAGTGAGAAACTTTAGCCTTTTTAAAGGAAGGTCTTTCTCAGGTCTGAATTGATTAAAGAAACTAGGAATATTTAATCTGAGGTACACTTTGGAATAGCACAATTGCTGTCTTTCAAATAGAATTGTCTAGTGGAAAAGTAATTAGATTTGTGTTTCATGTTCTCAAAGGAAAGCACTAGGTCCAATGAGCAGAATTTATAGGAAATAGATTTTGACTCATTATAAGGAAAAACTTATCTATTAGATGTACCCACCCCCCAAAAATAACTAATGGGGAGGAATTCATGGATAAGTTAGGCAGGGGAGGTGAACCTGCAGCCTAGAGGCCATATGTGGCCTTCTAGGTCCTCAAGTGCAGCCTTTTGACTAAGAACCTAGAGGGCCACATGTAGCCTTGAGGCCACAAGTTCCCCACCTTTGAATTAGAATATATACCTTGTTGAGACCTCATCAAACAGAATCTTATAATCTATGACTTGGGCAAAATAGGTGTGTGGTATAATTTGAACCAAGGAAAGGTTTCATCAGAAAGAAAAAACAAAAACCCTCCTCAACCTGCTGTCTGATTATTTGAAATCTTTTAAACTTTAATTCTACAATTAAACAACTTTACAATTAAATATAAACACCATGCTGTCATGGAGTAAGTGCAACAGAGTGCCTGTACATTTTAACATCACTATTTTTCCCCTACTAGCAAGCCCATGTCTCAGCTCACTGGTGCCTCCTTTAGGTTTCAAGCTGCTACCAATTTCTCCTATCTCAAGGAAAAGACTAAAAACTAATCCACCTCACTCATTTTTCTTTGCCTTTCTTCTTCTATCTCACCACACCTCCCTCTCTCAATTGCATGTCAACCTATTAGGTATTTCAAAGGGATTTGTTGTTGGGAACTACATTGCGGCAGAGAGAATAAAGATGAACAGTTCAGCTTAATTCTGATATTCTTGTCATTTGCTGTTGCTATTTAGTCCTGTCTCACTCTTTGTGACCCCATTTGGGGTTTTCTTGGCAAAGATACTGGAGGGGTCTGCCATTTCCTTCTCCAGTTCATTTTACAGATGAGGAAAATGAAGCAAACAAGGTAAGTGACTTGTCCAGGTCACACAGCTAGTAAGTGTCAGAGGCCAGATTTGAATTCACAAAAAGGAATCATCCTTATTCCAGGCCTGGAGCTCTATCTGCAGCACCACTTAGCCAGATCCCAGCAAAACTATGCCAGTACCATATGGGCACTAGTTGAAAGAGCCACGGATGTTTAATTTGGGGAGAAGAAAATTTGGGAATGGGGAAAAGACATGAGGGTATCTTCAAATATTTGAAAGTCTGTCATGTGGAAGAGACTTTTTCTCTTCTGGACCACAGACCAATGGGTGCAAATTATAGAGAAATAGATTTTTGACTCTGCTTATGCTCATTCCCTTAGGAGTATATGACTCACATTGCATAGTGCTACTGTGATAACCATAAGAACCCACAGGTATATCAAAATATCAATGTATTCTCAAATCCTATGGACACACACCCCATAACTGGAAAAGACGATTTCTTTTTTTATTGTTTTCTTTTAATTAATTTTTTTCAATAAACAAAAATAGACTTTATCTCCCTTCCACCAATTCTGTCCTCACTATGTAAGGAGGAAGGGAAAGGATTAAAAGAAACAAGAAAAATAAAATTAGTGTAATAAATATTCACAGTCAAGCAAAACAAAATAATGCATCACTCGTGTCCAAAAACTTCATATCTCATTGTGCACCCTGAGTCCATCACCTCTCTGTTAAGAAGTGGGTACCATATGGCATTATCCATCCTTGAGAATCTTAGTTCCTTGTTGCGTTGATCAGAATTCTCAACTCTTTCCATTTTACTTGTTTTTACAGTCTTGTTGCTGTTATATAAATTGTCCAGTGGTTCCCCTATTATCTCCAGGATCAAATATAACACATTGCTTCAGCTCCCAACTCCAAGTATCTTCATTGACTGTCCTCCATGACTGGAAATCCTTCCTTCCTCATCAATGCCTCTTAGCTTCCTTCAGGTCTCAGATGAATAAATCCTCACTTCCATAAGAAGTCTTGCCCAGTCCTCAATTTTAGCGCCTTCCCTCTCAAATTTTCCCCAATTTATCCTATATATATCTTGTTTATTCATATTTGATTGAATATTATCTCCCCTGTTAGACTGTAAACTTCTTGAAAGCAATCACTAGGTTTTTTTCATTTTTTCTTTGCTTTTTTTTATATCGCCAGCACTTAACACCTGCCACACTTGCCTACTGTCTCACTCACTTATTTCACTCAACATCAGTTTATACAAGTCTCCCCAAATCTGTATCATTCCTTATCAAACAATAGTATTGCATTATATTCATATATCATCATGAGCTCAGCTAATTGGGACAAGAACATTTCATCACAGATTTAAAAGGAAAATATTTTAGAGAGATGCAAAGAATGATAGGCCAGGTATCGACAGGATGAGAAACAGGGAAAGGGTGAAGGTTTAGTAGGAAGGGGAGATTGAAAGATAGGTAATAAAAACAACCCACCCAACTCTTAGTTTTGCCTAGGGCCAATCCTAAGTGACAGACAGTTGCAGCATGATCTGTTGGAAGAACAAAAGACACTATGACAAAGTTGGACTTCCACTAACTCATTGGGTGACCTTGAGTACAGTCAACCTATTTGAACCTCAGTTGACCAAACTATAAAACAGGGTTTAAAATAAGGCAGTAGTTGAACCAGTTGATCTACTGAGGTCCCTTCCAGCTCCAACGCATTCTGTATTTCTGTGGGTCATTAGAATGGGTAGGGTTGTTGGATTCAGGGAGACTGCAGCTAAGCAGGACACCACCAGGAGGCAGCATGGAGTTGAGTTATTGCATGGAGAGAGGAATTTCAACTTGACTGTCACTGAACAATACATAGGAAAACTGTACCCACAAAGGTAGAAACAGCTGGCCTCATAGGATTCTCTGAAAAAGCCCAATCAAGACCACCAGTTAAACAAGTTATGTACTGATGAGGTAAGGCAGTGACTCAATTAAGTTCCCATCCATGGTAGCTAAAATTATGCAAACAAACAATAAAAATCCAAAGAAAACTAATGGCTTTACTTGTCCAGGTAGAGTTCTGCTATCACACGACACTTGCACACAGACTGTATAGCTTGACAAAGTTATGGCTGTCAGTGACCAAAGAAGCATAGGTGATATTCCATAAAGCTGCTGACAAGGCTATTCTCAGCCCTTTGGAGAATGCCCAAAAGTCAAGGTATCTTGTTCAAGAACAATGATGCTGTTGGAATATAATAGGGCTTCCCAGACCAACAGAGAGGGGCATGCGCACCTCAGTACCCTTCAAGACCATCTTATTGATGGTATTGCCCAGGATACAGAAATGCATTCAGGTTGGTGATAAATTTCATCTGAGTTGCCCAAGGGACTTCACAAGCATTAATTGTGGATCTGAAGAAGTCAGCCTTCTTCCTTTGTAGCTCTTAATAGGAATAACATTGGAACAATCTGTCATAGATTAAAATACTGTAGCTAAGACTCCATGAATCTATTCATTGTTTAATGGGGCCTGCGTCCTTCAAGGAGGGGGTCACAAATTTACATAATGTCCCCAAATGCTATAATTTAAGCTTGGCTCTTAGATTTACTCAACAGATGTGAAAAACATATGTATCCAAATAACTCCCTAGAAACTATGCATATGAAGAAGCTGAAAACAACAAGTTATTCCAGCTAAGGTCAGCATTCATTTATACTCCAAATTTTCTCTGATCTGCATTTTTATGATGATATAACATGGCATAGTATTGTAGTTATGATCACACCCCTTTTTTTGGAGAGGTGCCCAATCCAAATGTGTATTACATGTGAATCTATGTTAATTAAAAACAAATATTCCCAAAATCATGTTTTTTTACAGTAATTACACAATTACTTCAAGTTAAGGAAAACAAACAACAAAAAGTCCACTACTAAAGAAGATGAGCCATTTTACAATCAGGTGAAGGGGTGACCACTTTTAATGAAAAATGTGTTTAAGGCACCACTGGAAACTTCTTAGTTAAATTAGACACTTAGATGGAGGAGGGTCTGGTTCAATACATGATCAAATTGCCCCTGTGGAGCATTTGAATATTTAAAGGATTTTGAAAATATCTAAAAAATGTTGTATGACAAGCAAATCCCCTTTCAACAAAGCTCATCTCCAGGACTGCTTAAAGCAAAACTAAAGCAGGCAAAAGTCCTTCACAAAACTCCCTAACACTCTTCTTTCTCTATGAGACTTTTCTCCCACATTATACCCTACCTAATCCATCCTATCACACTATACCAAGAGGAATTAACAAGGAATTTTTGTACTGGAAGCAAAATACTCCAGACTGTATGAAGGCAAGTAACATAAAGTATTTTAACTAAGGTGGATATTACCTCACAGCAGCCTGCCCACTGGTAGCCTCCTATTTTAAACTATTGTTGCAAACTTTTAAATTGCTAAAGGATTGCAAGTACTCTGTTCTCTTGAAATTCAGTGCCCTGGACCTTCATCACTACACCCTACTTAAAATTCTTATTCTACATTTATACTTAAGACACCACAGAAGACCAGGGGAAGATATGGTTTGGGGGACTATCCAAGACCTTCTAATCAAACCTACTATAACCTGATTGAGAAAAGAGAAAGATTGCTGTTACAACATTATTTTGAAGCAAAAGGGACAGAATATGAAAATCTCAAAATAAAAGCACAAAGATTTCTTTAGAAAGCAAAAAAAATTGTAGTCAAGATAACTGAGGAGGAAATACATGTTTTATATAACACCTACTATGTGCCAGACACAGTGCAAGGTAATGATTTAAAATATTAACTTATTTGAGCTTCACAGAAACAGAGGTTAAGTGATTTGCCCAGGGTCAGACAGCTAATAAAGTTTCTGAGGCCAGATTTTTAACCTAGGTCTTCCTGATTCTAGACGCAGTGTTTTATCCACTGCACCAGCTGCTTCTATGAGAAATTCATAGACCTATTTGTATTGGAATTTAGGATATAATAAAAAGAACAGTGAGATATAAGCAAATTTTTTCTTTTCTTTTTTTTTTTTTTTTAGAAATTTTCATACTGAGCTAGTAGAAAAGATTATGAATAGCTAAGCAAATCAAAGGTAATTAGAGACTAACAGTTGCAAAATAGGATAGTAAATGACTTAATAAAATAATTGAGCATGTCTATTACCTCTAGGAGCAATAAATGAAGCATCTCAAAGTACTATCATTAAAATTCCCAGAAAATGAGTTCTAGCAGGAATAATTGTTCACATTGGACTGGATTCTACACGGTGAGTAACTTTTTAGCTATATTTTGAGGATTACAAAAGCACTGTAATTGGCTTAGGTTACTAGGGTCTCCTTCTCAAAGTGTGGTCTGCAGACCACTAGAGGTCTGTGAGAACCCTCCAGGTGGCCAGTGAGTTAGTTTTTATAGCATTCATGTTTTTACCCATAGCTTTATTTTTGTTTCTGTCATGAATTAATACCCCTGCAATGGGAGCTGAATGCCACAGAGATGCTGTGTTGGTGAGACTATCATATGATAAAGTCCTTTCAAATTCTTCAATAGTTCAAACACTCTCTTCCCTTCTTCATAAATATAACTCTCAGTGAATTAAGAGAAACAGAATTTAAAGTTGGAGAGGATCTTAAAGATCATCTAATTCAGCTACGCCTCCCTCCATTTTACAGATATGAAAATTGAAAACAAGAGAGACTGATTGCCTTTCTTTTTTCTTCTCTTTAAGTCTTTCTTTTTCACACTCAACTTATTAATAAATACAAAACATTTCAGTATACAAGGGAGAGCAAGAAAGAGGCTAGTATGAAAAAGTGTGTACAAAATGGTTTTTTTTTGAGAAATATAATGTCCCAAAAATCCTAGAGCAATTTTACACTTAAATAACTTCAGAAATACAAATGTTATAAACTTAACAAAGCAACATTTAAAAGGTTAATTATTTACATTTTTAAAATACTGACTTATTCATTATTAAAAATTTAATATAACCACCATCCTGTGCTATACATAGCTCTAGTCAATTTTGGAATGTTGTAAAACTTTCATCAGCTGCTTTTCAGTGACTGAAAAGACAGCATTTGTAATCCTAGTCTTAAGATCATTCAAAGAATGAGATTTTGCTATAAACAGGAGAGTGTTGATGTGACCCTATAAGAAAATAGATCAGATGATTGAAATGGTAAAGTAAGAGGTCCTCTTCTGCTGAATAGTCTGAGGTGTCAAACAGAAACTATCATACTTGCAAAACATAGTGAAAAGCATCCTATTTAACTTGAAATTAAAATCTAATTATTTAAAATTTACAAAGCCAAATAAGTAGAAAATAAATTTAAATAATTAGATTTTTCAAACAATGTCTTTTGTTTCTGAAGTTATCTAAGTTTAAAACTATGCTAAGACTTTTGGGATACCCTGTGTCTTCATATTAAATGTAAAAAACAACAACCTTACTCTCTGTGTGCCTTTCTGCACTTTCTTGTTTTCCTCAGTATTTTTTTTTTGCTTACATTTTATTTTAATAAATTGTCCTACTTAATACCCTCAATCGCAACTCCCCATCCTCATTGAGCCAATAAAAAGAATAAACTGAAAAACTAAAGCCCTCAGTACATAGCTCTATAGTCTGGCAAAACAAATTGCCATATTGACCACATCTGAAAATATATATGTGGCTGATTTTTCTAAGATCAAGGAAGTCAAGGGCAAAGCTAGGATTCAAACAAAGGTCTGCTAACTCCAAATGGGAAGTTCTCCTCAGCACACTGTACTTCCCAGAATTCTTCTTGTGAGTTCTATGCAATATAAATTAGGCAGACCCAATGATAGGCAGATGTTCTGCACAGCTATTGGATCTCCTGCAATCTTGGCCTCTGGAAATGAAGGAGATTAAAGGGAAATATTCTTGATTTACCCCATTTGCATCTCTTCAAAAACAATATCCTGAAGTTTTAGTTCATGGTTTGTTTGTTTTTGTATTACTATGTGGGATAGTAATAGATGACCCCCATGCTCTTTTTTCCTCAACTAAGTGGTCTGTAGAAATGAGACAGTCTGAGAACCATGGCTCTAAGTTCTACTCATAGACAAAAACACAAACAAGCCAAGCTACTTCCATGAATAATATTAGTCGGTCAGTTTTACTCCGTCCTTTCTTCCCTAAGTCCTACCTTAATGAAGCCCAACCTGAACACTCCTGATCAAGAGTTTAAGAGAAGTACAAATTGGAGTAAAAGAAGAGTAATTGATCCTAGAAAAAATAATGGAAATCAAGTCATTCCCATTCTTCATAGCCATTGACAATATGCAACTTATCTGAGTTTGATTTCATTCATAGGTGACAAGGTGGAGCAGTGGAAAGAAAACTAGACCTGGAGTCAGAAAGCCTTGAATTCAAATCCTGCCTTAGGTATTTATTAGCTGTGTGACTCTAGGCAAAGTCCCTTAATCTTTACAAATCTGTTTCCTCATCTGATAAATGAGGACAATATAGCACCTACATCATAGGGTGGTTGTAGGGATCAAATGAGATGACACATGTAAAATGCTTGGACAATCCCAAAACTCTATGTAAATGCTAGCTCTTCTAGTCCTTGTTGTGGCTCTAGGAAATCAGGTGGAAACCAGGTCAGTGACTAAAGAGTACCCTGTAGTTAGTTTGAAACAAATATAGAACCATAAATTAAATCAGCCCCGCCCTCTGTCCTCTGGTTTTTTCTCTCCAGAACCTAGCTTGATGACTTGCAACATGCACACTGTAGGAGCTTAATTGATGTTGATTGAATTAAGTTGAGTTAAGCATAACCAAAGGGGGTACTTGATAAAGGTGGGATGAATTGAATTTAATTGCATGTTGATTTGGCTACATACATAGGAACACGACTTTTCCATCTGTTATGAAGTACAATCAGTTTTAAAATTATTTTTTAAGTTTTTGATTCAAAATGGCAGGTGGTCCTTTGAAAATGCAGTTACTGTACTCATATAGCTGGAGATCTTCAAAGACTCCTATAAGGAATTTTACCAGGAAAATTCATTACTGTATTATCTTCCAAAATATATATTGACATGATAAAACACTATAGATTTGTACTTAAAGTAGAAAATACATTAAAAATATAAATACATTTGTTAACCAATTGAACAAATAATATTTTGATACTGATCAAATTTGTTTAGAACAAACAAAAGTCAACTTTTTTCTCATTTTTTTAGATAGATAATGTGTTTGTATGGTTATATACGTATGTGAATAAGATAGGTGTTTATATTCATATTTATACATTATATTTATATTTATTTATTTATATTTTATTTATATAGTTGATATATTTATATATTTTATTATATTACATTATTTATATATTTACATTATATTTATTATATATGCATATATTTCATTCATATATATATCATATGACTCCATTATTCCTTCCCTCAGTTCTACAAAATAGGGTTAGGCTCTACAAAATACAGCCACTGAATCTTTTAGCACTGCTGAAGATTTTAAGCCAACAAGCTTAAACAGCTGCTCTATAAAAATGTTTAGATATGAATTAAAGTGCTGTAACCCCTCCTATGCCCCAGGCACTGCCTTCCTCCCATTCTCTGATCCTCTTCCTCTCTTGATCTCTCTTCCCACAAAATATATCCTTTTTTTTTCTGTTTCATGTATTATCCAATGAAAACTAAACCACTAGCTGGGGCAGGGAGAGGAGGGGAACTATCAAAGAAAACCATTTGGCAAAAATTGCTAAAAAAAAATTCCTACAAACTGGAAAGAGTAGGGAAAAGAGTCATGTTCGTAGAATCACTGACTTAGAGCTGAAAGGGACCTGAGAAAACATGAGTCCAACCCTTTCATTTCACAATCAAGGGAACTAAGACCCACAGGAGTTAAGTGAATTGCTCAAGGTCATAGAAGGATTACATAGCAGAACTGGGATTTGAACCCAAATACGTTGACTTCAAATCCGGAGGTGTGTCCACCAAATTGCACATCTGTCTTTTGAGGCATCTCAAACCCAATATGTATAATATGACATGTATATTTTTAAAAGTTTCCCCCCAAACCTGTTATCCCTCTTCTGAATTTCCCCATTTCTGTCAAGGACAATCTCATCCTTTCAGTCACCAGGGCTACCATCTTGGAATGATCTACAATTCCACCCTCTCACCCCATTATCCAATCAGGTGCCAAATCTTGTGGATTTAAGCTCCACAACATCTCCTGGAAATGTACCCTTCTCTCTCCTACCCTGACCACCATCTTAGTTTAAACTTTTATCCCCTCTCATATGGACTATATACAATAGCTACACAATAGTCTTCTGATTGATTTTCATGCTCCCACATTCTATCCTGTCCAACTCATCCTCTAGGAAATAATAAACTGATAACTCCTCAAGCACTGATCTAATCTCATCATCCTCTTGCTCAGGAAGCTTGAGGGACTCTATATTGGCTCTGGTATGAAATATGAACTCTTCTTTTTGTCATTTGTGTCTTTTCATTGTGTCTTTTCACAACCTGGCTCCAACTTGGTTTTTCAGATTTATTATATATATTACTCGTCTTCACCCACTCTATGAGCCAAAGTATTCTTTTTACCATTCTTGTCACAGGATATTCAATGTACCATCTCTGTGTCTTTGCACAGACTGACCTTTGTTCTTGGAATATATTTCTTCCTCACTTCTGCCTCTCAGAATTGCCAATTTCCTTTAAAGTTCAGCTTAGCACCACTGTTTGTATGAAGCCTTTCTTAATTGCCCCCCAGTTGCTAATGTCTCCTCCCTGAAATTACTTTATATTTACTTTGCTTATATTTTCTCTCTACTTATATGTGGGCTTATTTCCTCATTAGATTTGTTGTTGTGTTCATCCTTCATTGCCGAAGAAGACCATGCCACCAGAGAAATGATGACATGACTTGCACTTGATTTTGTTTTGAGTGAGGGAGGGCTGTGCAGGTCACCAACCTCACTTCTCCTGCAAAGCCATCTGAACCCACTGATGTCAGGATGACTGGAGATGACCCACAAAGGCAGAGTCTGTTCTATTTTTGTCTTTCTACCACTGTCACTTGGACAGTGTCTGACATACAATAGGTGCTTAACAAAGAGCTTCTTGATTGATTGTGTTTTTTTTTTAATTTAAGTAAAAGCTGTGTGTTTTGCATGTCCTATGTAACCCTATAACTGTGTTCCTGATTTTTTAACGGGGTAAGCTATTGTGAAATACCCTGCTTGAGAGGCTATGTATCAATCTCATCCTGATCTATATTTCAAGGCTACAATGGACCAGCAAAGATGCTTCAATTGATCCGGAGAGGCTGAAATGTCCACCGTTGCCTTATTTATCTAAGGGAACATATACTGTCCCTTCAGTCCTCAGTAAGTTCTGAGAATAGAGAAAAGCTCGTTCAGTATTTAAGCACCACCCCAAAGAGGAGGAGAAAAAAATAATAATCCTGCTTAGCTAGATAGATGACTCATAGAATCTTGAAGACGCCCACCTAAAATCATCACTGAAGTAAGTGCTAGAAATAAGTGAATGAGGGTCCCATGAACAGATGCTAGAAGGAGTGATGGTCATAGGCAATATAATGGGCTCATTTCTTCATCAATTTTTCCTCTCTGTTAAATTATCTATGATTTGGGAATACAGATGTGGGAAATGGATGGCAGTATTCTGACTGTAAGCTATAGGCTCAAGATGAGAGGTTGTCATAATTTGCTCCATGACTTGAAGGTATACTTCAGAATTTTTCCCTAACCACACGAGAAGTGGCTTAATTTCATTTCTGTCTCATTTAAAAGGAATTAAACCATATTGCTGTTTTGTGGTTCAGTCATTTTTCAGTCATATCCAACGCTTTATGACTTCATTTGGGGTTTTCTTAGCAGCGATATTGGACTAGTTTGCCGTTTCCTTCTTCAACCGATGAGGAAACTGAGATAAACAGTGTTAAGTGATTTGTCCAGGGTCACACAGCTAATAAGTGTCTGAAGCTAGATTTGAACTCAAATCTTTCTTCCTGGTGCCAGACCTGGTGCTCTCTCCACTGAGCTTCCTAGTTACCTTTTTGAACAATCTAGAGTGCAATCTATAATAGAATCAGATTTAGAGCTGAAAGCTTCCTGAAGGAACCTCTAATAACAATAGTAACTAACATTTACAGAGTACTTTAATGTTTGCAAAGCACTCTTCAAATATTACCTCATTTGATTCTTACAATACCCTAAGAAGTAGGTGCTATTAATAATGCCACTTTACAGATAAAGAAACAAAGGCAGACAGATGTTAAGTGACTTGCCCAGGATCACACAGCCAACAAATGTGGGGGGTGGAGAGAGACAGTGGATTTGAACTTGGTTCTTGCTGTTCTGTGCTCTCTCTATTCACTGCACCTTCTAGTCCAACTTTCTGAAAAAATAGAATCCAAAGAAAGGTTAAGTGATTTGTCTAAAATCACCCAAGTACTACTCTGAAATGCAGAGCAAAGCTCATGGCAGACAGGTTCATGACATCAGGTAACATCAACAGAAAACAATTCTGTTTCTTCCTTTTAGCTGAATTTGACTGGCTGTTTTCTTTTTAAAATGAATGTCCTAATCATTTAAAAAAAATAATTCCCATCTTAGCCCAGCTTAGAAGCATTTAGACTGAGTCTACACATTAGCAAACATCTGGGTGAAAAGTGGGAAATTCAGACAGTCATCATATCCATAGAATAGTTAGATGAATGCCTGATTTTTTTTTTACTTTTCAAATATATATATGCATGTATATACATATGTATATGTGTGTGTAAATATATATGTTATATTTATGTTATATATAACATATAACATATATATATGGATATATATATATATCCTTCTATGGAGACTCTCAGAGTCCCATAATGTGTTGAATGAATTGTTCTTTAAGTCTGAGTGTTTCTGAAAGTCAAGGTATTCATGCAAAATCTCTTTTTCAGGGCTTCATGCCAAGATGGCTACCAGAATAGAAGAAAGATCACTCAACTCCCACATATCTAAAGAAACAAAAACAAAACCTGATGTTTGCACTAGACTAAATAATGATGAAGAAATCCAGTGAAGTGGAAAAAACAAAATAAAACATTAACTGACTTCTCCCATACCAGAACTGCACAAGATATTTTACAGAAGCAAGAGAACAATAGGAAAATCACCTCTCTGTGCCCAACCCCAGGTCCAAGGTCCTAGAAAAACCAGCATTCACTCTTCTTAGCATGACCAGAGATAGGTAGGGATAGGTGTAGCCTTCAGGGCTCTATGTCCTAAGGCAGCAAGAGCAAATGACTCTCTTCAAAAGGCCCCATAAATTATTTTTAATTTTAAAATCTTTTAAATTTAAATCTAAAAATTTAAATAAAAATTTAAAAAATTTAAAAATAATTTAAAATTTAAAAAAAAGAAAAGAAAAAGGTCCAGGATGAAAATCTAGGAAGCAGCACCGGTGATCAGAATGGAACAGTATGGCTCTAAAGTCTTTAATACTCTTATCCTGAGATACCAGAGAGAGTTTTGAAGATCCAGGGCTATGAACCTCAAAGATCCAGGGGAGGTGGAAGTCAGTACAGGAAACCAAAGGACTCAGGGAAAGACCAAGCTGACAACTTTCCCCCACCCCTAAGTGCAGGAAGGAATGGAGACAGACCCTAACATAAAGTCCCAATTCAGGAACTAAAGTTGGAGAGATGAGTAATTTAAAGAAATCATCCGTCAGCATCACAAAGTATTACAAATCTGGAGATTCTCTCCTTAGGAGAGAAGAACTCTGTTACAGCTACAAGAAGTAGTTTAAAGGGGAAGAGGAGAAAGGAACTTCCACAAGGACTAGAAGAAACAAAGAAAGCAATAAAAATAAAACCTCTGGAGGAAAGAATTGGAAGGAGAATAAATAGTTCAAAAGAGAAAGTGGTAAATTTTGCCATAAAATGGAGTCCCTGAAAATTAGAATATACCAACAGAAATCCATGACACCATGAGGCAGAAAAAAAATGATCTAAATAAAAAGATCTGAAAAATAGAAGAAAATGTAAGACTACCGATATTAGAAACAACTGATCTGGATAACAGGACAAGAAATGATTATTTAAAAATCACTGAACTTGTAGGTGATGGGAGTGGGGCATGGGAAGGGGATAAAGATAAAGTCAAAAAAATCAAATAATAACTGCCATTTACTTCCTAAAAGAAACCCAGAAAAGTCCCAAGAATGTCATAGACAAAGCTCCCTTGTCAAAGAAAAAATACTGCCAGCACCCAATAAGAAGTAACTAATGTACCAAGGGACCACAGTCAGATTCACAGACCTAGTTATTACAATTAAAAATAAAAGATCATGGGCTTATAATCAAGAATAATGCACCTTATGAAGCTAACTGCAATCTTGCAGGGGAAATAATGAACCTTTCATGGACTTTTAAGCATTTCATGTCACCCTTTCTGGTGGTTCCGTATTACCTACAGGATTAAATATAAAATCTTCTGGCTTTTAAAACCCTTCATAATCTCACATCTTCCTACCTTTCCAGTTTTCTTATTTCCTTCCACATTCTTGGCAATTCAGTGACCTTGACTTCCTTCTTGTTCCTCCCACAAGACACTCCATCTCCTGACTCCCTGAATTTTTACCAGCTGTCTCTCATGCCTAGCATCCTCTTCTTCATCTCTTTTTACTGGCTTCCCTGACTTCCTTCTGATTCCAACTAAAACCTCACTATATGAAAGAAACGCTTCCTGATTTCCCTTAAATCTAGTGCCTTCCCTCTGAAATTATCTCTAATTTATCCTGTATATAACTTACTTGTATGTGGTTGTTTGCATGCTATCTTCTCCATTAGATTATGACCTCCCTGACAGCAAGGATTGTTGTTGAGTTTTTAGGAGGGGTTGCTCCTTTTGTATCCCCAACACTTAGAACAGTTCCTGGCACGTAGAAAGTACTTAATAAGTATTTGTTGATTTGACTTCTGATGGAAAGGCCAGAGCTGACTAGGAACTTTGAAACATAAACACAGGGGTCTAGAGGAACTGAGAAAGGTAAATTTATTTGAACAATTAGGAGGAGTTGTATGATGATATCATGCTGCCCTTCTAATAGAAGACATTAAAAATGTGTCCTTTTAAAACCTGAATATCTTCAAAAGTTATCAAGGGAGTTAAATTAGAAAAAAAAAGTAGAGGTCTTAGGAGTGAATAAGTTCTATTCTGAGGATTTGAAGTAGGAAAAGAGAATGAGGGGTAGAAGGAATACAGTGCAGAAAAGAGCAAACAAAGAGAAAGTGTTTGGGGGAGTGAGGAACAGAACTTCATTCTTAAAAACGAACAAAGGAGGATTGAACACACGTATACATACATGAACACACACAGAGTGTGGTATAGAAAATACATCATACTCAACAGGAAAACAAGCAGGGAAAGGGAAGGGAGGTTGTTAAAAAAGGAAGATAACACAAAAGAGGGAATAATTACAAAGAAAGCAAACTTCCTGATCCTGAAGAGTAGAGATAAAGGAGGAGGGGAAAGCAAAGAACTTGAATCTAAAGGGGTGCCTTAGATTGCTTCTTAGGTAATTAGGAAATAGTTGAATAAAGTGAGACATAAGAATGTAACTTGCACTGTAAAAAATGATGGAGATTATTTCAGAGAATTCTAGGAAGTATGAAATGACTTAATGAAGTAAGTAGAAGCAGGAAAATAATTTAGTGAAGGACAGAAACCTTGTAAAGAAAAACAACTTTGAGAGACTTAAAAATTCTGATCAAGGTAATGACCAATCATCATGTTTCCAGAAGACCCAAGATAAAGCCTATTATCCACACCCTGACAAAGAGCTGATAGACACAAAGTGGAGAAAGAGCCACATATTTTTGGACATGGCTACTATGGGCATTCATCTTGCTTTACTGCTTATTTAGTAAAAGTTTTTTTTCTTTCTCTTGGTATTCAAGAGAGTGAGGAGAAACTTCAGAAGAATATAGAATGTATTATATACTTTTTAGAAAAAGCAAATGGTAATCAATACAGATTCACAGTTTCATAGAGGATCCTCTTTTTGTGTTTTGCTATGTGTATGGAAATGCTCTTTTTTTTGTATTTAAGTCAAGAATAAAGAAAAATAAAATAACCAAAATTTCTTTTTCTCAAGTAGCACTACCCAGTTACTAATTCTTAAATAATGGTTATATAGCTACTCTCCTATTTTATGTTTAAACTTTGTGCCTAAACTATACATAGTTTTAATTTATATATAATATATATGTATGTGTATATACATATATAAAAACTGTATTTATTTACCTCTCTAGTTTTTTTCTATTTTTTTCTGTTGCCCACTTTCAGAATGTAGGCAACCTCTAAACTATTACTCGAAGTCCTATGGCTTTATTCACACCATTTCAGCAATCGTAGTTTTTCAAATACTATTTGTCATTTTCACAGCTTCTAATATCTCTTCTTTTCTTTTTCTGTTCAAATACTAGCATACTAGTAAATACTAAATAGTATTAAATATTAAATAGTAGCAAATACTAAGGTATTTTTATTAGAAAATCAAAGCAAGATGCAGAGAAGCAAGGAGGAAAACTCAATTGGTCAAAAGACTGCTAAGAGAAAAAATCCTCATAATGAGGGTAGGAAGGAGGACTGCTTCCTCTATTCTTTTTGAAACACTAGTGATACTGAAGGAAAGGACATTATTCTGGACACGTTAGAGCTGATCTAAAGATTTTTCTCTTGCTTCCATTTTTCACTAGTATGGCAAAACTCTAGGCAAAATTTCAGTGAAACTCATCTTTGGAAGCATATCATTTCTCTTTGCATTTCTCTTTGTTTGTCAGTACCCACAAACCACACAAACTTCACCCCCTTCAACCCACTCATACAGGTTTTGTCAGACTTGACCATTACTATTTGAGATATAATTAAAATTAAAACAAATTAAATCACCCTTACTTTTATCTCTCACAGCAATCAGGGAATCCGTCAACAAGCCTTTATTAAACATTTACGGACTTCTAGATCACATGTCTTAAGAAGTTGGAGGATGACATTTTATTTGATGTTCACTACCCCTAAAACCTCTCCAAATAGGAATTAAATTCAAGAGATAAAGCAATTTCAGTTTTCTCCAAGGTCTAAGACACCAAGAACCCTAGTGAGGTAACAACTCAACGAACTAACAAGAAAGAAGATTAATTCTAATCTTCACTGTTATTAATCAACCCTAGCACCCCTGTACCACCACCAAGTCCTTATGCTTTGTCAGGGCCACACAAGGTTTCCGCATAATTCAACTTTCCCTCCCTCCTCCAATCAACTTTTACCTTGTACTCTGGGAAAAAAGGCATGTTCTGCTTAGTAATGCAGAGATAGCATGGGGGTATGCTATGCTGCAATAGTGCTCAGTGAAATGAGGTACAGAGGGAACTTAGATAGAATGCCAGCATATATGAGAGGCTCTACCAATCCTTATGGAAATGGGGACTGGCAGCCACCTGATACCAGTTCTGTCTCCCAAAAAAATCACTTGAGTCAGAAATTAAGACCAGTGAAAAGTCAATTCCCCAGCAAAGGAAGAGACTGAGACAGCCTTAAGCTCCATTCCTCTGGGAAACTGCCAGGGGGAAAAAAGGGAAAAAGTCAGAAAGTGAATGATAGAACGCTATAAGGATAATGCCAAAAATCTCAGAAAGAAGAAAACTCAGTTAAAGATTCTGAACACATGCAGGTAAAGCAACAGGGAAGATATTAATAACAGAAGAGAACATGGCCTCTTGACCATCTAAGCAATTCCAAACATCTCTGAATAAATATTGTAAGAAGGGGAAATTAATAAATACTTGAAGAAGTGGAGGATTTCTAAGAGAACATAGACCCACATGAGAATTTTCCTGAATGGTCCAAGAGAAAAAATAAGAATTTTGAAAGCAGAATTTACAGCCAACATAACAGAAATAATCAGCAAAATAGAAAAACTTTTATCCATGGAAGCAAATCTTGTCAAAGAAATTCAAAAGAGAACAACTTATTGGAAAATCAAATACACTAATTAAGGACAATCTGGAAGGAGAGAAGCAAAAAATGATAATGTTGGAAGAAAATATAATCTCTATACAAGCAATCCATATCTTGAAGAAAAGATATAATTATTCCAAAAGAACATGACAAGAAAACCCCTAAATTTCATAATATAAGAAATAATACAGGAAAACTTCTGAGACCTTCTGAATACGGGAAAAAATGCAAACTGAAATAATCCACAGATTGCCTACAGAAAACAAATGCTAAACTACAAACTCTAAGACTCATAGTAGTTAAATTTAAGCACTTTAATGGCAGATAAATTCTTCAAGCAACCAGGAGAAAGACCTTCAAATACAAAGGAAAGAAATTTGAATAACACAAGTTCTTCTATGCCCCTAAGAAACCATAGAAGGAAATGGAATAGTGAGTGCTAAAGAGCAAAGGATATCAAAATGCAACCCAAGGTGAAATATTAGATGTTTACTATGTGCCAGGCACTGTACTAAGTACTAAGGATACAAACAAAGTTATATTCTCTGTCCATGAGATGAGTACATTCCAATTGTAGAAGCTCTTAACCATTCCTGTGATACTATAGTAAGTTTTAAGTAGGGAGGGCAACAACTTCGTTATCAGCAATGAAAGTAGATTTAAGTCACCAGGTTCATCTAAGTTCCTTTTGGTCTTTCTAAATGAAGCTCTTATGAGTGATTGGTCATACCACGTTGACATCGTACAAGTTAAGGGAATTTTCTCAATTTAACTCAAAATGTAGACTGAATTCAAAGATCAGAAGATGGGGACAAATCATATACACAAGCTTAATGTTTAAATACTTCTCTGACTGACTGACTGTCCAGGTTGTGTCTAAATCTCAAAAGAACCGACATAGCCCTTAGAGCTACAAACTAAAAATGGGGAAAATTATATAATTTATAATTCAGCAGAAAACCAAAATGTGGCAGAAATGGAGATCCATCAGACAGCATTTCAGATCAGACACCAATAGCTGTTAGAAGAGAAGAAAAAATAATCCAGCAGAAGTTTCCAGCACTGTGCAACAATAAATAAAGCAGCTTCAAGTCAGATAAGGTCACTAAGTCAATAGGTGACTTCCAGAGGCAGTAAGAAGAGCTAGAGAGGTATTCCAGTGGAGGCACCAACCTGGGGATATGTTTCCCTCTCTCACTTCTATCACATTGTTCTTACAACTTTCTTGCTTAGAGTATACCCTTTTGTATATATGAAGTTAGAAGAGAAGACTAAGAATATGCCTAGTTACTTATTTTGTTATACTATTTAGTTAAATCCCTCTTGCTTAAGTAGATGATTAACCAAGGTGTTTTGAATCTCAGATAATTTTCAGGGAGTCCACAACTGATGGGACCCAGATCATATCTGGCATGTTGTCTTCGACAGGATCATAGATTTAGAACTCTGTTTAGTTGCATTGGTCTAACTTCCTTATTTTAATATTGGGATGAAGCACTTGGAGATTTGAGAGGGTGAATGCTAATAATAAATAATAGTTAGCATTTATATAACCCTTTAAGATTTACAAAGCACTTTACAAATATATCATTTTGTTCTTACAACAACCCTTGGAAGGAGGCACTATTATTATTTCAATTTTACAAATGAGGAACCTAAGGCAGAAGTTAAGTGACTTCCCCAGAGTCACATAGTGTCTGAGGCCATATTTGAATCTATATGTTCCTGACCAGATACAGTATTCTATCTGCTATGCCACCTTGCTGCATAGGTGAATTCTCCAGGGTCAAATAAGTAGTCGGTTGTAGAGTCAGGAATCAAATCCAAGTCTCCTAACACTAAGTGCTTTTTTATTCCATCAGATTGATATTTATCTTTTGATTACAAAAAAATTGGAGGATAACAAGAAGTAATTGTCACTAGAACCATTCTAGGGAAAGGGTACAGGCTTAGGGCTGAAGGAAGTGGATATGTGTAATTCCTCAGCAACTCAAAAGGAAACAAAAAAAAAAGAAATTTACATGATAACTTTGTTGTATATTTACAAGGAATGGCAAGTTATTCGTGTGCAATTATCTTTTTTTATTGTACTGTGTTATGGAAATTCTTGTTTTATTCCATAAACTAAAAAAAAAAAAAGAAAAGAAATTTAAAAGAAAAGGAAACTAAAGCCAAGAAGATGAGGATGACATTGACTCCTCTATTCTGTCCAAAGAAGGAGAGATGCATGTGATGGACTGTGTCTCACTTCTTGGAAGAACCCATGTAATAATTGCTAGTGGATGGGAATTTTGGAACATTGTGAAATAGGCAATTTTTTAAAAAGTCTCTCAATTGATTCCTTTTCTTCATCAAAGCTTCATTTATTCTGTCCTTTTGCTAAAATATGTGCATATTGCCTGTAAGCACTTAACCAATGTCAATGTAATCCTCAGCTGATGAGAGTTTACCATTTGTAGCTCCTTGAGCATTCTATATACCAAAAGAGGCCAGTGAGGGAGAGATTTTAAGATCTATGAAATCATACCACTTTACAGGGTCAATTTTACTGATTTTAAAATTTGCTGGGGAAACGAGGTGGGAGAAGGGAGAGGTGAGGATTCAATTTACAATGTGGCTTATAGAATATGTGGATTCTATGACTGGAAGTAAGAGGGTAGCCTAAATTCTAAAGTAAGGGAAAAACTAAATAGCATCTTGGTAAAAGCAGGGTTCCTCATTTTTGGCTAGGAAAAAAAACAAGGAAAAGGGCAGATAGAATGCAATAAAGTCATGGTTTTACCTTTAAACAAGTTTGTAATCCAGTTTAAAAGGAAATAGGCAAAGAAACATGTAGGTAAAAGTCAGAGTTTTTCCATTTCTTACATGACATATGGAGAACTATACTCACTAAGTTGGATATGAGTTTGAGTGTAGTCCCTCTTCCTAAGGGAAAATTTGGTGGAGAAGGTGGATTTTATAGGCAACAAGGATGGAAAAAATAGGGATGTGGGTTAGTTAAATGAAGGGGGACAGGAGACTTTCTAGATGTGAGGGACAACATGACTGAAATTTTGAGGACAGCTCACCAGTACAACTAGCCTGATTAGAGCAGAATTAACCTTTCTATTCTTTTGACTGTTGTTTTTCTAAGTGGTAGAGAACAGGAGTTTATTAGGGGTGTGAAAGACATCCTTCAAAAGTGGAAATTATATACAGAAGCTGTCAAGGGATTGGAATGCTGTTATACAAGGTGACGTATATATCTAAAATGCAAGAAGCACAAAGATGAGAAGAAATCCAGGCTCCCAAAAATGTATCGTAAATTAAAAACAAACAAATCAACAACAACCTAAACCCCGCCCCCAAATTTCTGAACAATTAAAGTTGCCTGTCAACAATTTGAAAGAAGCCTTTCAAATACCAAAAGGACACAATCAATTCAATTTATCCAGGGAGAAGTTATCCATTTTGCTTCTCATCTGGGCCCCTTGTTTTTCTCATCCTTCCCATTTGGCCTCACACTCTCATAAATACTCTACTTTGGAGGATGGGCAATTGAACTCTATTGCCTACCACAGTGACCTTTATATAGTGGGTTCCTAATCGACATTTATTGTTGGTGGTGAATAAGGTAGATGTGAAATCCATCGGATTTTGTTTTTCAATATTCACAGTTCCTACAAAGTCAACAACTCTGTGGGAGGGCTAAATAAATTTGGAAAGAGTCCTTTGTGTACAGAGTACTGTAGCAGTTACTGATTCATTTCAATTCAAAATTGATTAGGCATACATTATTGGCAGAGTACTGGAGATTGTGTCAGAGGACCTGAGTTCAAATTCTGCCTTTGCTATTTACTACCTTCTACAAGTCACTTAATTTCTCTGGATCTGTTTCTTCAAGTATAAAATAGGAAAGACAGAGTAGATTATATCTAAGTTCCCTTCTAACTTTGAATGTTATGATACCCTACGTACTCAGATAACTATGATGTAAGGGAGAACTAAACAAATGTGAAGAGGTTCAGGCAAAGTGTTACAAGAAGTTTGAGGAGAGAGAGAGGGAGGTGGATGCAAAGTACGAGGAAAATGGAAGACTTTGAATGTAGAAGACCTTTTCATTTTAATGGGGGAGATGACAAAGACAAACCTATAAATACAATACAAAGATAAGTCATAGATGCAGACATATAATCATGCACACAAACAACTTCAGGGTTATGCACATTACTATTAAGCCTTAAAAGTGGTAGGTAGGCAGAAGGGAATTCTGTAGGTGGGAGTGAAAGGCTAGTAGAATAAACAGTGACTAGTGCAAGGTAGAATTAGCCTGGGCAGGTTTTGCAGAGAAGGTGAGACTGGAGCTACATTTTGAAGGAGTATAGGGGTTTGGTTTGAGGAATATTCCAGAATAAGAAATGGTATATTCTAAAGATGAAGGCCAAGTCATGGTGAATAGATTTCACTTATCTCTGTCACATACCTTAAGATGTACTTTATTTCCATGAGGAGAAAGTTTCTCATCCAGAGTATTGTTTCCTAAATTGTGGTGAAGGATTTTAAATGCTCTAGAACAGGGGTTTTTAACCTTTTTATGCATGTCATGAAACCCCGTGGCAGTCTGGGACAGGTGATGGACCCCTTCCTCAGAAAAATGATCTTAAGTACAAAGAAAATATACAGGATTATAAAACTGGAATATAGTTTTATCAAAATGTTTTTTTTAAAAGAAGTTTCTGGACCTCAGGGTAAGAACCTATAATCTAGAAGATTTCTAGTTTTGTATTTCATCTGTCCCACCCTTCCTCTGGTTCTGTTTCTAATCATTTTTCTTCTATTATATACAACTATAGCGGATCTGAAGGCAATGTTAGTGGATAAGAGGTAATAGTCATTTACTCTGATATAACCTTTAAGGTTTGCCAAGTGCATTATATCCTGCATGATCTTGGGAACAACCCTGTGATGTCTAACTCACTGGAATGTGAGCTCCTTGAGAGCAGGGACTGTTTTTGTCTTTCTCTGTATGCCCAGCACTTAATACAGAAGTAAACACTCGATAAATGTTTATCGGATGGAGAAAAAGGGTGAGAGAACTTTGGAGAGGGCAATATTTTGTGTAAAAAAATACAATAAAAATTTAAAGTAAAAGCATGAATAGGTTGAAATGGAAATAAGCCAATTTGGTACCCATTAACAATTCAAAGAGGAGTTTTTTTGTTTTTGGGGTTTTTTTTTGAAGAGTGGTAGTAGGAGAGTATTAGAATTGTTAAGCTAATGATGAGGTTCTTTTTTTCATAGACCCAGAGATAATTCAGAATTAGTCATGATTCTCATTTGCCAACACTGGGTTTCTACGGAGGCCTGACTATATATGTTTTCAAAATATGTGTACAAAAGCAATTTAAAAGTTATACACACGTAGTACATGTACAACTTTGAATTCACATATATGTGTGTAGAGGGGGAGAGAAAGACAGGGCGGGGTGGGGAGAGAAAGAGAGAGGGAGAAAGAGAGGAGAGAGACAGAGAGAGACAGAGAGAGAGAAATGCAGTGCTTCTTAGTGGATAGGGAAGGCCTTGGAGTGAAAAAGATTTGGGTTCAAGTTCTGCCTATGGCAAATATTGGTTGTATGACCCTAGCCTAGGCAAGTTATAACCTTGGTGTGCCCTTGGGCAACTTTCTAAGACTGTCAATTACAAGAGCTGCTTATTTCCATTGGCAGCAATAAAATCATGTAGTTAAAAAAAAAGTGTGTGAGTGCATTTGTGTGTGTACTTATATATGTATATATATGCATGTGTTAATCTTTTTTGAGTATATGTATATATATAGAAGTATGTATATATGTACATACTGTTACATATATGTGTACACATGTAAATGTGTGTGCATATAGAAATAGTCTGGATGTGATTTCGTTGGTACAGGGAACTCTTAAATTAAGAGAACTCTGTCTACTAATGTAGGTCAGCGCTAACTTTAGCCAAGAGCACTGAAAGGCTGTGACTTGCCCGGGGTCACAAAGCCGGTATGTGTCATTGGTAGAACTTGAACTCAGGTTTTCTTGACTATCCACTATGCTACATTGCCTTTATGTATTTACCTCCAGATACATACAAATTACTATATACATAAAACTTTGCATTAAGATTTTGAGATTTTGACACACCTTTATTTTCATTGTGGATGATCCTTAAAATTCATTCATTACTAGAGGTAGAGATTATTTCTATAAACCTGCAAATTATAATTACTATAAACACACATAGGTCTTTAAAAGAAAGACTCATATCCTGCCATGAACCACCTAGGTCATTATCTTCTTTTTATTTGTGTTTACATTCCCTTCTTGGTCCCATTCCTTTTCTCTAGTCACATTAAGGAGAAACAACTTTGAAATTCACCTCATTTTCTTTTAATTCTTTCTATAGATATTCACTGGTAGAACCCTGAGTATGGCAGCAGTATATCTTTGTGCATACTGAACTCAAATTATTTGATATGGGAAACAAAAGGTGCTGAGAAAGGACACAGGTAATCAGTACGTAGATAAGTGAACGTTTTTGTAAGCTGATAGATTTTTTTTTTCTCTAGAAAGATCCTTTCAGACAGATGATAGGTTTGCTGTACGTGTTGGGGTTTCAGACTTCTGCTGCACAATAGCACCATCCAGTTGTCAAACACCAAAGTCAAGTACAACAGAAAGTAACCATCAGGGATCCTACGCTGCTGTGTGGACATCTGGCCTCTAAGATGAAACAAATAATTCACAGAAGTGACTCTATTAGGAGTGCTATCAAACAATATTCTTCCAAATTGTTCTTTGAGAATTTTGATTTTTAACTGAAACAAAATCCAGTTTCCCTCTCCTCATATGCATTTGAAACATAAGAAAAAAGGTAGACATTTCTTCTCACCTTTTTTTAAAAATGTAAGTAGGAGGTGAAGTCAATTGGTGAAAATGTATTTTTAAAGGTGTTTGAGCTTGTCTTAGTTTACTCTAAAGTGTAAGTCAGGAAGTTATTTCACTTCAGGCCATATCAGATGAGTAGATGGAGAAGGCCATCTAGAGTTATCTGAGGTTGCCCAAGGGCCTACCCAAAACCATCTTTCTCACACTGATAGAATTTCAGTGGGAAGATACCATAGTGGCATTCTAATCCAAGCCACATCCAGAAGAAATCCCCTATTTTAAGATATCCATCAAGTAGTGAAGAACTGAGTAGAGAACCCATTATTTTAGAAGGCAGCTCATTCCTCTTTTGAATTAAGGAGTCTTCTTCAAAACTGCCCTCTTTTGGTGCCTGAAATTCTCACCTACACTTTGTGTTGAAGGTCCATCTTGTATTATAACAGAACTAGAACTCTACTTGGATCAGAACTTGGTTCAAATTCTTGCTATGGCATTTACTTCCTGACTATATTCAAGTCACAACTGTAGCCTCAGTTTCCTTAGTTGTAATATGGGGATATTAATATGACCTACCTCACAAAAATTTAATGCTTGCATAAATTATCAAGAGTAAATACATTTATGTAGGTAATATTCCACTAACATACAACTACATATAATTTTCTTATCCCAAACAAACCAAAGTCACAGGGTAAGGTGTACTGGCATCTTCATGGCAGCACAAGGACTGAACCATGAGTGGAAAGCAATAGGGTGAAGGAATGGTAAGGTACTGGAGGGACTGACCGAATAGCAATTTTACTCTAATTGCTGTATTGAGACTTAGGTTTTTTGTTTTTGTCTTTCAAAGTCTGAGGCTGTTCATGTTGACTCAAAATGCCAATAATATTTTAGTCACTTCCTCATTAAATGTATTTTATAGGAAATCTACTTATGGAATGAGAGCTTTGCCAGCAGAACTATTACGAAAATTACTATTTGACTACCATAATAAAAGATGCGATGTTAAAACTGCAAGCCCTCTAAGAAATATTCTTTAAATATTTATGACTGAAATAGAAACAAGTTTATATAAAAAGTATATTTAACTAAGATCATTTCCAGGACTATCTTAATTTCTATATAGTAACCAAACAAAACCCAGGAAATAGTGCTTCCAGATGAAGTTCATAATTTCTACAATACATCTTTATTCAAGTATAATAGGGAGCTTTGAATTGCTTAGATCAAAATAACATGATTACACTATATTACAGAATTTATTAATAGTCTTCTTTGTGGTTTTTTTAAAATTATGCCATGTAAGATGGTCTGAATTTTGGCAGAGTTCCATTCATCACTACGAAACATTTCTGATGAAAATGCATCTTTAGTTTTAGAAAAATCACAAAGTACACATTCACTTGAGTGAAACAAACATTTGATGAAACCAGTTCTAAATTCACTCTTCAATTTCCTCCCCACCCCAACCCCAGCCCCCCAAACACATCATCATGGTTGTTTATTCATGGCTGAAATATAGCCTACCCTTACAAGGTTGGCTAAGCTTAATAGGTTCAGATTCAGGAGAAAAAATAAGTCCTATCTAATGCAAGGTAGGCTTATTCTATGCAAGCTGTAGTAGCCTTACGTAAAAGGTGTTTCTTCCTCTATAAAACTGGTACTTGCTTTACCTACCTCAGTCCCATCGTGATTAAAGTCCTTTGTAAACCTTAAAGTGCTATCTAAATGTTATAGTGAGCCTGTAATCTAATTCTGGGTTCTAGAAGTTACCTTTCATTCACTCACTCAAGACAGTCACTGTCCTTGTAGAACTTAATTCAGTACATAGCCTAGAAACACGAGCTAACTGTAACTTGGCTCATTCAGTAAACGAAGTACAAATGTACAAAATGGGGCTAGCTAGGCAAGTTGTTTTTTTTGCTGAATTCAGATGGGGTGGTAAACCAAAGAAGGCTTTGTAGTTCCAATTAGTTAATATTTACCACTTCTCAACAACGGACACTAGGAAGGATTACCAAAACTTTAACAGACTTCCACTAGAGCATAGCTCAAGGTAAATTTCCTATAGACTTGGAAATCACAGAGAACTAGTATTTCTAATTACTTAGTCCTACTGAAATGCTGCTGTAGAACAGGAATGATATTTATCAGTGGGGAGCTGCATTTGTGAAGCAGTTAATAGGGTGGTGTGGGATACTACAAAAAGTTAATAGCTTGAGTCAAAAAAACCTGGGTTTGAATCCTCTAATGTGATCTGTTACTCTGGGTGAATCAGTCTCTCTAGGTCTCAACTTGTCCATCTGTAAGATGAGGTGGTTGGACTACATGGCCTCTTGAGGTTCCTTCAAGCTCTGGATCTACGATCCCATTTCCATTGTACATAGGACTAAAGGTACATAAGGCACGGTCACCTAATTACATTTAAGGAGCTGTAGCAGACAAGCTATAGTGTAACACCTAGAAGCTGCTGTGTGACAGTGAGAAGCTGGGTCTAGACATCAAATCCAGTTTCTGACACTTACTAGCTGCATGATCCTAGACAAGTCATTAAACTCGCTCACCTGCTCTCTGTTATGAAATGGGGAACAGCACACACCTCACTGAATTGTTGTGAGGATTAAATAGGCATGTGGCACAGTGCCTTATACATGGTAGATGCTATATAAATGCTTACTCGCTTACACAATTACATTTTAGATTCAGGTTTGATGTCTAGTCTCTGGTTAATTCCAAAGGAATGTTTCAAACCCTTATGGACTTAAATCATCTGACACTCATTTCTCATATCTGTAAAATAGCAAGGGGTAAGGTGGAGGTGGGAAGAGGAGAAAGGAAAAGGGGAAAAAAAGGTCCAGATTCAAAATCATTTACTCAGTGTCACTCAGTAAGTTAGTAGAAGAGCAGGGTAAAGTTCATGTCATGTAACTTCACCATCTAAATTTTTTTCTCTCCTGGATTCTTAATAATTTTCATAACTAAGGCTAATGGGGATGACTGAAGGTGGGAAAAGAATGTGTTAAACTGAGTTAGCTGTTGGGGGTGAAATAAGCTGAGGAAAGCCGTTAACTTCTCCATCCTGCCTACAATGCCAACAGTATATAAATGTGGGAGCGGCTGTGTACCAACTTCTTTTGATGTAATTTTGTTTGAAAAAATGCATCAGGAAAGTTAATAGTAATTGTCACACTGGATAGACTGTGGTGATATATATATATATTATCTGGATTATCTTCTTATCAATAGGACAAAAAGAGATATCTTTGTTGAAGTGATTCTTGTTAAGGTCCAAATTCAACTAGGCAGTCTTGTGAAGTCTCTTTCCAATCAGATTCTGAGATTACTTTCAGATCCAGCATGGGAGAGTAGACTGAATATCAAATAACTCAGGTTAGAATCCTTTATTACATAAATGATCTCCAACAAGTTTCCACTTCTCAGTTTTAGTTTCTCAATCTGTAAAATAGAACATTTAATACTCACAGTATCAACCTCAAAGGGTTTGAGGATCAAAATGAATATAAAACACTATATAAAATGCAAAATATTGCATTTATAAATATATGAGTAATTACAAAGTATGTCATTCGTAAAAACGGAAGTTGCAGTTGTACCAGGTCTGTGTTAAGTCAAAAGGAACAGGTAGTTAAGGGAAGGCACTATGGAGGAGCTGGTGACATGGGGAAGTCGGGGGAGAAGAGGAGTGGTGGAGAGGGGAGAAGAGGATGGAGAGAGAAGAGGGAAAATAAGTTGTTTGGAAATAACTTTGGTATAAAAATCAAAATGCATTAAACATATTTTAAAAGATGTGCTCCAAAATAGCAAATCAAAGAAACAACATTATCATATATAAGCCTTTAATATGGCATCTTTCCCATTGCTCCCAAGATTTTTTCTCTTTCTACAACTGTGGGCATAGGTGGTTTAATTCCATTTCGTCGTCTTTCCATCATAACGGCATTCTAAATATAAGCAAACAAAAATCAAAGTTAATTTTATATTTATTTTAACTTTACTTCACTACTTAAAAAACCCCAAACAGCAATTTTTCCCTCAAAGGCAATTTTTTAAAAAACACATCCAAGTTTCAAAGGTCAAGTTTAAAACAAAACAAAACAACAACAACAAAAAAAGGCCAGGAAAAAATGTACCCCTTAAGAATAAAAAAATCTGTCAAATGAAGTTGGTAGTTATCTGTGGTGGGATGAGAGGAGGAGGTAGAGGTCTTTCCCTTAAGTTCTAAACGTGGGAAAAGTTTAAAAACAAAGGAAGCCTCTAGGAGAAACTAGCTATTTTAGAGGTAGTTCTAGTGTCTTATGGTAAGGTTTTCATAAAAATATTTCTATGAGTAGGAGCCTATATTGTGCTTTTGTGTGACACAACAAAGCTAGTAAATTTGGATAGGAAAAGTAAGTTAACCTATCATGCTTCTACGCCAGAAATGGATATGGCAAAATTGAAAATGGAGATGCTAAGCATCTGTAAACTTTTGGGGCTCCTTTGCTCTGAAAGTCACAATTAGCAGTAGATCTGGGTTGTGATTTCTGTACATCTCATCTTTCAAAGTGGTGTTTGGGCCATAGCTAATCTAATGTCTAAGTGACCAATACATTTTGGTTTAATTCTACTTACCCAAAATTTCCTGCAGTTTTTGTACTTCAAGAAGTAAGTGGTACACATTTCCCTGTCATAATTATTTTCATCCATACATCTGGTAGAAGCATCTGATTCCTTTAACATGCAAAACATGCAATATTTAATGATGGAAAGATAAAACTAGTCCATTTTGGAAGCCATTTCGGAACACTCGTGGACAAAATTTCAGTTTAACATTTTCCAATTCAACATTTCTGAGAAAAAAAATTTGGCTTCACACTTCCTTTCTCCCCTAAACAGTCCTGACAACCTGCAGGAGTTAGGAAATTCTAACCCAGGCAGACCTAAAAGATAAAACCAGGATACAGATGATCCTTAAGTCATATTAACTTCAAGAAAGCCTACATTACACCTATCACCAAAGTGTCTTTACGTCTATTTCCATCAGAGTAGTAAATGCCATATGCTAAGCAAGCAATTTTTGAAAAAGATATTAAATTCCACTTCAAATATAAGTCAGGAAAAAAAGAGCTATGTGAATATCTAACACTTGGGAACTAAGTTTAAGTAGATCGGATAACTCAAAACATCAAAGTGAAAATGTATGAATTTCAGTTAGTCAACTATAGAACTATATGAGTAGCATGATTATCTGCTTTCATAAGCATAGGAAAATATGTTCTTTGCAAACAGGCTCTTAATTATAACGAAGATATTAAGAACTATTTAATACACAAAAGGATCCAAGTTTACATGCCATCAATTTTTAAAAGTGAATATACATACATATGAGAAAATGTACACAGGATTGAATGATACAGTTTTCATTGGCATAAGTTTCAGATGACTGAATTTGGTGGGGTGGGGAGAGGTGAGGGGCAAAGCCAGGAGTAAGTGTTGCTGGTCATACTCAACAAATGCCAATAAAAACTTGGTAATACAGTACTATATTTTGTTTATACTATACTTTTAGAAAAACACTTTAGTTTTAAGAAATTAGTTCTATTAGAATAGATGGCCCCAAAGACAGCACAGAATTGGGAAATAGGAACAGAATTTAAATTCCAATGTCAGTTTTTAAAATGCCACACCTTCCAACTTTCCCATATAATAAAAACCACATTTGGTCTGATATTTTTCTCTGACATTACTATATGCATGACTAGGTGTCAAAGTGACAATAAAATGGTTTGATGTATAAATGTAGATACATTATACAGAAGGGTAAGAAAATAAGTGGGTGCTCAATAAATATTTTGGTGGGCTAACATTAATATTTAATATATTCTATGAAATAAAGCTACGATAGGTGACAATTTTTTAAAAGTTTATTCAACAATTACAAAAATACAGAAATTCTAAGTTACAAAATTAGGGTTTATTCTTCCAACTCAAAATCTATGAAAGTTAAACAAAAAAAGCCATCCTACCGACAAACAAGGATTTACGTCAGGATCTCTAAGTCTCTTCGTAACAATAGGCATCCTAATCTTCTTGCTGCAGCTAAAAGTTAGAAAGAAAAGTTATTTATATAGGTGTTTTAAAGTTTATTAGCACAACTGCCTGAAACATTTAAGATTATATTATTCTGGAAAAACTTGATGGCTACCATGAACTTCAATTAAGTTTTACAATTAGAAACAAGCACTTTACATATTTTGCCCCACACTTGTAACTACTAACAGTGGTATAAATTTTGTCTAAATCTACTTTTAGAAGTTGCCAGATTGCACAAGTGAGTGTGTGTTCATCTTTATCTCAATATGTATACTATATACAGTTACATGTAACTATATATATACTATATCTAACTACATATATTTATATACATAATATATATGTATACAGATATATATACATATAACTGATTAGTTCATATAAAGCAATTAAATATTTAAGACTGGTTCTGTTTAATGAAGTATGAACAAGGTAAAATCCTACTAAGTTCAATTCAAGTGTGTGTGTAAATTTGGGAGAGGTGGAGAAAAGGTGACAAGAAGAATCAAAGAATGATACAGAATGTTAGAGCTGTTATATGACCTTAGTTATATAGACTAATCACCCTCACTCTGTCGTTTACTGGTATGAAAATAAAAAAGCAATGCAAGCTAATTACTATCTTCAAAAATACTGTCACATAATTCCCACTTCATTACAAATCACACTAGTTAAGTAATACTGTCCCTAGATAAAAGGCTTCCATCTGAAGGAATGATATTGAGATATATTAGCCCACGCATGTGCACGCACATGTGCATATATGTATTCAGGTATCATTCTATTTTATAGTTGAGAAAACTGAGATTTAAAGAAATTAAAATAACTTGCCCATAGTTGCATGGTTATGTATCAAAGGCAGAATTTGAAACCAAGTCATCCTGACTCCTAAGTCCAACACTACACACATACATCCACTATACTTGCCTCTGTCTGGTACAATAACTACGGTCTGCCTCAGAAAAAGTGATTACAGAAGGAGATACCTGTGGATACCTTCACTAATGTTGCCTCTGATAACTTAATATTTGTAATGCTGAGCAAAGCACTTAATGTCTCAGTGTTCTAGGCAACTGTCAAGCTTTTATTTTCAGAGAAATTGATAATTTACATTGATAGTTATGTTTTTCAATGAAATTATAGCTCCAGTTCTTAAACTTATAGGTATATTGTACAGTAAGCCTATAAACCATCCCAAAGTAGCAGTTTTCACAGGAATAAAGTTTCTCCCTTGATTAGACTCTTATGAAATACTTTTCAGAAGCTTTCATAAAGGTAAGCATGTTCTACTGATGATTTCTATTCTAACTTATCAAATGCTACCTCTAAAGGAAATGGTGAGAAATTCTTTAAAGACAGCAGAACAACCTACTAAACTAAGATGAATGTGAAATTTACTGTGAATTTAAAAATTGTAACTGTTATGATTCAGTTTTCATATCCCCAAAGAGAAACACTTAATTTGTTTTGACAAACAGTACAAGGTGTGTTTTTTTTTTCTTGGGGGGGGGGGTGTAGAGGAAAGAAAAAACTGATTCTGTGGGATAGCATATTACATAATCTTGCAAGATTATGGGGGAGACCAGGCTAAATTTCTTATGTAGGCATAGAAGATGTCTGAAAAACTTTTTCACATATGATCATCTTCCAAGCATTAAGAAAAAAAGTTTAGTTGCTTCAGTTTTAGCTAATGTCAATGGGGCTATACTCAATAAAAGTACAGTAATTCATTTTCAACGTTTAGAAAACGCAGGTGAGGATGCTCTAAAGATGTCAAAAATGCTACCTGAACAAGATTTGGGAACTATCTAACAAAATTAAAAAGACAGTAAAAGATATGTAACACTAAGTCAATATGTGGCCTGCAGGGATGTTATGTATGGCTTGATGACCCTGGTTCTTCTGGAGTTTGACATCACTGCTCTAGACATAAATCCTAAGTAGAAGGCAACAGTCACTCAAGTTGGTAACTGTTAAGAATCAACAACTAGAAGTTCCCTTCCATCCTACGTACATTTTTATATCATCCTATTTCTCCCTGTACAAGGATAGTCAATGTGCTATGAAATGATTTTTTTCCTAGGGACCCAAAACACCGGAGCTTACCTTTCGGGAATACCTTGTTTTCAGTTTACTATTTAATCAGACACCAACTAGAACTCAAGTGGCTGATAAGGCTTGAAGGCAGGCAACTTCTTCAAGGCAGAATTAAATGGTTTATTACTAAGACTGTGAGAGAAATAGGTTAAGACCTGCTCCTTTTCCCTTTCAGTATTTATCCTCTGTGCCCCTCTTATCCAAACCAAAATGTTTTACGTTTCTCAAGGTTACTATGCCACAAGCACAGATTATCTTCCAATAAAAATCCGTCGAGTTCAAAGTCTACTAAGGCTAAGAAAGCAGTTGGGTGGAAGCCTGGCTATAAGGAACAGTTAACCTGACAAAGGAGGGAACTGGATTCCACAGTAGTTCTGGAGGGGGAGGCAGCAAGGACACTCTTGTAAGGGGACAGTGTGTGTGGGGGGGGCAGCAGACAGACCGCCGCAGCTTTCCCTCCCCTCCCTCCCATGCACTGGAGGAAAAGCTCAGACACCGACCTACCCAGGCGGCTCTCGAGTTCTGACTCCTGGCTATCACTCCCCCAACGACCGCCGTCTTCTCGGCTCCGGATCTGCTTCGGGACCAGAGGGAGCCCGCCTGTCAGGGAGCCCGTTTGTACCCATCCACCGGCCCGGCCGCTGCCAGGGTCCGGGGCCCCCCGAGGACCGGCGGCTCCGGCCCCTAACCGAAGCCTGGAAGACAAAAGCAAGGCGTTCCACACCTGAGGCCCGCGACGGGGCTGCAGCTTCAGGCTGCACCCCCGGGATGGGGGGACCGGGACCGTCTCACCCCAGGGGGCCGGTAACGCTCCCCCCTTAAGCAAGGGCTGAGGGAGGAGCGCTGAATGGAAACGAGGAGCTGAGGGGGGTCTGCAGAGACAGCACCTGAAAAGGGGAGTGAAGGATGGGGGAGGGGGTGTGCGCGCCCCCTCCCCAACCGCACACACTTCTCCGGGGAGGAGGAGAGGTCACCTTCCCCGGCCGGGTACAAATGGTGCAGCTGCTTCCCCGACCTGAAAGTAAGCGAGGAGGAGGAGACGGAGCCACGACCAGGCCTAGGACACGCCGCTCCGCCCGAGGAGGCCGCGGGGGTCTCCGGCTCAAGCTGCGGGGCCGAGGAGCGCGGTGGGGGAAAGGGCCGGGTGCATCTTCGCTGGGGCTAACCCAGAGCGAGGAAGGATCCCACTCACCTCTCCCCGCAGCTAAGCCAGCACCCAGGCCGTCTCCAGCTCCAAACACGTCAATGGCTCACGCAGCAGCGCCTTATGTAGCACGCAGCCTAACTCGCTGCCCCTTCTCCTCCCGGCTGCCGCTCTGTCCAATCGGCTCTCTCTCTCATGTGACTGACAACCGGCCCGCCCACTCGAAGACTTGGATTCGGCCGGCCCCTCCCCTCCCCCAGCTCGCGAGGAGGCGGGAGCGAGGGAGGAGGAGAGAGGGGGGAGAAGCCCGCGAGGTATACGCCTCCCTTTCTACTTCCCCCTCCCCCACGCTCCCCCCCACCCCCGGCTCTGCGCCCACCCCTTAACACCAGCTGCTTGACCGACGTCCAGACCCACCAATCGCCTGGCCAGATCTGGGTCCGAGGCCGGCAGCGGCGCCCAATGGCCAGGCCCGGCGGTGGAGGGTGGTGGTGATGGGGTGGAGGGGAGGAGGGAGGATGAAGTGGAAGGGGGGGGCAGAGGAGGGCGGGCGCGAAGGGGGGGGGAGGCCGGAGAGGGGCGGGCCATCAGGGAGGCGGCGGCCCGAGCGGGCCGGGGGAGGCGGTGGCGGCGGCGGCGGCGGCGGCGGCGGCGGCGGCGGCGGCGGTGGGCGCGACGTCGGCTGCGGCTGCGGCTGCTGCAAGTTGGGCTGCAGGGGCAGCGCATACACTACAATGGCTGCTGGAAAGAGGCGAAAGGAAACAATTTCCAGGCCCGCCGCGTCCAGCCCGAAATATGAGAAAAAAATTATTAGAAATTCGGCGGGCGGTGTAAAGGCGGCGGACGGGCCGGAGGGAGGATGTTAAAGCCCCGCGGTGAGTTCTCCCGGGGTCCGGGGCGGGCGGAGAGGCGTCTAGCGGGGGACATGGCAGGGTTATTTAAATTATGGGACGAGCCGAGGGGGCAGAGGAGCCGCCGCCGCCGCCGCCGCCGGAGCAGGAGCAGGAGCAGGAGCCGCCGCCGCCGCCGCCGCAGGAGGAGCAGGAGGAGAGGAGGAGGAGGAGGAGGAGGAGGAGGAAAAGTTTGTGCTCCTCGCAGCCCCCGCTCGGGACCCCAGAGAGAGCAAAATAAAATAAAAAATCAAGTCCACCCAAGTCATGGGGAAGGGCAGCCGAGAGCCCCCGCTCCCCTCCCGCTCCTGCCGGGGCCGGAGGCGACGCGTCCCGGGGACCCCGAGGGGAAGGCGGTGGGAAAAAAAAAAAAAAGAAACTTTTTTTCCCCCTTTTCCGAAGGGTTTGGAAAGTTTGAAAAGTTTTTTTTCCCTCGCCTCCTCCTCCTCCTCCTCCTCTCCTCCTCCTCCTCCTCCTCTCCTCCTCCTCCTCCTCCTCTCTGGTGCTGTGAATATTGTGACAGCAGCAGCAGCGGCAGCAGCGAGAGCGGAAGACATTAGAGACCCGAAAAATCAGGGAAAAATTAATATAAATTCGGTTTTGAGAGTAAACACTCCGCATTTTCCACCAAAACATCCCCGGGGAAAGTGGCTTCCCAAGGGCCCCGGCGGAGACCCGCGGTCGGCAATATTTGGGGGGCACTCGGAGTGACTTGGGGTAACTTTGCCCCTTTTTCACCAGAGGTTTTTCTTTCCAGAGAAATGAATTTGTTTTTCCCCTTTCCCCAGGTAGGAGAGCCGGGGTTGGGGTGCTTTACTTGCTGGGGGGAGGGGGGAGCCCTGGCAGGGGGGTTGCCTTGGGGGGGTGGGGGGAGGGGGGGTGTTAAATGAAAGCAGGAGATCTGCAGAGAGCAGGGACAGCTTGTTGTCAGTATCATAAACAACCAAAATGGAGGGAGAACTCAGGCATATAACCAAATAAAAATTTTTAAAAAATCACAAAAAATGCCTAAAAACCCGGGATGCTCCCCCTTTTCTCGCTCAAGGTAAAAGTAGCCACCGCGTTTCCCCTCGGGTCCATTTTGACTTTGCAGGGACCAAGGAGTTAATATTTATTTATTTTTTTAAAACTTTCGAAGGGCAAAAGCCTTTTATAACTCACCACCGACAATGAGAAAACGTGAAAATCCGATGCCAGAGGAGGAGGGAGCGGGAGGGGGGAGGTGGCAGTGCAGAAACTGCTCCACTTATTGGGAATGTGGGCTGATCTGAGATAAGATAAGTGCTGCCTGGGCTGCTTTATAACGCCCTTTTGGAGATCTTGGCGTGAGGTGGGGAGCAGAGGCAGGGAGGTCTCAATTTAGGGTGTCACTTTCTCGGGCCAGGGGCTGGCGTGTGAGCCCCAGAATCAACCTTTGCGGCTGGACCTGGTCTTCTCGGTGCCTTTACGTCTCAGGTTTTGTTAGTGGCTCCCTCCTTTATTTAAACTGAACTCCCTGGTCGCCAGGGCTGGAGGTGATGCTGCACAGGGAGGACAGAGTCAGCGAGGTGCCCCTTTTGGGGAGGGCTCGGGAGGGTTTCGGTTCCTCCTCTCCTGACACCTTTGTTTCACCTGTTGCTCTGAAGTCCAGACTGTAAGCCGAGGTTTTCTCGTTTTATGTATAGAAAAGGATGATGCCTCTTGCATCACATTGAAGTTAAGGGGAAAGTGCTGCTGATGTTGGTTCCACGTGGGATCAGGGACAGAACAGGGCATGTTAAAGAGACAGCTTCTCTTTTCTTGTAGCTATCATCACCTAGGCAGAAGTGGTCTCTGCACCTAAGAAGCCAAAGGTGCTTGGCGGGGGGAGTGGCATGGGGGGGCCCTGAAGGGGGGGGGGACGTCTTTTCTTTATATTACAGAAGTCCATTCGCCTTTGGGAGAGATGGAAGGGGATGGAGTAAGAAACTCCCTGAGAGGGATAAATGTGTAGATTTGTTTGCATCTAAGCATTCCTTTTGTGTAACAAGTCCTCACAGGATCTTTTTGTGTTAGATTACTTTGCTTTGGAAACTGATTTTGGAAGGCATTCTGGAGAAATGGAAATACTTTAAGGTGTATGGTATAATGGTAGCCTAGCACAATTTAAAGTTAGGAATCTCAGGCAGTGAGATCAAAGGGCTCTGTGGAGCACTAGTGGGATTTTATAGTCATTTTATAAAAACGTTAAAATATATAATAGTCACTTTGGCTTAGGGTACATTCTGGGCTTCTTGTTGAAAAGTGTAAACAAGTTGGTTTGGGG
>CM053773.1:30492194-30646749 GCA_028658325.1 Potorous gilbertii
GAGTTTCTCTTTTTGGATCTCTTTCAGGCGGTGATCGGTGGATTCCTTGAATACTTATTTTGCCCTCTGGTTCTAGAATATCAGGGCAGTTTTCCTTGAAAATTTCATGGAAGATAATGTCTAAGCCATTTTTTTGATCATGGCTTTCAAGTAGTCCCATAATTTTTAAATTGTCTCTCCTGAATCTATTTTCCAGGTCAGTTGTTTTTCCAATGAGATATTTCACATTATCTTCTATTTTTTCAAACTTTTGGTTTTGTTTTCTAACTTCTTGGTTTATCTCATAGTCACTAGCTTCCCTGAACTCAATTCTCTCTTTTTAAAGAACTATTTTGTTCAGTGAGCTTTTGAACTTTCTTTTCCATTTGGCTTATTCTGCTTTTTAAAGCCTCCTTCTCCTCATTGACTTTTTGGACCCCTTTTTCCAATTGAGTTAGCCTCTTTTTAAAGGTGTTATTTTCCTCAGAATTTTTTTGGTTCTCCTTTAGCAGGCTGCTGACATGCTTTTCAAGCTCTTCTATGGCCTGAGCTCATTTCATCTTCATTTTGGAGGTACTGGAGGCAGAGGCCTTGACTTCCTCTGACAGTGTGCCTTGTTCTTCCTCATCCAAAAGAATGGAAGGAGACATCTGTTCACGAAGAAAGTAACTTTCTATGGTCTTATTTTTTTCCCCTTTTTTGGACATTTTTCCAGTCAAGTAACTACTTGACTTCTGAATCCTTTGTCATGAGGAAGGTCCTAGTGTTCCTCCTCTTCTCAGTACTGTGCTCAAGGCTGAGATTCAGATCAGCTGCTCAACTCCCCCAGAGGCTTTGGGTGGGGGCAGGGCTGCCACTGAGGGCTGAGCTCAGTTCTGCCAGAGGTTTTAAGCTGAGCTGTCTGGACAAAGACCCAGGCTACTCACTGCCAGCTGCTGCTGCCTCCTGGGGCTATTGCTGGAGGAACTCCATTCCCGCTCTCCCACACTGACCTTGGGAGCTTTATTTGTCACTTGTGGGTTGAGGGATCTGGGACCCTCCCTCTTGGGAATTCAGCCCGAAGGTCTGTTCAGGTCCTGTTCCTCCTGGTGCCGCATGACCAGGGCTGGGCTCCTCTCTGCTCAGTGTCCCATGAGATAGATCTTTCCTGTCAGCCTTTCAGGTTACCTTCAGCTGGAAACCTCTTGCACTCTGTTGTTCTGTGGCTTCTAATGCTCTCGAAGTTGTTGAATTTTTTCTCGAGTTTTTTACAGGTATTTTGTGGGCTGTGGAGGAAGCATTAGAGTATATGCATCTTTCTGCTCTGCTATCTTGATTCCGCCCCCCCCAATCCATGGGATTCTGATGATACCACCAAGTGAAGTAATATGTAGGGAGAGGAGACGAGGACCCAGGACAGCGGCTTAGATAAAACCCAGTATTAGTAGGCAAGGCTTGAATAAGATCAGCAAAAGAGATTGAGGAAGAGTTGTCAGACAGGCAAGAGGAGAATCTGGAAAGAGTGGGGTCATGAAAACCTAGAGAGAAAAGAGTTTCAAGGAGAAGAGTGTGATTGAGAGTGTCAGGAGCTGCAGAGAAGTCTGGAAGGATGGAAGATCGAGGGGGAAAAGCATTAGGTTTGGCAATTAAGAAATCATGGGTAACTATGAAGAGCAGTTTTAGTTGAATCCATGAGATTAGAAGCCAGACTACAGAGGGTTAAGAAGAAAGTAAGAGAGAAGGAAGTAGAGAGCTTTCTCAAGGAATTTATTTATCAAAAGGAAGATATACATGTCTAGGTAATTAGAGTCAGATAGGAACATAGAGAATACACAGATCAAGCGGGGCCTTTTGAGGGGTGGGGTGAGGGGAACCAAGGGCGTGTGTGAGGGCAGAAGGGAGATAGTTAATATACAGATTAGTGAGGTGATAAGGATGATAAGAGGAAACAGTCTGCTGAAGGAGGTGGAGTGGAATGGATCCCCTTGTGCCTGTGGAGGGGTTCCCCCTGGCAAGGAGAAGGACTCCCTCTTCACGTGAAGCAGGAATTAAAGGAGGAGATAGTGGGGGGAGGCATCTAAGTGATGTGAGATGAGGAGGAAAGGAGAGGAAGTTCTGTGTGAATGGCCTCAATTTTTTCAGTGAATTATGAAACAGAAGTTATCAGCTGCAAGAGTGAGGGGGAAAAGTAGACATGGGAGATATGAGGAAGGATGAAAAGGTTTGGAAAAGCCACTAGTGAGTGGGATAGGGAATCACTTAGGTAGGTGTAAAAGGGTGGCCTTGTAGAATTCAGAAAAACCTGGAAAGACTTACATGAACTGATGATGAGTGATCAGAACCAGGAGAATATTGTATACAGTGGGATGACTGACTGGTCAACTTAGCTCTTCTCAGTGATGCAAGGATCTAAGACAATTCCAAAAGACTCACAATGGAAAATGCTACCACAGCCAGGGAAAAAAGTGTGGAGTCTGAATGTAGATCAAAGCATACTATTTTCTCTTTTTTTTCTTTCTCATAGATTTTCCCTTTTGTTCTGATTCTTCTTTCTCAATGTGATTAATGTGGACAAATGTTTAATATGATTGTACATGTATAGCCTATATCAGATTGTACTTGCCATCTTAGGAAGGGGGAAGGGACTCTAATTGGAGTAATTGGAAAAAATAAAATACTATTAAATGGGGGGGGGGGGTGGGTGGAATAAAGGATTGCCTTTCCACAAAGAGGACCCAGTTGAGATTATGTAACAAATTTGTAGTGGATCCAGTCAGTTTTGTGACTTTCTCCATCTTCTTCAACAGCAAAGTGGTGTGTAGGAACAAAGAGCAGATTGGGAGAAGAGAAGGGAACAAGCACTTATTAGGCACCTACTATATGGCAGTTGTTATGCTAAAGTAATCTTTTGTGATCCTTACAGCAGCCCTGAGAGACTGATGCTGTTAGCATTATCCCTAGGATGGTGACAGGACTCCTGAGACAGAGGCTTATCAGGGTAAGACTGGCAAGAAGATCCTGGGGAAGGAACTTGGGGGAAGAGGACACTGTACAGCTAAACCAGTTCACCACAGGTCACAGTGGGAAAGGGAGGAAATTGTAGCCTCCACTGGGGAAAAAACTGAGGAGTCAAAGGATTGTAGGTCAACTTGAGGATAAAGAAGAGGGTTGGGGGGTTGCTGCAACATAGAGTAGTGGTATAACAACAGATATCAAATAAGAAATTTCAGAGCTCATAAACTTGGAAATGGATCACTTGTGTTTGGTGTCAACATGGTTATGACCATCTCTGTGTGTAGCTGAAGTGGTGTGGTAGTGTAGGCTAAAGAAAATTAATATTTGGAAGAATTGTGAGGTTAAGTTGTTTGAGAAATTATGACTTTTTATGTTGAAGTCCACTAATAAAAGGGCAGGAGTTTGGGAGAAGAGAGACTGTGAACCAAGCACTGAAATCATTGAGGAAGGAAGGAGAGTTTCCTGGAGGCTGGTAAACAACAGCTACCAGAATCTTGATAGGGTGGTAGTTACGCATGGAGTGAACCTCAAAATTCTTTCAGGTTACTGAGTGATGGTGGTAGAAGAGAGTATTGAAGTGTTGGTGGTGAGCAAGGAGAAATCCAATTCTCCCACCTCAGCTGTGGGAGTGGGGGAAATAAAAGTAAAAATGCAACCAGTGCAAAAAAGATGGAAGGAATGAGAAAGGAAAAGGTGACAGCTAGTTTTGTTACTTACGGAGCAGGCGTTCCAGAGAGTGGTGTGGAAAGGACGGACCGTTTGGGAGCGTCATGTTGGAATTGGATTGAGGGGAATTGGAATTAGGGAACAGTGGGTAGCATTTGAGGGGAGGAGGACAAGAGAGTGAAAGAGGTGTGAACAATGACAGCTTGGGGTTCAGAATCTCTAAGATGGGGAAGATAGGAGGGACTGCGAATTCGTTAATCCTTAAGACATGAGTTTGTCATTCAGGCATGTCAAACTCTTTGTGACCTCCTTTGATACTGATGTACTTCTCCAGCACACAGATGTGGAAATTGAGGTAAACAGGGCTAAGTGACTTACTCAGGGTCACCTAGTAAGTATATGAGGCTGGATTTTAAATTAGGTCTTCTTGACTCCAGGCCTGGCACTCTATCCACTGCTCACCTAGTCACCCAGCTGTTTGTGTGGTTAGGTAGATTATCATCCCTAGTCTTCGGGCCTCTGATGAAAAGTTTGTGTTAGAGACAAGGATGGTTAGGGTCAGGTGAGGTAACTATTGGAAGTGGAATTGTAGGAAGCCCCAAGAACTACTGGAAAGGAGCTCCGTGAATGGGCATTCCAGAAAGGTTAGGAACTAGACCTTCCCCTACTTATCTTATCCAAAAGACTTAGGAATAATTATTTTGAACTTTTATTTGGTAAAAATAACTAGCATTTATAAAGCACTGTGAGTGCAGAGTGCTTTAGGAATACTATCTCATACGGTCCTCATAGCAACCCTGAGTGGTAGGTGCTGTTCTCACCCTCATTTTACAGTTGGGGAAACTGAGACAAATAGATATACTTAACCTCTTGTTCAAGCTTGTCCAGGGTTGCACCGCTAATGTCTCTGAGACAAGAAGTATTCTTCCTAAATTATTCAAATAAGTTTGGAATATATTTTTAAACTATTCCATGCTGCTGTTCTCTTAATTATAACCCCTATGTGTATGCTGTTTTAACGTTTACAATGTTTACAGTTTTGTGAGGTAGTTAGTACAAATAGTATAAGGTTCTTTTTATAGATGAGGAAACCTTTTCTCTGCACAGTTCTTGGCACAAGGCACTTGATAAACGCTTGTTAATTGATTGATTCAGAGGGAAGCACTTAGAAATGAATTGTATTGCTGAGAATGATGCTGCCAAGAATCTTCTGAGATGTCTCCTCCATATCTGACACTCTTCTGCCTTCCAATTTTGTTATTAAATTTAATTTATATATAAGAAATACTTTTTAATTGTTTTCTACCTTTAGATTCATGCAAAAATATGATTTTTAAAAATAGAAAATGAATTTTTAACACATCAACATCATAACATTTATGAAGTAGTATCTTTTGAACTAAAATTACTCTTGTGAATTAAACAGCATCCTAGTTCTCTAAAATAGTTTATAGACATTTTAGAAGTGAATTAATTTACTGTTAGGATTAGGCTTGTTAATCAAAGAAAGAAAAATAAGAAGGAACGTATCTCAGTTTTTAATAAACCTGAAGTCAGTATTAAACTATATTTTGCAAGTTACTTTAACTGCTTTTCTGATATCTGAGAGATACAGATAAAATACACATACACATGGGTAACCCATTTCCTTTTCCAGACACAGCAATATTTCTTTTTTAAAGAAACTTTTGAAGGTTGTGAACATCTTTGGCCCTGTAAGGAAAGATTTTTAAGCATACTCAACAGTCACTTTTTCCACACACTTTACAAGTAATCCCTTCCTTCTTCAATATAATAAAACAGCAGGTGTAGGTAAACAGTTCATGATTTCATTCCTTTTTCTTTTTTGTTGCTACTCATCAAATATCTTGATCATGTTTTCAGATCTGCCTGAGAAGTGGGAAATAAAAGGAGCAGAGGAAAAGGGGAAAGAAATTAGATATTTTTGTGATAGAGCACTGTTTAGAAAGCAGACTTGTGATGTGGATGAACCTGATAAGTATGGTAGTGTAAGAGGAACCTAAGATATTTGAATTAAACTACATAAAAAGGTAGAGCAGAACTTTTAAAAGGAGGTAGAGAAAATGATAAAAGAAGGAAATATGTTCAGGTTAATTTTTTGCTTATTAAGATATTTCATATGTTCATGTTTGCTTTTTTTTTTTAACCCTCTCAGGAACTTAGGAAATTGGGTGTGGGATATGATGGTATCTGAGTTCCATTTACATACAGATAATATTCCAATATAATAGCTATAGGAACAACCATATTGTTTTGTGAAAACAAATATTGCAGAAATCTAATTTAAAGATAAAATATTAGACAGCTTTTATATGGTAATTTAGTAAATTAAAAGAAGCCCTTTTAACCCAATAAGGCAGAGAGGTATCCTGGACACACATTTAATATCGCTTTCCTCCTAGGTCCTGAATCATTTAGGACTTTGATCTCATGTGGATTTTTAGTAGAAGGATAAGAAGATTTGAAGGATAATTGCAACTGATGTCAAGATAAAAACTGATTTCAGTTCTCATTTTCCCACCTGCAGTGCCAGCTCTCTCAAGTTCTTTTTAAAAGGGTTCCTTGGACAGGGACCAGAGCAGTTGTTATATAAGATTATATTTATTAGTTCAACATAGCACTGTTGGAAGAAGTAGCTTCATATAGAACTTGGAATTATAATGAGATTTTATTTGTATATAAGTTTGTTTGCCACAGAGGATTTGTGAAAAGTTGATGACATGAATTGCACAGAATGAGAGAAGAGGGGCTCAGTTAGTCTTTGTGAAGGAAGTAGGTACTTTTCAAAAATCATGGATCCATTGATTCATGTTTGTTAATCTAGTGTGCTTTCAATTAGAGATCATTATCTGGGAAAGGTGAGTTGTGAACAGAAGAAGAGCTGGTACTGTTTTTGTGCATCACCTCCCTTCTCTCCCCCATAAACACCCCACTTCCCTCTCTTGGTCACTGTGAAATAAATACCAGCTCTGACACAAGGTGGCGCAGCAACTACACACAGCTGTTTCCTGGTATCCCGGGGAAAGAAACAAAACAAAGATTGGAAGCCAGGAATCTCTTGATTCCAAGTGTATTCCCGTGAAACACAGGAGAATTGGCAGTTCTCCTTTTTGTAGTAAATTCCAATTATCCACATGGAGATAATTGAACAAATTTGGGGAGTTGTTGCTGTTTTATGACATCATATTCCAGTTGGGCAACAGGATATTGACAGTATTTCTGTTGTCTTGATTACAGGCAAATGGGTTGCAGGGAATCAAACAGGAGTTTCCTGCTGTCTTACTTACATTAGTGGCTTCTGAAGGTACCTTTCTCCTCTTTTTTGTTCTGATAGATGGGACTGATAGTTTTTTTTCTCATTACTCTGCACTGTGTAAATACTATCCCCCAATTTGAGCACTCAGTATCAGTTTGTGTATCTTTTCATATAGGTCCCATTATCAGACTGTTTAATGTTGATGTTTTCTTCTTTTTTAAAAAATGCTAGCAGCAGTTTTAAAGATTAGTATATGTACCGGTTTTCCTGAAGATGCCAGTAATATTTTTAATGTTGCTTCTGAGATCTGCTCCTTGAAAATATTGTTAATTATCTCTTAGATTGGTGTTCATCTAAAGTCTTTTCTTTTTCCCAGGAGCCAGAAGCCTGGAGCAGTCCAACTTCATTCCTTAGATTTTAGAATCAGGCTTGTATTTTTGCTATAAGTGGTTAAGAGCTATCCAAGTTAATGTAACATGCTTGAAACATGTATTATGTGTATACAATTTGCAAGTGACCTGGAGTTTGAACTTCAAAAAAGTTCTATTTAAAAACTATTCCAGAAATTGTAAAATTTTAGACTATAAAAATTTCTTATTAACCCTAACTGGTTTCCATTTCAAGGTATAGAGACCAAGAATACGTATGTATTTACATATATGTCCATATACATATGCACGTGTGGGCATACATATATGTACACATGTATATACACACATATACACATATGAAAAAAAGACATGGTATATCATTAACTCCTCAGTGGGAACAAAAAAATATTCCATAATTCTAAATTTTTTATTTTGGTCATAATGAGGAATCCTAGTTTAGTCTTTAGGATCACAAGATTTTATCCTTTGCAGATTTGGGTCATTGTGCTCGAAGAATAGGGTTCTAGGAAATAACAGTGAATGAGATTCAGTGCTACCACTCCTCTTTTTTCCTCTTATCTTTCTTTTTTTTCTTTCATTTAGAAAGCAATTAGAAGACATAAAGGAGATGGTTTAGAAGACTTGCTTTTACTGTTATGATGAGCATTATAGTGACAGCATATTTACCTTTCTAATTCTAGGTATCAAGGCAGCAAAGCTCCAGAGGGTTCACATTGCTGTCTGACAATGACTCAAGTCCAAAACCTAAGTTCACTTAAAAATTATTTACTGATGGCTTTTTTGTTATCCCTTTTAAAATCCATTTTTTGTCTATTTAGTTTAATGAACTAAAATTAAGCCAAGTAATTATGCTAATAAATGCAATTAAGTTTATAGTTTTTCTTTAAGGATGTTACTGTGGTCAATGGACTTTATATCTCAGAATTTATTCAGTTTCTCTAGCTTATTATGTGGCATTCATAGTAGAACATTTAGCTAGGAAGTGTAATATGCTAGTCCATAAAGTAACAGGTAAATTAACCTGGTTTCCTCTGTGTTTTAACAATTGAGAATATATTTTAGAACCATGTATATACATCTTTAAAAAGATTTGAATGGCACTTGTAAATTAATAATATTAATGTCTATTTTTTTCTTTTGGGGGATGACATTCAGTGAGTTGGAGGAGAAAACATGCAAATAGATTTATAGATGATAAATTGGAGATAATTTGAGAGGAAAGGCACTAGCATTAAGGGAAAGTAGAAAAGGTTTCTTGCAGAATGTGGTATTTTAGGTGAACTTGGAAGTAAGCCAAGAGGCAGAGATAGGAAGAGGGAGAACACTCCCGGCATGAGCAGCAGCCAATGAAAAAGCTTGGAGCTAGAAGGAACAAGCCAGAAGGTCAGTGTTATTGCACCATTAAGGTGCATGGAGAGAAATAAAGTATAAGAAAACTGGAAAAATAGAAAGAGACAAGGTAGCCATCTGTATTGGTGAATGCACCTGCCACAAAGCAAAGGAAAGTTTGTTGGAGGGATATAATGTGGTGACATTCATATTTTAAAATATAAATGATATTAGCCACTTTCCAATTAATTGCTAAAGCTTGATTTTTAAATGAATTTGTCTTTTTTATTCCTTAATTTAAAAAAAAATTGCATGTTAGTGATATCCAGTTCACTTTGGAGATAGATTACAATTTATTTTTTACTTTTTTTAATATAAATTTATTTAACTTTTTACATTCATTTTCACAAAATTTTGGGTTCCAAATTTTCTCCCCATTTGATAGATTATAATTTACATGGAACCTGGAATAAATTCTAGGCCTATAAATTCTGTATTACAATATTTTATGCTAGATTGTACTGGGTATGCTAAAGTCATATGGCTCCTTTGTGGAAAGGTGATTTGCAAATGAGGCTCCAGAATTGTGTTCCTTAAGCTATAACTCACTTGAAAATTTCCTCTGTTTGCATGACTTTAGCTCTCACAGCTGTCCATATCTCTAGTACCAAATAGTCTAAGATTCAGTTCCAGTCTTCTGTTGCCTGCTCCATATCTCCATATAAAATTCATACTCAGTGTTTCTAAAAATAAATATCATTTCATTTCTCTCTTCTAGATTTCCAATTTCTATCATTCTTCCATTCACCTAAGTTCTAAACATTGAGGTCATCCCTGACACATCTGTCAAGTCACCAAAATAACATGGCTCCTTGCTTCAATCTCTCATCCTGCATTTTATTTTCTTTCCTATGCTGCTAACCAAGTTTAGGCCCAGTATGAAACTTCTGAGCATCTGGGCAGGTTTTATTTGCTAGTTTGCATATTCTTTCCAATAGAATGTATGTTCCTTGAAGGTCCCCTTTTCACCCATTTCTCTCCAGTACTTAGCACAGTGCCTGGACTATAGGCACCTATTAAATGATTGTTGAACAGTTTTGTTTTTTAAAAAGTTTTGGTTTTGAATGTAGGCATAAATAGAATACTTTCTTTCCCCTAAATTTTAACTGTGGCCAGTTAAGAGTTCCAGAAAGAGGGTAACATTTACAGCATAAGCATAAGCGTTATAATTGTGATTTTTTTTTTGTTGGCCTAATTTTTACTATCACTATTAATTGCCAGTGACTCCATCTTCCAAATCAACACATCCACATCTGAAAAAAATATGCCTCGCTTCTGGATCACATGCCCAGCATGATGGAAGTCTAGACTTTTTCTCTGATACTCAAGACTTTTGAAACCTCTCCTTAATAGTAACTGCCCCAGAGATGAACCAGTTTCATATATCTCCGTGGTGTAGGACAGCAGTCAAATCAAAGAGAAATAGATCCGTGCAGGTTGCATATGGACTTAGAAAATCACAAATTAGCATTACTGTACCACTGAATCAGCTAATGGAAGGAGAATCAGAGAGAACTGGGTGGGATGGAGTATGTGTGAGGAAAGGTGGACAGAGTGACTTTTTTTTGTGGCATTTCAGTGAACCTGAGGGAAAGAGTTCCTCAGCAGCAAGGTAAGGCCAGTTCTCTCTCCCTCCATACTCTCACCACTGCCACCCTTCCCCCCCCCAAAAAAAGTAACTTGGGACAACTACTTAGGCTGATTAACCATGAATTGCCAAACCCATGGGAGGAGGCTGAGGCACTTTAAAATTTAACCCTCAGAGAAATCACCATCAGAAGGGAGGCATTCAGAATGTTAACAGTAGGGGGGATATTGAAGTGGAAAGAATCAAATAACCAAAGATTTCAAGTAGAAGAAAATTGAAAGACCTTGAATATAACCAGATAAACCAACAGAATAGACCTTAACAGAAACTGATGGGACCGAGGACTTTATGAATTTTGAGGAGAGCTTGCTGTTCCTAAGTTGTTTAAAAGACAGTTGAGAATTATAAGAGCAGAATTTAGGGCCTGAAGAGGAGAAATAATTGACTAGAGTAGAAAAACTTGAATTTGTGGTGGTAAGTCTCACCAAGGAAACAAAAAAGAAGGCAAATTATAAGTAAAAATACGCAGAAGTGAAGAACAAGCTGAAAGAAGAGAAGCAAAAAGCAATAAAATCAAAGAAAATATACTGTAAACACAAACAAAATACAGTGTTCTTGAAGAAAGGAAGAATAGGTCATGTAAGAGTTATAGGTCATACCATAGAACATGACAGATTACAAAACCTGAACACCATAATAGAAGGAAACTTCCCAGAACTTGAAAACCCAGAAAACAAAGTACTACTGGAAGAATCCATGTATCATCTCCAAAAAAATCCAAGGCTGAGTGAAAACACATAGTGGTTAAATTTAACATTTCCATTGAGAAGCAACCAATTCAGCAAGCAACCAAGAGAAGAACCTTCAAATACAAAGGAAGGGAAATTCTAATAACGCAAAACAATTTCACACTCACTAGAAAAAAGAATAAAGAGGGAATGGGAAAATGTATGAAAGAGTGCTGGACCTTAAAATGAAATACAAGGTTACCTATTTTGTGGAAAGATCAGCACATTTGAGTTTAAACATAAATGAAAAAGATGGATTTTCAATAATAAAGGAGCGTTTGAAACTTTCTTATTAAAAAAAAAAAAGACCTGAAGAGATGACTTCTTTCTGAAATACCCCAGACAACAGAAGTGCTGGAGGGGCGAACAGTGTAGCAACCAAAGGCTGCAACAGAGAGACCATTATCTTCCTGAATGTAAATGGGGAAATAGAGTAAAGGCAAAAGTCAGATGAAGATGATACTGGAGAGGTAGACCTGGGAGATTGTGCTCCGAGTTTTGTAGCATTCTACCTACGGATAAATCACTGTTTTTTGTAATATTAAATTACAAAGTGGGAGACTCCACAGAGGGAAATAGGGAGGAGAATAGAAGAGAGTGCATGATATGCCCTGGTCCAGTTGAGTGCTAGAAGTGAGAAGAACATAACTGCGTCTTTCACGAAGTAGAGAACCTCCAAGGTTGAGGATAGCAGTGGGTAAGGGGGTAAGGGGAGGCCACCAATGAATGTACTGATGGGTGAATAGAGATGTTCTCTGAAGGTAGATGGAGATCTTGCACTGGGTGTTTGTCTTTGAGAATTTGATTCTTGGAAAGACCACTAATCCTCTACCTGGATTGGAGGAGTCTGAGCTCCTGGGGACAATTGGAGCTTGGGAGAATGGGAGAACATGGAACCTGGGAGGAAATTTTGCAGTATATCCATAAGGATAAGTGATCTGAGGAAGTCAAAAGTCACTGATGGGCTGCATATTAAGGGGTGGGGTTGGGGAATCTTTGCATGGGGATATGGTCCTCACTATCACTTGAGTAACTGGTATTTTTTTAGGAAGTGAGGTACAATGGAAAAGGGAGTAAAGTGCAAGTTCCACAAGGCAGTGACAAACTGCTTAGAATGGAGAACTCAGAATAGCTGCTGTGGAAGTTTTGGATTCTATGAGGGATGCAGAGACTAGAGAGGGACTAGATAAACATAGAGACTGAACCAGAGAATGAGGATCTAGAGTAGACAGGAGAATGGAAAATGAAAAGAGGAAGAGAAATCTCTGAAAAGGAGCAAAGAAAATGAAATTTTAAAAACTAATCAACAGGACAAGTTAAAGGGGAAGTAAAATAGGGGATTCTACTTGACTAAGAAGAGAAAAGAAGAGGGGAAGAATTAAATAACCAGATAAAAGCAGGAAAAGAAAAGAAAATCATAAAGCAAAACTCCAAAGGGAAAAGGGTTACAAATGGGGAGAGCCCAGGGTCAAGAGAAAGAGAGCTTGTGGGAACAACCTCAAAAAAATTTGATAAAGTAACAAAAGAGATGCACTGTGTTTATAATAGAAGAGGGGGGAAATTACACCTTTAAAAGAACAATATTAGATACAAATGGAGGAAAATATAAAGGTAGTTCTCATAAATTTAAATGTGAGTGAATTAAATAGTCCGATAAAATGAAAAAGAATGACAGATGGGACAACTCAACAAAATCCCATATTCTGATGGTTACCAGAAACATATTTGAAAAATCAGAGACGTACATAAAATGGCTGGGGGACAGAAATGATTGTGTCTATCAAGTGAATCTGAAAAAGCAGGAGTTGTAATCCTTCCGTCCAACAATACAAAAACAAACATTTGAAAAGTAGAAGGGAGTAAAAAAGGACACTTCATTATGCTGAAAGGAACTATAGACTGAAAATCAACATCAGTATAAACCTTAAATTTATATGCTTCAAATGCCTTATCATCTAAATTCAGAAATGAAACAGTAGCTGGGCTACAAGAATACATAGTAACATAATAATGGCAAGATATTTCAGTGTCCCTTCCTCACTTTTGGATAAGTTTAACAGCAAGATAAACGGAAAGGAAAATGTAGAACTGAACGAATTGTTGCAGAGACTACAGCTAAAAGATTTATGGCATCTTCCAAGTTATACTGTAAAAGAATATACACATTTCTCAGCACCATTATAAAAATTGGGGCACTGAGAGATTGCAAACGAATGTGAAAAGGCAGAAATAGTAAATACATCCTTTATAGTCAGTCATTGGCTCAGGGACCACATACAAATAATACTTAACCACAAAAATAGTGTAAAAGGAAACAACTATGAAATAATAAATAATCAGTGACCCAGAAAACAAATAATGGAAACAATAATCATGTGAAAGAAAATTATAATAATGAAATAATATACCAAAATTCCTGGGATGCAACTAAAGCAGTCCTCAAGGGAAAAGTCATATTCCTTCAAATATACATTAACAAAAAAAATATTTTTAAGAGCATGAATGAACTGAATGTGTTTTTAAAAATTAGAAAGCCAGCCAACTAAAATTGCACAAAACAAGAGATTTAAATATTAGAGGAGAAACCGTTAAACTAGAAACAAAAAACCCCTATAAAATGAGAAATAAAATTAAAAGCTGGGTCTCTGAAAAGATTAATGAAATGGACAGATCGTTAGTGATTTAATCAGATTAAAGAGGGCAGAAAATCAAGTTAATAAAATAGCAGATGACCAAGGTGAAATCACAAAACCAGAACAAATAAAAAGAATGATCAGAACCTAGTTTACACATTTATATGCTAAGAAAGCTAAGAATACCAAAGAGAGGAATACTTTAAAAAAATAATAAAATTATCAGAATACTACCAGAGAGATTTTAAATAACCCATTATCAGAAAATGAAATTAGAAGTAAGTGAAAAGAAAACTACTTAGGGGAAAAAGAAAAAAAAACATTTCTGGCCCTGATGTGGGATCACAGAAGAATTCTGTGAAACATTTAAAGTATAGTATGTATATTCACAAAGTATTCTCAAAAATGAGAAAGAACCCTATTAAACTTTTTATATGAGACAAATCTGGTCTTAATACCATTAAACCAGGGAAAGACAAAAAAGTACATAAATAGACCAATATTATTAATGAATTATTAATTCAGTTTTTTAAAGAAATTTGTCAGATTAATATTGATTTATTCAAGAAATCATTCATTATGACCAATTTGGATTTATATCAGGGAAGCAAAGATGGTTCAATATTAGGAAAACAAACAATATAATTGAATTAAAAACCAAAATATTCCAAACCACATGATTATCTCACTAGAACCAGAAGAAGCTTTTCCAAAATATAACAAACAAAAAATATAAATTTTTGTGACTACAGAGACTTTTTAAATGTAAAAAGTAGCTATCTAAAACCAAAAACAAGCATTATATGCAATGGGAAGGTACCAGAACCTTTTCCAATAAATAGAGGAATAAAACGAGGAATAAAACAATAAAGCATTCTACTTGCTATTATTTGATTTAGTTCTGGAACTGCTAGAAATAAGATGAGAGAGAAAAATTTAAAGCATACAGAGGGAAAAAATAACTATCCCTATTTACTGGGGTCTTGAAAATCAGCAAAATACTAATCAAGATAATATCTCTAGCAGAGTTGCAGGCTGCAAAATATACCCTAAAAATCAACTGCATTTTTACATAACAATAAAAAATCCAAAGAGCAATAAACAAACTATCTGGGTATTAATTGTATAGATTCTATTGCAAAGTATTCCTTAAAGGGAAAAAAGAACAACAAATTGCCGGGGGAATATTCAGTGCTCATGACTGGGTCATGCCAGTGTGATGAAAATGACAATACTACCAAAATTAATTTTCACTTCCAGTACTTTCACCAATCTAATTACCAAGGGAATGCTTTACAAATCTTGATAAAATAATAATCAAATTATTTGGAAAAGCAGGAGCTATAGAATATTAAGAGAAATAATAAAGGAAGGTAGGATGAAGGGGGTGTGCCTACAGACCTTAAGATATAAAACAGCAATCATCAGAACCATCTGATATTGGTTTAAAAACAAATAGGTAGATCTAAAGATCAGATTAGCCAGTCCCTGGTCTCAAGGAGCTTAGTCTAATGAAGGAGAAAATGTACGAACAACTATGTACAAGCAAGATAGATCCAGAATATATTGGAGATAATCCCAGAGGGAAGCCACTAATGTTAAGAGGAGCCTGAAAAGTGTTCTTATAGAAGATAAAGATTTAGCTGAGCGTTTAGGAAGATGGGAAAGCTAGGAGATTAAGGTGAGGAGGGAGAGAATTACAAGCATGGAGGCCAGCCAGTAACAATGCCCAGAAAAGGAGGTTAGGAGTCATGGATGGTACAGAATGTGAAGGACAGTAAAATGCTAGAAGACTGAAAAAATAGAAGGGGCCAGGTTATGAAAGACTTTAAAAAGTAGTGAATTTTATATTTGATCCTGGAGGTTGTTGTACCTGTTCGTTCGTCATTTTCGAAGAGGATCAGTGACATCATGGAGTGATGTCTTAACTTTTGAGTGAATTGGATGTAAGTGAAGTAGAGTTGCGAAGTCATTAGCCTCACTGTGTCTTCCTGAGCCATCCAAGTCCGGTGGCAAGACAAAAGTCAGGACAATTGGTGATCATCCTGGTCCACAAGGAGTCAGTTGGAATTTTAATAGGGGAATAGGCTGATCAGTCTGGCTTTTAGGAAGATTGTAAGCTGAGTGGAAGATGACCTGGAGTGGGGAGAAACTTTCTGAACCAAAAGTGTGGGGGAGGGGAGGTATTTTTTGAAGCCTTCTACACCTACCAATCTATAAGTGTAGGTGGAGCTGTTACTTCAGTAGCACTTACATGAAATAGAAAAACTTATAACTGCTTTGAAACACTTAAGATTGTTCAGCCTAGACAGCTAATAGGTATCCCGTCTTGGATGCTTATTAGCTATGTGACCCTGGACAAGTCACTTAATCTGTCTGTGCCTATTTCCTCAGTTGATTATTTCCAATTTGTCTTGTAATATTTCTTGTTTGTTAGTTAATAAACTTGGATCACAAAATTAACATATACCTTATCAGATTTTTAAATGTATCTTTGGTCATTACTAGCATTCTACTTTATATAGATAATTTTCCATGGCATCTAGGGCATTTGCTTTTTTAAATAAAAGAACAGATAAAAATGAGTAGCACAATTTTAGCATAGGGATCATTTATTTTCCCCAGCTGATCTTTTCTGTAACCTTTTCTCATTCTTTTTTGTATAGTTTAGGAATTTGTACTTCTAAATTACTCTATAAATCTTGTTCAATTATTTTTAAACAAATCCTCTGCTAATAGTCTATGGGTATGTTTGGGGCTTTTTTGTTGTTGTTTGGGGTTTTTTTTGTTTTTGTTTTTGTGTTTTGGTATGTGGTTTCCTGAGAATTTTTTTTTTTAACCTCAGCTTCTGGAACACAGATATGTGTTTTTACCACATTGGTATATATATTGCTTGCATTCACTTCACTACTTTATTCCACATCTTGTACCTCACCTACATAAAATACAATGCCTTTTCTCTTGGATGTTAAAAACATATATATGCAAGTCTTACTTCAGCATTGATTTTATTTTGTTAAACCAACAGGAAGAGTTTTGAGTTGTGTAGTCTGGAGCATAATAAACTAAAGTTTTCTAACAGTTTCCTTTTGTAAGAATTAATTTAAATTATCCATGTTGATATAGAGAAGTAGTGTTATAGATAATCCCAAATGGGAATAATTGAAAAATGATTTGTTTATATTTGGAATGTGTTTTTTTCTTTTTTTCCTCTTCTTTAAGATGTATTTCAGATATTCTAGGAATTTACAATATCTGGAAAAAAATATGAAAGCTGTTGCTCTAGCTAAGGAAAAATCACTGAGATGTGTAGCTTCCTATCCTTTCTTTTACCACAGTATCATTCAGCTTTGCTCCTTTCTTTTTCACTTTAAGTAACTGAAATACTTTCTCAGGTTGATATAAAAAAAAGCCTATGTCATTTTTCTGAAAATACACTAATTCACACCTTCCTTGGGCAAGTAGAGGATTGTTTTGTAATTAATGAAGTTAGTTCATTTCCAGAGACTTCTGGTAACTAAAGTTGCCATTTAACTGTTCTCCTCTGAATTTGTTTATTACGAACTTGACAACCATGAACACTTTCATATACAAAGGACAGAAAAAGAAACATATTAAACTATGAATCTCTATTATATATATTTTGTTTTCATTATATCTGAAATTTAACATGAAAGGGCCGTTTTGGCTCTTGATGCATTGATCTTGTCATCACCCATTAGTGTTGCATTTCCATGTTCATGAGCTCTGAAATTAGTTTATCTAATCATCTTTTTTTCATTCTATATTTCTCTCTGCCTTAGGATCCCTACTGCTGTTCTTTATCCTTGCCGCCACCATTCCATGAGAACTCCCTTCTCATCCCATGTCACTCAGATACCTTCCTTTATTATCTTTACTCTTGCCTCACATGCATATATAATTCTCCTTGAAAAGATAGTCCTGCTCTACATCCATTCCTTCCCTCGTAAATTGTCTCTCTATCATTCTTATGTTCACTAATCTTCAAACTCTCACTATCTACTAGCTGCTTCCTTGCTATCTACATCTTGCCCCATCCTTTAAAAAAACTGTCATTTGATCCATTCATCCTCATTGTATCCATTCCCTTTCATGGGAAACCCATTGAGAAGGCTGTCTATAATCATTCCCTTCACTTTCTTTCCTTTCACTCTCTTAACCTTTTGGAGTCTGGCTTCCTACTTCATCATTACCCTGAAACTGCTCTCTTGTAAGTTATCAGTGATCTCTTAATTGCCTTTAATGGCATATTATCCATCCTTATTCTTTTGACCTCTCTGCAGCCTTGGACCCTTTCTCTTCCTTGATATTCTCTCTTCCCTCTAGGTTTTTTAGACCCTGCTCTTCCCAGGTTTTCCTCTTACCTGATGACTCCTCAGCCCTTTTCCCTGGAACTTCATGCAAGCCACACCTACTAACTTTGGGTGTTCTTCAAGCCTCTATCCTGGTCCCCTTTCCCCTTATATACTATTTCATCTGGTTATCACATCAACTCACATGGATTCAGGTATTATCGCTATGCTGATGATTCTAAGTTTTGCTTATCCAGCCCTCACCTCTATCCTGACCTCCAGCCTCATATCTGTAATTGCCTTAATAAGCTATCTAATGACAATTTGAACTGGATATTCTGTAGACATCTTAAACTTAAGATTCCCAAATATGAAATCATTATCTTCCCCTCAAAACAAACAAACAAAAATCCTCCTTTTTCCTCAATTTTTCTATTTCTGTCTGGTGCCACCATCCTTGCAGTCACTGAGGCTCTCAACTTAGTTGTTATCCTCAGTTACTCAGTGTCTCTTCACCCTCCAGTAGATATATTGTCAAGTCCTATAAATTCTACTTTCACAATATCTCTCATATACACCCCTTTCCGTCTTCTGATAATGCCACTACCTTGGTACATGGTCATATCACTTCATACCTGGATTGTTAGAATAGCCTTCTGGTCAACCCCTATACCGTAAGTTTCTCCTCATTCCAGTCTATCTTCCACTCAGCTATCAAAATCATTTGTATAAATCATAAGACTTAGCATGGTACTCCTATTTCAATAAATTCCAATCCCTCCCTAATATCTCCAGGTCAAATATAAAAGTTCATCTGTAAAGCCTTTCACATAGTTGTTTTACATCTTACTTCATTCCATGTTTTCTATGATCTATAAGCCTTTTTGCTGTTTTTCAACAAGATACACCATCTCCTAATTCTCTGCATATTTGCTGGATGTTCTGAATTCCTGGAACCTTCTTCCTCCTTTTTCTGCCTCCTGGTTTCTCCAGCTTCCTTGTGGTCTCAGCTAAAAGTATGCCTTGTACCAGGAGTGTACCAGGAGCTTTTCCTGGTCTCCTTTAATTCTAGTGCCCTTCTTTTGAGTCCTGATTTATCCGATCTGTATCTTGTATGTACATAGTTATTTACATGTCATACTACCCTTTTACAAGTGAACTCTGGGTACAGCGTCTGTTTTTGCCTTTCTTTGTATTGCTCACACATAGTAGGCACTTAATAAACTCTTCTTTACTGTTGCCAACCTTGCCTTGTCAGAGATTGTCCCTTTCTGAACTTGCTTTTGCTTTTTTCTATGCATGTTAATAATATTTTGTCAGTTTTCTTTTTATATCCTCACTGCCCCCACTCAACTCCCTGTACAAAAATAAATGCCCTCCCTTATGGCAAATCAAACAAAACAAGTTTAACACGGTAATATCTGAAAATGTATAGTTCTTTCTGCATCTATAGAACAGTACCTCTCTGCCAAGAGATGGGAGGCATAGTTCATTAATAAGTATTCTAGACTTGTAGTGCTTAACTATTCAGAGTTCTTAAGTCTTTCAGATTTTTCCTTTACAGTGCCATTATATAAATTGTTCTGGTTCTGCTCACTTCATTCTACATCAGTTCATACAAGTCTTCTCAAGTTTCTCTAAATCCATTCTTTTCATCACTTCTTATAATATTTGTCCAACTCCTTCCCAGCCAAAGGACACCAATTTGTCTCCAGTTCCTTGCTATAACAAAAAGTATGGCCATAAATATTTTTGGACATATAAGCTCTTTCTGCCTTTTGAACCTTTAAGAGGATATATACCTATTCAGCGTGTGTATGTGTGTTCGTCTTTTGTTGCCAAAGATCATGCCATCAGAGAAATGATGACATGACTTGCACTTGACTTTGTTTTGAGTGAGGGAGGGCTGTGCAGGTCACCAGCCTCAAGTCTTCTTCAGAGCCATCTTAATCCAGTGACCAGATATTCATCAGGATGACTGGAGATGACCCAGGACAAGGCTGTTGGGGTTAAGTGACTTGCCCAAGGTCACACAGTTAGGGAGTGTCAGGTGTCTGAGGTGAGATTTGAACTCAAGTCCTCCTGGCTCCTGCACTGGTGCTCTGTCCACTTCACCACCTCGTTGTCCCTCCTTTTCAGTGTACTGCTGGGTCAAAGGGCAAGCAGAGTTTAGTGACTTGCCAGAAGGTCTCGATCAGTCTCTAACTCCAGCAATAATGAATTAGTATCCCTCTCCTTTCCATTCCCTCCAATATTGGGAATTCCCCTTATTTGCCTTCTTTGCCAGTCTAATGGTTTTACAGTCAAACCTCAGAGTTTTTAAAATTTGTATTTCTTATATATTAGTGATCTAAAGGGATTTTTTTTCTTGCAGTAAGTTGACATTTCTTTGGAAAATTCCAATTTCATATCGTTTGGTCATTTATCATTTTATAATTTATTGGAGAGTATCTCTTATTCTTAAATGTTTGTGTATTTCCACTATGTATCTTGATAGAGATGAAGACTGAACTTGTGATTTCATTAATGTAGGAAATACCCTGACAGAGAAATTCCTTCTGTCAGAGTAGATTGGCACCTTCTCTGTTACTTACAGTCTTAGGAGCTACTTAGAGCACCAAGAGGTTAAGTGATTTACCTAGGGTCATGTAATTGTGTGTTACAGACATCTTGAGCCTGGGCCTTCCTGTCTAGGTGAAACTGGCTCTCTATTCCCTGTACCATATTGTCTTTCATACATACTCTTTCCAAAAAGCCATTCCTAAACTTAAGCTTCAACCTTTGCTCATACTGTTTCCTTTAACTAAATATTCTCTAACCCTCTTCCTACATGGATCCTATACATTCTTCAGGAGCAGAGTCCATATATTAAAAGAAGCCAAAAGAATGGCATTTGAGTCTCCACTCTACCAACCACTTCAGCTTTGGCAAGCCATGTAAGTTATCTGAGCGGAAATTTCCTTCATCTGTAAAATGGAAATAAAAAAGCTTTACAGCTCACCATTTTTTTTTCTTTTATGAAGCCTTCTCTGATCCTCCTAGTCTATAGTGATTTCTCCTTTAAAAAATTCTCTAATATTTCTCCTTTGTATCTTTTTTGTTGTTCTTTGCAGACGTGTGATTTCATCAATGAAGAAAATTCCCTCCTTGTGTGAAATCTGCTTTAATTTATAGTCTTAGTTGTCTGGGATAAAGCAAGATTAAATAACTTTCTAGCGATCATATAGGTAGTATGTGTCAGAGACCAGATTTGACCCCAGGTTTTCCTGACTCCAAAATTAGTTTCCCTTTTTCTACATATCATTTTGTTTCTCCATTCATTGGACTCTTTAGAACTTACATTGCGTCTTTGTGTTATCTTTTGTTTTCTTATTTTGCTGTTTATTAATCTAATTCAGTTTAGCATCTTCTCATTTACGATTCACATTGTATTTTACATCTCCTACAGCAGCTAGCATTTTGCCATGTACATGGTAGGTAGGAATTAATAATATTTGTTGAATTAATGAATCTGTCAGTGAACTATTTAAGCAGGAATCAAATAATGGAGGTGATAGTATTTAGACTTCGGGATTGCAGACAGCTTTGTCTCCTGCCCAGTGGAGAATACTTGCCTTTTGGTATTCCTTTATCTCCTTGGCAATATCCATAATTTAATTCTTGAATATCTTTACAGATAGAAGCAAGTTGAAGTTTGTCCAAATTGTTGAATGATTCAAATTGTATTTTATACTTTTCTGTTATCTTATTTCACCATTGGACATTTAGGAAAACCCAACCCTTTAAATTTTCTCTCTTCCCTGAAACTTATTCCTTATTATGAGTACACAATTTTAGTTTTCAGTAGGCTGCTAGAACGGTATAAAGTCCTGAGTCTAGAGTCAAGAAAACCCAAGTTCAAATCTAGTTCTGCGACCCTGGACAAGTTATATGATCGCTATTTACAGCAGTTTCTGTGGTTGTAAAATGGGAATGATAAAAGCACCAACCTCTCAGCATTGTTGTGAGGGAGATAGGTGTGAAGTGCTGCGTGCATGGCAGATGCTTCATAAATGCTTGTTGCCTTCCCTTCAAGTTGTTAGGAAAATACCATTCCAAGTAGGACTTTGATCTCTTAGCCGTTTAAAAAAAATTCCCAACGACTGCCTCTTCCATAACAAGTAAATACAGTTAAATGAAAGAAAGTGACATGACCAGGTCTGGCACCATATGCCGCACGCAGTGTATATATAGACCACCTCTTCTCTTGCCAAGAGTAGGGGGATGTAGTAAATTGTTTATCCTCTAAAGGTATACTTAGTCACTGAATTAATTAGGACTCTGATGTTTTTAAGGGTTTTTTTCTTTATAGTATTGTGGTAGATGTGAATATTGTTTTCCTGGTTCCATTTACTTACCTCAGTCCACCTATTTGTATTTTCACTGAAGTATTCGCTCTGAATACTTCACATTCTTCATTTCTCATGATACGATAATATTCCATCATTCAGTCATTTCTTAGAATGAGGAAAATAGCCAAGTTTTGTGCTAGAATGGGGCATGGGGGGTGGGATTATGGACAAGAATAACTAACTAGCATACATTAGGATTTAAGAATCAGGACTGATCAAAGATAAGCCAAACTTTCCACAGTGTTCATTGTAATATTAGTGATACAAAACCAAATAAAATCATTAAAATTTGTTTTATAAAAAAATTAAATATGGGGTACAAAGCTGAAACTGCCTTGCTTAGGAAGTAACCATCACGATCCCCATGATGTTTGCTTTAATGGTGAAGTAGAATGAATGTGATGAGAGGAGGCTCTCTATCAAGTGTCTGGGAATTTGTTTCCTTGTGTGGGGTGGACTGTGAGGGAAGAGGAGAAGCTTAAGAGAATTGGGGTTAGTATAGAGGCTGGATCTGGCTGCTTAGGAAGGGAGCCAACCAAGGAAGCTATTGATTGTACTGCATCTGAAAACGACTGGTGACAAGGAATACATCTGTAATAGAAATGGGGGAACTACTTGTCTTCCCTTAGAGTGTGATGGGTGGGTGAGGATCTAGATCCCAGAACTTTAACTGAAAATTATTCTACATCAGGCAGTTCCCAGAGTTAATCTTCTAGAAACCACTGCCATGTATTTCAGCTTTTTTCCCCCTGGAGAAACAGAAGAGGTTTTTGTTGGGGGTGGGGGAGGAATGGGCTAATTGTCTGTTCTGACCTAGGTTATCCTCACCAGACTAAATTTGATTAGTATTTAGAATTGTCTACACAAAGAGATGTAGTGTAATTGTAGAGGTAATGAGATCTCTGAATTTGGAATCAGAAGAGACTGGAATTCTAATGTTGCCTTTAATATTGACTGGCGTTGTGTATTTGGGAAAATCACTTAACTTCTCTGAGGTAAGCTTATAGGCTCCTTATCTGCAAGATGAGTTTTGATCTGCATTCCTGACAAAATCATAGATCTACCTACCTTCCCACTACCTGGAACTGCATCTTCAGATCCGACCAGAGCATCCAGTCAAGTCAACAATATTTTTTAAGTGACTGTTATGTGCCACACACATGGTGCCAAGTGCTGGATATACAAAGAAAGACAAAGCACAGTTCCCACTCCCAAGGAGCTCACAGTCTAATGGAAGAGACAGCAATCAGCTGTGTACAAACTAGATCGATACAGGATAAATTGGAGATAATCTCAGAGGGAAGGCATTAACATTAAGGAGGACTGGGAAAGTCATCTTGCAAAAGATGAGAATTTAACTGAGACTTAAGGGAACTAGAAAAGTCATGAGACAAAATGAGGAGGGTGGGAGTGCAGAGTCAGGAGATAGGGTCTTATTCTGGGAACAGAAAGGAGGCCATAATCATAGAGGAGATCATATATTGAGGGGAGTAAGTTTTAAGAAGATTGGAAAGATAGCAAGGGGCCTCATTATGATGGACTTTAAAAACCAGAGTATTATGTATTTGAACCCCAGGGTTTATGAATGGGGGTTGAGGGGAATGACAAGTGGGCTTTAGGACCATCAGTTTGACAGCTGAGTAGAGGATGAAAACAAGCATTTATTAAGGTAGACTAATCTTTCTGAGTTCAAATCCAGCTTCAGACACTTACTAGCTGTGTGACCCTGGGCAAGTCACTTAAACCTGTTTGCCTTTGTTTCTAATCTGTAAAATGAGCTGGAGAAACTCAACCACTCTCTGCCAAGAAAACCCCAAATGGGGTCATGAAGAGTCAGACACAACTGAAATGACCCAATAGCAGCAACAAAGCATTAAGCAATTACTGTCTGCCAAGAAATATCCAAATGCTGGACTGGCGTGAGGAGAAATTTGAGACAGGCCTCCAGTTCATTGAAATGGGTGATGGCAAGATCTGTATGTAGCTGAAGTGGAACAGAGGGAGGTCAGAAGAAATGAGGAACTGGGAGATTAGGGTATTTGAGAGAATATCATCAGTATACGTGATGAAGTCTTCTAGTATGAAGTCAGGAGTTGGGGAGGAGACAAAGGCTGAAAAAAAAGAACTGAATTCATTGAGGAACATCATATATAGTTGATAGATAACAGCCATTAGAATCTTGATCGGGTGATAAATCTAATTTGACTGAACTTCAGAGGAGGAGAGGTTATTGAGCAATGGAGAGCCTGGAAGTAGCAAGGGGAACTCCCTCTCCCCTACCATGAGTTAATCAGGTAGTATGAGTGAAATATTGGACAAGGAAGCTGTATCCTCAGGAAGAAGCCAGGACTTGGTGAGTGCAAAAAGAAGAAAAAAGTCCTTGAGGCCTTCTTGACTCATCCTCCTAAAAGCTTGCAGCCTCCCTGTCCAAGGAATCCCTGTGACAGATAAATATTTACCACTTCTACCACTGTGATAAGAAGCAAAATATCTTCCTTGGTTGGGAATTGAAGCTATGCCAAGCCAGGGAGAAGAGTATCAGATCCTAACCACTAGACCACCAAGGAGTTCAGCCCACTGCCATAACACATTGAAATTGAGAATTGAGGTCTTGGATTTGTATATTCTTAACTTCATGAGATTCTTTGTTACCATTCTGAAGAATTTAGGACAACAACCATATCCTGATTTAAGGCATCCTTAAGAGATAGATAGCCTAATTTTTCTACTTAGTTCCCAGTTTAAACAAATGAGAGAGTAGGAGATGCAATTAAGATATAGTTTAGCCAATACATCTTGTAAGATAATAAAATCATAGATCTAGAGCTTGAAGTCTTCAGAGGCCATCTAAGTTTTGTAGATGAGAAATCTGAGAACCATATGAGGTAAACTTTGAATCCAAAACCTTCTGACTAAAATAAGTGCTCAGTGCTTCCAATGCTACCTTACCTTTAGGATTTATTAAATTCCTAAGGTATTTCTAAATAATATGCAGCAGAAAATTGCAAATAGCACTATCCAAATAGATTAAATCCAGTTATAAGGAATTTCAAGAAGATTGTTAATTCTTATGTTGGGGAATTTTCTGAGTATTGCTCAAGATAAATTAAAAATGTTCCCCAGTCAACAAGTATTTATTAAACTCTTACCACATAAAAGACGTAGTATAATTTTTTGCTATGTCACCTGTTTTCCTATTTTTGTAAATAAATAGTTGGAATCCGCTATTTGTTTACAAAAACTAAGATTTTTCTTTTAAAGAAAAAAATGTTAAATGTTGCTGCTTCCATCATTAGTCAGTCTGTGCTTTCCCTCTTTCTTTCCCCCCTTTTGAAATTGCTGTGTTGTACATGGTAAATCAGCACAGAACAGTGGGAGAAGAAAGTTGAGAAGGCCTTGGTCACATAATCTCTTAAGACTTTATTTTAGAAGAGCTCCTGTTCTTCCTTGGACAAAGGAATTTTCATACCTGGAATTCTCTACCATGATGAAAAAGCCATAGATCCAGAACCAAAAAAGAGTGCTATACCTGAAGAAAAGAGTATGCGTGCTTTTCTTCCATTATGTCAAGTAATTCATATGAGTAACGAAAGACTGGTATAACCAGGAGAACATTCTTTGTAAATCAAATATTCATAGTTGTGAATCCCATTGTAACAAGAGCAATAAAGTGATATCTGTTAGAATAAACAATAGACTTTAAAAAAAAAACCCATAAGCCTGCAGAGTCAGGTAAGGTTCAAAGAGATTACAGTTTTTATATAGTCATCCAATAAATCACTGATGAAACCAAAAAACAGACTCCTGGCCTCCCAAATTTCTCTTAAGTACTACTTCCCTAAATCACCTGGTTTCAATTGGTTACATTAATTCTGACTTTTAAATGTAAATGAATACTCTAATATGGACTTTTTCCATCACAGATATTTAACATAGTTGTATGCAGTTGGAAGCATTTTTTTAGGCTTTAGTAGTTTTTAGATAAGCATATATTTCTTTTTCCCATCTCTAGTCAGTAACTTTATAGCATTAGGGAAATAATTGAGAGGTAAAAAAAATAGTTTTTACGCTAATTAATATTTTATTTGTATTCTACATATAGTTATATTTTTTAAACTAAGCTTTAAGAAGGATGGCATTTTAAAAACTCAGAGCTTAGAGAAATTCAGTTTTATTTGGGGTCAGTAGTCAACAGGCTTCACCACTATGGATCTGACCTTGGTGTGGAGAGACAGGAGATGTGGAGAAGACTTCCTAAATAGGAAGACCTTAGTATCAGAGGTGATTATATTAATAGTTTTTACCCATTACCCACAGTTAGGAAATGTGCTGGTAATCCAAATTAGATTTCTTCTAAAAGGAAAAAAATTGAGGGATATTGAGATTTTTTTTGAAACTGCAAAACACATTTAATTAAAAAAAAAACCAACTTATTAGTGCACTATAGCTTTACCATAATGTGTCTACAAGTTGAGTAGCTTCTTCTGTACCCTTCAAATCTGTATGCTGCCTGTTAATAAACTTGCAAATTGCAGTGTACTACAAGCCTGGTAAGTTTTATCTTCCAATCCATCTTATTTATATTACATTACTTAGGTACAGGGAAGATTTTATATTAATATATACAGTTATAAATGTCTCATGAATGCTTTTTTTCTTAAGGTTTTTTTTTTGTGAGTGACATGGTTATGAGGCTTAAACTGAGATTTGCAATAGCGCTCTATTAGAAAAGTGCATTTTACTTTGTTAAACTTTTAAGGAACTGTGGATGCAGGTAAGTCTCATTAGAATTTATAAGTCAATTATTGAACAGTAGAACTGGGAAATTTAAAAAAAATATGAATTATACCATACTTTCTTTTTTATGTAAAAATATTTGTTAATAAATCCCGTATGTGATACATTACTTATTTTATTATCTAATTTACTGTTCAGAATGCAGTTTTTAAAAATCTAAAATGAAGATTCTGTATATTATGTTTTTATGGAGATTTCCCCCAATTTTTGTAATTGCTTATGACTAACTTCCATTATTAACTTGTACAGTGGAAATGAGCCTGTATTTTGGTGCCTGCAAACATTGGAAGCATATTCTGAAGTGTTGACTCCTCATAGTACCAATTTGAAATGGTATGGCACAAACACTTTCAATATTGCGATCGTTTGCTTTTTTTTAAAATGAAAACAAAGAACTGTTCATTAGTTTAAAAAAAAACAGAGAACTGTGATAAATGAAAGAAAATTGGTAGAGGTTATGGTCCATTCTGTGGGGAAGCTAAGTGGCACAGTGGATAGAGTGCCAGGCCTGGAGTCAGGAAAATTTATCTTCCTGAGTTAAAATCTAGCTTCAAACACTTAGCTAGCTGTGTGACTCTGGGCAAGTCACTTACCCTGTGTGCCTTGGTTTTTCTCATCTGTAAAGTGAGCTGGATGGAGAAGGCAATGGCAAACCACTCCAGTATCTTAGCCAAGAAAACATCAAATGGGGTCACAAAGAATTGGCCACAACTGAAAACAATTGAACAACAGTGAGTCTTTCCCTGAATGGTATTTCCATGTAGAAATTCTACAAAATATTCTATCAGAGTACAGAGATTCCACCTTAAAGTTGTTATTCATTGTATATAAACACAATTCATACTTTTCATATTTATTGTATCAGGATAAAGAATTAGGTCTAACTAGTTTCTTGTTTCCTCTAGTTTACTATGTTATTAGGTGCCCTGCAAGGCAATTAGTAATTCAAAAAGACTTTAATGTTTAGAATAAATGACATAGTTCTTACTTTTTATCTTTTTTCTGTTCCCTGTAGTTTAGGACATAAACTTTTTAGCAGGATTGTATTCTCTTGACTTTCATAAAAGTCACATAGGACTTTAAAAAATTATTATACAATATTTGTGGCGTGTAGATAGGTTGAGAAGTAGTGTAGTGAAATGGAGAGAAAAGGACTTGGAGCCAGGAAGACCTGGGTTCAGGCCCCACTCTGTTCCATACTGGCCATGTCATCATGCTGGACAAGTTTCTTAACTTCTCAGTGTTCCCAGTGTTTTCTCTAAGACTGTAATTCACCAAGAAAGTGGTGAATGTGAGTTCCTTGAAGACAGGGACAGATGGTGCTTTTGCCTTTGTCTATATCCTCAGTGCTCAGCACAGTTCCTGGCACATAGTAAGCATGAAATAAACATTTCTTGACTGATTGACCTATACTAGTAGAAGGAGTTCCTCGTAGGTCCAGTCTCTATGCTAGATAGCTTAGGCTAATAATAGCTCACATTTATATAGTACTTTAATTTATAAAGTGCTTTATCGTTGGAAAATAGCTAATGTGTATCTGATGTGAATAGTTTCATATAATTTAAATGTCTCTTGCAGTTGAGAAAGTTTTGCAAATTGGGGAGGGACACAATCTCACAGCTGAAGTACTATCTTCTACATAAAGCTTTTCCTGATCTCCCCAGTTATTAGCACTCGTTTAGTTTCTCTGCCTTTTGTATTTATTTATTTGTGTATTTGGTATGTCCTCTCCCCTTTCCCAGTGGAATTTAAGCTCTTTTAGGGCAAAACTTATTTCATTTTTTCATGCTGTGGCTAGCATTGTGCCTGGCACATAATCCTAATTTAATACATGTTCTTTACATTGAATTGAAAAGATTGAATTAATTTCTTAATCATTGACTTTGATTTCAGATTTCATAAGCTTCATAATTTTACCAGCTGATATATATAGTCTTAAAATTCTAAATATGCTAATATATTCTTGATACTCTCTTGCTTAAAGGAAGATTTGAGTATCCTAAATTCTTTGTTGATGCTACCTGTCATCTCAAAGGGAGAGGAAAAAGGACTTGGCAACTATTTTAACCTTGCAAATAAATTCACAAAGTTTACTGGCCCATAAAATTTTCTGTGTTACTCTATCCTCTTCACTGAAGTTATGTAAAAAATATTTGTTTTATGTACTTATTTCTCTGCTAAAAACTCACTATTTATCCTGGGCAAGTAAGTATTTGCAAGGTTGAATTTAATCATCCTAAAAGTTTGATTTGCAATAATCTGGTACCTTATTTATGCATGTTCTTTGCTTTGCAAAAGAAGGCAGACTTATTTCTTTAACTTTTAAATGTTTTTTAATTAGGCTGAACTTTCCATTTAAAGTATGATGTATCAATTTCTTTTTTCGAATGTGCTCTCAGTAATGCCTTTTATGCAATATTCTAATAATGTTTTTTTGTTAAATAATATAGCTAATAGATTTTAGAATTAGGAATTTTATGCAAATTTGAATGGGGGGATATTTTGGTTTTTGTGTTTAGTAGTTTTACTAAAAGATTTTTGTTTTTGGTTATTAATAAGTTCTTCTTACTTTATAGCTTTTTATCATTTAATTTATATTGGCCTTATTTTATTTTCCAATATTGATTGCTGAATAATATGTCTCAAACATTCACTGCTTGCTTACTTGTGCCTGTGCCATATGCTGCATCAGATTTTTCTAAATTTTTTCTATTAATTTATCTTGTAAATAAATTTTACTAATACAAACATCTTTTTTTTTACATTGTTTTTTCCAAGCTTGTTTTCAGTCTGTTGAAATGTATGTTTCATTAATAGGTTGTTTGGAGGCTACTGTACTACTATATACTATAGTATAGTATAATATACTACTATACTACTTTACAACCATGTTGTATAAAAATTTAAATTGTGGTTTGTCTTTTTTACCATTTAACTGACATGTTTAACTTAATAAAATAATAAATCCAAAGAACAGATGATTGTTTTATCTTTAATATAAGCACCATTCTAAGAAATAAAGAGGGAGATATTGGATATAAAGAAACCAATGCTGAGAGAATTTGATATTCTCACAGTTGAATTTAGTTTAAATTTGCTCACCTTCAGTTTATTGCTTTTATAGACTAAATAGTTTAAGAACTAGAAGGAACTACAGAGATTATTTTATAGAAATAGAAACAGATGACCAGAGAGATGACATGACTGTCCAGTGTCATAGAGATAATTGTAGAGCTAGGATTTAAATCCAGCTTCTTTGGCTCCAAATTTACTATTTCCTACTGTATTCAACTCCTCAACCCATAAACTAATGTTTCTTAGACTAGCATCCTCCTTGAGTTGTCAGTGCTTATTTTTTGTTTTCATTCCAGCTCTTAGTCCATTGCTTAAACATTTCTGAAAATTTCTTCTGAACAAATTTTCATGTTCTTTTCTACACAATTTTTTTGATTCTCTAGGATATTGATTAATACTCTTAAGTGTAGTATAATGGGTAAAAACTTGGCTTCGAACCAGGAAGACCAGATTTCAAGATTTTCTTGCCTCTGACACATAATGTCTATGTTATTTTGTTAACTTCAAAGGAGTCTGGACAATGCAGAGAAGATGATCTTCATTAATCAAGAGAATATTTTCATCCAAGAACTTCCATATACTAGTGAAATTACAGCTCCAGTTCCTCTCTCTTTAGAGGATTAATTAACTCTAAATTTAAAATACTAGAAAATCTAATCATAATTATTCTGAATCGGGGCAGCATTAATATTCATTCTTGGGTTACAAATTATCTTTCAATTTAATTTTTTAAAATATTTCTTAGTAGTATTTTTAGTAGCTAAGTGGGCTAGATTGAACTTTTTAAAAGAAACAACAAATATTTGAGAATAGGAAATTTTATTTAAATAATATTATGAAATAACATGTAGCAAAATGATTCTTCTTGTTTTCTCATTTTGTCATAAATTCACTTAGAATTAAGAGTATATTCACTTATATTAGTGCATGATTAATCAATAGTGTATGAAATCTAAGCATGTGCTTAATACTAAATCACATTTTTCTTAACTTTTACCTTTATTCATAAAAATACTGGTTCCATTAGTGTATAGTCCATTCTTTTTTTTTATTTTATAGATCAGCCAAAATGGGAAGTACTGGATTCTGCTCTCCTCCAAGAAGAGTCAGTGGGACTGGTTAAGATCAGTATCTGAGGATTTTACCAGCTATCATCAGGTGTGCATTGAGCAAAATCCATTGTAATTATCTTTTATGTATGTATCTAAGATATAGCTTAATGTCATCAACTTAATGTATGTATTTATTGTTTAATATAAGCAGTTATTATTAGATGTTGAACCTTGTGTTTATCCTGAAGTTATGAAAGCACCAAAAAAATTATACTTTGAATTTTGGTATTCTGTTAAGTACAGATAGGCTTTATTATTCATAAAATATTTTCAGCTGGTCTTAGAAAACTGTAATATTTGAGCATCAGTGTTGAAATCATTCCTCATTGCTCAGTATGTACATCCAGGAGTAAAATTTCTGACTCTTTTAAGGAGTAACACTTAAAACCAAAGGTGAACCATTGTCTAAAAGTACCAAGTATGTATTTGTACATATTTTCATAATTGCACCTTTGATTTTTTTCAGTACACTTCATTAATTTAAAATTCGTTCTAATTAGTTCATACTAAAGTTATATTTGTTATGGTTAGGTCGCATAATATGACAAATATAGCCAGTTTCTAAAAACCTTTGACCATTATATGTAGCAGCTTAGGAAAATGGCATGTATCCTGAATTATTGACTTTTAAGTAGAAAACAATTGGTGCCACTTGTTTTATAAGTACACAAAAGTATTATGTTATTGATAGGAAATAGATAATTATTCTAATATGTCCTTGAGATTCTAATTTGGCAGAAATACTTTGCAACATTCTACAAAGGTACAGCTAGCTGGCACAGCTAATTAAAGTTATTCATTTAGGAATTCCTGAGGAATATATAATACATACTGGAATAGGGAAGCTTAAAGGAAAGGAATTTTTGAAGACCCTTAGGGCTAAGAAAATCTTGAGAAAGAGCAGAAATATAGCATGACAGTAATTAGCCATGTCAGTAGCAATGATTGCTGACTATATATGCATACCCAAGGAAAGATGCTACAAAGCACTGCCTCAGTTATATGGATATTAATGGATTATTCAATTTAAATTTTTGTGGTACATTTATGTGATACACTTGAATGGATTGCTTGGTGTCCAAGGCCAGGCCACTATGACATTTTTACTTCTCAGAACTCTACGTTCTCTGGCTCCATTTGTGTCCTGAGAAAACAACATGACTACAGATTGGGCCTCAGTTTCCTTGACTATAAAATGAGGGGATTAGATTAGATGTCCTGTGAAGTCCTTTTGAGCTCTATGAGCCAAATAATGCCAGTAGTTTTTAAGCAAGAATTTTATCCCATAAGAACAGTATCATAAAGAATTTTTTTCCTGTTTCATGCTCTGAAAAAAATAAATTGGATCTAAAATAGACAATAATGCATGCATTCAGCTGTGTTTAGTTTTTACTTCAGAAATTGTCCTTTTTTATCTGAGTTGCCAGGTTACGTTATTTCTGCGTGTACTCTAGTGAACTGAAGAGACACTGTAGGACAATAATTCATAATTACATATTTACTAAGTACTTGATATTGACAAGCCATTTACTTTTTCAGTATTAGTTTTTCCAAGCTGTATAGTACTTTCTATCTTCCATTTAAGAATTTCTTGAAGATTAATGTTTATGAAGCTCTTTTAAGATCTGGTGTTTTTTTTAAACCACATACTTTACAATGCATTATGTACATCTTCCCAGTATAGGTTATAAATTCAGTTACTCTGTCCCACAGACATTTTTGCCAGCTTGAATCACCTCATATAGTGAGTAGTTCAGTTTTACTGTTTTTTAGGTGTTCTTGCGCAGACATTGTGCCCCAAGCAAGGTCTTTGATCCTTCCAAAATAATGACAAGGAGCCATGATCCTGACCTAATTTAAATTTCACGAGATTTTACCATTTCAAGATGCAGACTTGTTACGAAGATAAGACATTTCCAGTCTTGAACTCAGAAAGCCTATTGGGTGTGATAATACTGGTAAGAGGAGTAAATTGTTCATTTCGGGGGAGTACATTAACTCTTTCAGGCCTTCAGTGTCCTTTAAATAAATAGCCTCTTCCAGTGTGCCAAATGATACATGAGAGTTTTCACCTAGCCTTACCTATTTCTTATTATACAGTAGTCTTGAAATAGTATTAAGTAGAACTGAGGGAAATGCAGGCATGAATGTTTTTTGCTATTTGTTTTTATTCAGATGTATGTACTCCTAATCCCTTGTTTAAAAAAAATGAAGCGGATATAATACAGCTCTTCATATTAATTTTGTGTGGATATCTCCTATGATTTCCCTGAAACACTCTTATTATCCCAAAAGTAAAGTTTTGTTAGGTGAAGTTTCAAGGTACATGTGGAACTGTTCATTCTGAGCAATGCATTTATATATAATTTTAACAAATATGAAGAAATCTACAGATATTACATTAGACCAGCTGAATCCAGTTTTATGGGGTTTTTTAATTCAGAAGCATCACATAGCAAGTAAACTTTAAAAAAAATAAATTAAGTTTAGTTACAAACTAGTTGTTTCTTATTTTTTTTTCCAGTCCCCTTTTGCTTTCTTTTACGACCACATGAAACTTGAGAAGCCATCTAAAGCTAAATCATTTAGTGGAGTTGGGCAGTTCCCAAGTGTCCAACAAGAAGGCCTGGTTTAGGCTGCGATGGCCACTGTCATTCCTGGTGATTTGTCAGAAGTAAGAGATACCCAGAAAGTCCCTTCAGGGAAACGTAAGCGTGGTGAAACCAAACCAAGAAAAAACTTTCCTTGCCAACTGTGTGACAAGGCCTTTAACAGTGTTGAGAAATTAAAGGTTCATTCATACTCTCACACAGGAGAGAGGCCCTACAAGTGCACGCAACAAGACTGCACCAAGGCCTTTGTTTCTAAGTACAAATTACTAAGGTATTAAACTCTCTTTATCTTTCAGATTATATTTTCTATAATGTTGGCCATTTTAGGCCCTTGTAAAAGTATTTGTTATGTTTACACATTCTTCAGCTGATTTGCAGAGAGGAAATGTTAAGTAAATTAGATTTTGGATTGTTTTTAGAATTCCAAATTGCATTACTTTAATGTTAATGTCTTTGGGTTTTTTTTAATAAAAAGCTTAATAAGAATAGAATTTCCATTTGTACAAGGAATTGCTACAAGAAAAGTGTATGGACTGAGAATTTTTGGTTATGGACATTTACGTGAGTATGTTCAGTCTTACCTATTTACCCTTGTTATGCTGGCTAAAAGCCAACAAAAACTAAAACGACAACTTAAATGACTCCAATTTTGCTGTAACTTAGACAAGTTCAGTTATCTTTGTAGTATCATATTGTAAGATAAAAAGGTTCTGTTGGGAAGAAACTTTAGCATAGGATTTTAGCTTCCTTTTTAAAAGTGATCACATGTAACTTTTGATCAAAATAATTACTTACAGAATATATCTATGTTTAAAGGCATATGGCTACTCATTCTCCTGAGAAAACCCACAAGTGTAATTATTGTGAGAAAATGTTTCACCGAAAAGATCATCTAAAGAATCACCTACATACACACAACCCCAACAAAGAGGCGTTTAAGTGTGAAGAATGTGGCAAGAACTATAATACCAAGCTTGGGTTTAAACGTCACTTGGCCTTGCATGCTGCAACAAGTGGTGACCTTACCTGCAAGGTATGTTTGCAGACTTTTGAAAGCACAGGGGTGCTTTTGGAGCACCTCAAAACTCACGCAGGCAAGTCTTCTGGTGGGGTAAAAGAAAAGAAGCACCAGTGTGAACATTGTGATCGCCGTTTCTATACCCGCAAGGATGTCCGTAGACATATGGTCGTGCACACTGGAAGAAAGGACTTCCTTTGTCAATACTGTGCACAAAGATTTGGACGGAAAGATCATTTAACTCGTCATATGAAAAAGAGTCACAATCAAGAACTTTTGAAGGTCAAAACAGAACCAATGGACCTTCTAGATCCCTTCACCTGCAACGTTTCTGTGCCTATAAAAGACGAGCTGCTTCCAGTGATGTCTTTACCTTCCAGTGAACTAACATCCAAGCCATTTACAAACACTTTGCAGTTAAACCTTTATAATACACAAATTCAATCCATGCAGAGTTCTGGACCAGCACACCAAATGGTCACCACATCATTACCGTTGGGAATGACATGCCCAATTGATATGGAATCTGTTCACCCTTCCCATCATCTGTCTTTGAAATATCCACTCAGTTCTACCTCATATGCAATATCTATGCCTGAAAAAGAACAGCCATTAAAAGGGGAAATTGAAAGTTACTTAATGGAGTTACAAAGTGGTATGCCTTCCTCATCCCAGGATTCTCAAGCATCTTCATCTAAACTAGGCTTGGAGCCTCCAGTAGGACCCCTAGATGATGGATCTGGGGAACTGTCCTTATCCAAAAGCTCCATTTCCATTAGTGAACCTCTAAACACATCATCTTTGGATTTTTCCCAATTGTTCAATTTCATACCTGTAAATGGCCCACCCTATAACCCTTCTGTATCGGTGGGGAATCTTGGACTGAGCTACTCTCAAGAGGAGACACATTCTTCTTTGGCTCAGCTTCCACCACAGACCCAGGATCCTCAAGATCCTGCAAACAATATAGGCCTTGGTTCTCTGCACTCCCTATCAGCAGCCTTCACAAGCAGTCTAAGCACAACAACCACCCTACCACGCTTTCACCAAGCTTTCCAATAGGACACTGAAAGCTGTCTTACTAAAAGAATTTATTTGTAGAAATGCCTTAGGTGACCATTTTTAATGTAGTGCCTACATTAAGACATTATAAAATCTCTGCTTACTTTGTATAATACCAATTTCATTAAGCCAGTAAGAAATTGAAACTAACTTTTTTTAATGAGCTCTGAAACCGTTTGTGTTCAATTATGTTTACCTTGGTTAAGTCTCAAAGTGTTTTGTCGTCTTTTCACTGCCAATTGACATGCTTTACAAAATAATTGATATAGGAAAGCCATTACTATTAAATTTCAGTATATCCCCTGTTAAAATAATAATCCTTTCATTTTTATCCAGTAATAATGGCTCTACCCATTAATGTTTGGCTCAGTAAAAAAAGATTTGCAACTGAATGTTAATTTACAAAATTTTGAGGTATACCTGGAGACTTCCTAAATTCTTAAATAGTTTTGATTTGATACATAATTTAAATGTTAATTATAAATTAAGAATCCAAATTTTTTGGCAAAAAGTTTTTATTTGCTGTCACAATTTCAGGTCAGTATGTTTTGAAGACTTGCTATTGTCTGACTAAAATATTTGTGGTCTTTATTTTAAAACATTAATATTCTAAAACAGCCACTTAAACACAAAGCAACAGTATTCTCAAGAAATAATGCTCTTCCAGTCAATAAATATTTTCATTCTGACATGAAATAATACTATTTCATGGCACTGGTAGGAAAAACATCATGATTGACCTTGGAAAAAAGTATTCACTAAAAAATTAGTACCACAGATTATTCTGTCATTTTTCAACTTTCAACTTAATTCTAAACTTGCTATCTTTCATCTTAATGGTATTAAAATTAAGGCATATTGGAGTCTTCAGAGTCTGTTCAAATCCGTAGACCTCATCAATCTTTTCCAGCTTTCACAGCCAAAGTGTGGGTCAAGTCCAGCCAGAAACTTTACATTGATTGTCAATTAGCCAATATTCAGAGAGCCAGTGTAGATTTGCAAATGTCAGGTACGTTTGTAGTAGACTGGATCTTCTCAGCTTGTATGGTGTGATTCTCCTGAGCAATAAGATATTAATCGCACCTGCTAACCCTGGGAACTTGGTTAGGGACAATTTCCCCTGTTGCCAAGGTTTAAAACAGGACTCTTAGGAGTAAAGTAAAAGCATATTGCTTACACCACTTTTTACTTAATACACTCTAATTCTTCCCCTAAGTCTTCAGAGCCCAAAGCAAAAAAAAAAACAAAAAAACAAAAAAATCTCAACCTCCCCCATCCCACAGTAAAAGCATATTTTCTACGTAGTGCTCATTTTTTTCCTTGCCATTTTTTTAGTAAAGAATTTAAAGTTAAGTGCATGGCAATTATCTTTGAGGCATTATACAAAATTTTAAATGGCTCAATATATATACAGTAAAACCCCACTTTTACACTTCTCCAGGAAATGAGGTAAGGGGAATATTATAAATAGGTAGCAAGTAACAACAAGAAAATTAAAGTTGAACAAGCTGAATTCTAGTTAATGTAGTATCAGTAACCATAGAATATTTTGCAATCACCAAGTCAAGTGCCTTGCCACCTTACAGGAGCTTAATAAGTATTTTAATTGAATTAGATGGTGTTTACTCATTCTGAGTAAATGCTTTCTCAAGAGATAAAATAGTAAAGCTATTTTACTGTTTTACTCATTGTCAACTGGAAATCAACCCAGGTGACCATTTCTATAGGTAGCCTTGTAAGGTTTATGGGATTGTTAGAGGAGCTGTGTATCTCTTTTAAAAAAAGAAAAAAATGTGCCAAGCACTCAGCAGAATAGCAGATGCTAGAACCTTTATTTTATAGGATTAGTTTCACTCAAATAATGGAGTATTTCCTCAAGAATTTCTTAGAAATTTGTGCAAATTACTGAATCTAATGCAGTAGCAACATAGCATTTAGAAGTTTGTGGCAGGGAGAGGAGGTGAGGAAATGGAAATTGTAACAATGTAAATAGGGGGTTTCACTGTATATATAACATGTCACAAAAACAAAATTGTTCCCATTTAAGGAGCTATGGCTCCTGCTCCTGTTTTTGTTTACCCTGGGAGCAATATACAGGTGTAGTTTTTTTATACTTATATTTAAATTTTATTACTAAAAATAACTTTTTTATAAAAGAAAATTTGTTCCAAAGGCATTAAGATGAGATGCGTTAGTAAGGAAAAACTTTTTTTTTTGACATTCTCAAACTGTCGCTAAGCATTTGGTTTCAGCGACTGTTTGCTCTGAAAGTAGATGCTTAGCTCTGCTTCCTGATTGCTTCCTTTAGTTTCTATGAAACAGATTGCTATTCTAAAACTGTAGTTGAATGATTCGTGTTCAATATTGCTTTTCTCACCATATTAAGAAGGAAAAAAATGGTGACAGAGCACAAATAAATAGAAAAATATATATATTTTTAAATAGCAACTATAAATTAAATAGCAAATGTAGAATCACTGCTTTATTCTAGCATTTGCTTTTAAACAGTAGAAGTGGATTAATGAGTTGAGACATTAGCCTTTGTGGGCTGTATCTTCTTTTCCTAATATAAAAGGAGTACCAGGATTAATTGACTTTACACTTTTTTAGAGGTGGGCTATGGCAATATGTTGATATTAACCCTAATTCTCCCCCTATTTTGGAGACCTGTAATTCAAATACATGGAAGAACATCTATTGGGGCAGCAGTGTTAAAATAAACTAGCATACTCTTAATATTCTCGTACTCACCAGTTTTGCCTATTGCAATCCCATAGGCTTGGAAATTATACTTCAAAATAGGAGAGAATCTAGCTTAATTAGTTTAAAATTGGCTGTAGTAGTCATTAGCCAGTTTTTGGAAGAGTACCTATGAAAACACGTTAGTTTATTTGATCTGCACGGCATTCTGACCAGGATATGACACAGGATTGGCTCTTACATTCTGGAAAAAGATATTGTCATCTATTGATGTTTGTTGAAATTAGACTTCATTCACAATAACTTATTGCCAGTGCAGTTTTCATTTTTGATTAACCAGAATCACTATTCTTAATATTTCTGGTAGTGCCTTAATATTTCTAGTTTTTTAAAAGGGGTAGAAGTGGTGATGGAAATTAATAAAAATAGTTCACTTGGAAGTTTCGACCCTCAATATATCGAACCTCATTCAGTTAGAACTTCCATTTGTGACTGCACTTTTAGTCACTGAACACAGAAGTATTGTATGGAAACAGATTGACACCGTAGGCAATATTAGTATATTATGAGTATTATCTATTTTTATCTATTGGCCACTATTAAAATTTCCATTTTAAAACCCTAACACCAAGTTCAAATTTTAAAGTTATTTTAAATGTCCTGGCTGATCGTGCACCACTCTTTGTGCAACTCTTTTATTTCAAGTAGTGTTTCTTTCAAAACTATATTTTTTTGTGTACTTGTTGCTTGTGCTTTATTATTAGTAAAATTGTGGAATATAGTGATATATTGTGTTAATTTGGACAGTAGCGGTTTTTAAAAACCATATACTGACTGAAACATGAGCCAGAGCTGAGTGCTTTATTTTAAGCTAATAATGAATGTTAAAGAGTACATATTTTCAGGATCATTTGTCTAGTGAGCAATACTTGTATTATAGGCCAATATTTTAAAAAAAATAAAGCTTGGTCAACCTCTATGTTACACATATTACAAGATATAGCACTTTCAAAAAGAAAACCTAAACCTTTTAAGAAATTGTCTTATAGGTTATGCTTTTTTATTATAAAATCTTTTATTATTTGTTTCAAGTGCCATTAGATTACATATATGTAGGCCTTTCATATATTGCTTTGTGTACAAAAATGGTAGACTTAATTTTAAACAGGTACATTTTACAGTGTTTTCTTATCAATTTGCTATATTGCACAGAATCCAGTGTGTTTTTTCATGAGGTTTTACAATTTTTAAAACTAGATTTACATGTTTCAAAACACACTGTCTTCCCCGGGTACATTAAAACATATATACACACCCATGCCCCAGGCCATTAAAGTTTTTTTCTAGCCTACTGAAAACCATATGATGTAGTGACTTTGGAGGAGGAGATCTTTTAAACAATTATATTAAATATTCATAATTAGCTATAATAGATTATTATAAATCTATGATAAGTAGATGCCTATATTAACTGTCTCTTTTCTCATACTCTGTTTCAGCAGCCATCTCTCTACACATCCTACTCCACAGAGAATCTGTTGATTTTTATTTACTATATAGACTTACATAACATTATGTAGGTTTATCCTGAAGATCCTCAACCCATATACAGCAAGACAGAATAAAACCACCATAGTTAAAAATGTATTTAAATGATTCTTAAGGCCCTTATGCAATAAGGTTGTCAATGCTCTATGGTTGGAAGGCAGTGTCTTTTGATAACAGTTATCTAGCCCTAGAAATGACACAGAACTATTGCTAATCATATATAAACACTTTGCAGTATAAGCTTCAGTGGTACAGTTGAACCAGAATGAATGTTTATCTTCTCAGAAACACTCCTGCAATATTGTTCTATTGGATCATGCTGCTAATGTAACTTGGGAAACAACTCCTCATGGTGCTACAAACCTTCCTGTCTCATTCAGATGTATTTTTACCCATAGAAAAAGGACTATATTAGACCTATAGGTGTATGATATATTTTTATACTGTGACTTAATTTGTCATTAACGAACTTTTACAACACCACAATGTATTCATATGCACTTGCAAAAGGAAAATCTTGGACATGCAAACCTTACCAGAACAAGCCTAACTTTTGTTCATAAAATGACTGTTAGTTAAAATGAATAATGGGCTTTTCTTTTATATATAGTGTGGAGTGAAGAACATACTGTATGTTACTAGAAGCCCTTTGAATTTAAAAGAAACTGGGAAACCATTAGGAAATGAATGATGTCGTACCTGAACATGAGTTGAATTGCTGATATTGTATTGAGGTAGTTTAAAAAAAAAAAGATGTTTTGGACTTGAACGCTAAAATATTCTAATGATAAAGTTTTGAGTCAAAATAGAAAAAAAAAACCAACCTGCATTCCAGACTGAATTTGTATATGTCTCCTGCATTTAAAATTGCTATCCTGTGATATGGGAAATCAGATTGCTTATCATGTATATGTACTTAAAATGTATTCACAAACTACTGTTGTATTTGTATAAAATATAGACAAAGATTGCATATATATTTTTGTGTATAAGCTCTGTGAAATAGCAATCACATTATGAAGCTGCAGCAGTACTTCATTTTAAACATTCACATCCAAAGAAACAGACTATTTATTATTCAGATATCCTGATATAAAATATAACTTGCTGCTATTAAACAATAGTGCTGCAGCTTCTCATGGCCTACAGTGTTATGTTTGCTGTACAAAAACAAAAAAAAAATATGTGAACACCACAAAATATATGAATAAACGTACAGAATGGTTTTAGTTAATGTAGAACCTCTGCCTGAAATCTTAATAGACCATGGTTTTGTTTGGTATCATGAAACAAATATTTGGTATTCCTTTCCCCTACCAAGTTGGATACTTTTTTCATTTATTTGGAATAAGATTCTAATATTTAGTACGAGGATAGTATTTTGTGGGTGGAATGGGAAACCTAGCTTACCTTTCATTTGTAATTTATATTTTTAAAAGGAAAGCTGCAAAATGTAAGTAAAATTTATACAGAAGCAGAATGGAATAATAAAAACAAGTACAGGACTTGATTTCAGAAAACTTAAGTTTTAAGCCCAGCTCTTAAATTTACTATCTGATTATGGGCAAACATTACCTACCTTCAGGTTTATTGTGAGGAAAATATAGTTGGCAAACCATATAAATATGAGATATTAATTTTGTGAAATACCCCAGTTGAATCTGAACTTTAAAGTACAAAATTGATAGTATTTCTTGTTCCTCTGAAACAGGTATTTTATAGGCAATTTATATTGAATTTACACTTACCAAATATGTGTATGTGTACTTTTCCTCTTGGACTATTTACCTGGAAAACCTTAATAGTTCATTTGGACCAATATTACCTTTCACCCACCATGCCCTCTTCACTCTTGCATATTATTGGCTGCTCTTACAATGCATAGAGAAAATCAGTAACTAATTACAGGATTTTTTTCATATTTCTCTTGTATTACTGCATCTTTCTTCATCTCTTTAAGGAGGATGTGAAATCCTGTTTTTTCATCCACCTGCTTTTTCTAAGACTTCTACTTTGAATGGGAGGAAAAGTTTTTAATTGCTAAGAAAGCAAATTTGACTGCCTTTAAAAAGTTACTGTGACTGGGTTGGATGTTCTTTCATTCTATTGATCACTTTTGTAAGGTGAAGCTTTTTTTAGAAAGTAAAAACCACATTCTGGTTCATCTTTATAAGCATCTCAGTAGTTACAGTTGGAAAAATAGAGTGTTCTAGAATGTTACCTGAATGTATTCTTAATGGAGGATGCACCCATTTACCTCCTATTTCAGAAGTGTTCTATTTTCTGTGTATTGGAAGTTCCCTACCACCATCCATTTGATTGGTTTACGTTTCAATTTCTCTAAGTCCCCTTTGCTCTGTTAAGTGAGAGAGAAGATGTAGACAGTTTGAAGGAAAGTCCTCTGATGACAGATGCATGTCTATGGATCTAGAAGTTATGGCTAATGGATCAAAGGTTCTATTGAGGATTGTGAGGTAGTTTAAGGCAAAGAGCTCCAGCTCTCGAGTCAAATGGATCTGTGTTCAAATCCTGCCACGAACTCTACCTGGACATGGGCCCCGTTTTCCTCCTCTGGAAGATGATGGGGACAAGGGAGCAGCCTGGATGGTATCTGAGAAACTTTCCTGCTTTACTTAGAGCATGATTCTGTGGACTTTCCCAGGCCTCTAATAATGACATGCTTCTATTCTTTACCGTTTTCAAAGCATTGTCATGAACATTGTCTTATTTTTGCCTCACCACTACTGTGAGGTAGGAAGGGCAAGAATTGTTCTGATTTTGTCATGACGAAGCAGCCTCAGGGACATAAATAATCTGACCAAGATTTCACAGACAGCTAATAAGTACACAGCTAATAAATGTTAAAGACAGATCTACGACCATGGGTCTTGGAACTCCTAGGTCAGTAGTCCCATGAAGATCCCCTGGGAATGACTTAATGATCAATCCATGACTACCAGGGGACAGTGCTACATTGGTAAAAATGGAAGTAGCATAATAACAAAGTTCTAACATCCTGGGGATAACAGCAACCAACAGCTTCAGTGTCTTTTCTGGGAGTTTAAAGGGAAAGAGGATGAGAATGATGAGTGTATGATTATAGAAAAGGAAGAAAGTGTGTCTGGTTATGAGGCACTTGTGTGAAAGGCATCTAAAACAGGAGACTGAAGAAAGATCTTTTTAATAGGATGTCTTCAGGATTGGAGACCATGGCTGGCAAATTGCAACATAAAAGTTATTTAATTGAATGAACAATTGATACAGCCCAAGGTGTTGGAGATGTACTGCAAGGCCTTTTGTGTCTTAGTTTCTCTGTATTGATGGGTGCCCCCTGCCCCGAAATCAAGATTTTACTAAACTTATGCTTTCTCATACCTGGTTTCATATTGAGGACCATGATTATCCTATTTTAAGACCTACAAAATGTCTTCTGAAGGTGTGATGGTTTTAGTTTTAGTTTTTAATTGAAGGCTTTATACAGCTTTTGGTTTTTGTTGGTTTTTTCTTTTTTAAATTTTATTTATTTATTTATTTATTTATAGTTTTCAACATTCATTTCCACAAGATTTTGAGTTCCAAATTTTCTCTCCATCTCTCCCCTCCCCCCACCCCAAGACATCATGCATTCTGATTACCCCTTCACCCAATCTGCCCTCCCTTCTATCACACCCCTCCCTTCCCTTATCCCCATCTTCTCTATTTTCTCGTAGGGTAAGATAGACTTCTATACCCTGTTACCTGTATATTTTACTTCCCAGTTGCATGTAAAACATTCTCAACATTCATTTTTAAAACTTTGAATTCCAACTTCTCTCCCTCCCCACCCATCCTCACCAAGATAGCAAGCAATTCAATATAGGTCATACATGTATAGTTACGCAAAAGATTTCCATAAAAGTCATGTTGTGAAAGACTAACTATATTTCCCTCCATCCTATCCTGCCCCCCAATTATTCTGTTCTCTGTTTTGACCTTGTCCCTCCCCAAAAGTGTTTACTTCTAATTACTCCTCCCATTTGCCCTCCCTTCTATCATCCCCCACTCCACCTATCCCCTTCTCCCCTACTTTCCTGTAGTGTAAGACAGATTTTCATACCAAACTGATTGTGCACGTTATTCCCTTCTTTAGCAAAATGTGATGAGAGTAAGCTTGACTTTTTCCCTCTCACTTTCTTGCCTCCTTTATGAGAGAAAATTTGCCCCATTCCATTTCTCCCTTTCTCCTCCCAACATATTCCTCTTTCACCCTGTAATTTTATTTTTTTAGGTAGCATCCCTTCCTCATCCTGTGCCCTCTGTCTATATGTATTTAATTCCTCCAACTACCCAAATACTGAGAAAAGTCTCAAGAGTTACAAATATTATCTTCCCATGTAGGAATTGTTTACATTCCTAGGAAGTCCCTTATGATTTCTCTTTCCTGTTTACCTTTTTATGTTTCTCTTGATTCTTGTGTCTGAAAGTCAGATTTTCTATTCAGCTTTGGTCTTTTCATCAAGAATGTTTGAAAGTCCTCTATTTTCTTGAATGACCATTTTTTCCTGTCAGTTTTGCTGGGTGGTTGATTCTTGGTTTTAATCCTAGTTCCTTTGACTTCTGGAATATCATATTCCAGGCTCTTAAATCCCTTAATGTGGAAGCTGCTAGATCTTGTGTTATCCTGATTGTATTTCCACAATACTGGAATTGTTTCTTTTTGTCTACTTTGGAATATTTTCTCCTTGACAGGGGAACTCTGGAATTTGGCTACAATATTCCTAGGAGTTTTTCTTTTGACATCTCTTTCAGGAGGCGATTAGTGGATCTATGGACTTTTTCCATTTCTCTTTTACCCTCTAGTTCTAGAATATCAGAGCAGTTTTCCTTGATAATTTTATGAAAGATGATGTTCAGGCTTTTTTTTCTCATGGCTGTCATGTACTTTCATAATTTTTAAAATTGTCTCTCCTAGATACATTTTCCAGGTCAGTTGTTTTCCAATGAGATATTTCACAGTCTGCTCTATTTCCATTCCTTTGGTTTTGTTTTATAACATTGATTTTTCGTAAAGTCATCGGCTTCCATCTGCTCCATTCTAATCTTTAAGTAATTATTTTCTTTAGTGAGCTTTTGGATCGCCTTTTCCATCTGGCCAGTTCTGCTTTTTAGGACATCCTTCTCTTCATTGGCTTTTTTGAATCTCTTTTACCATTTCGGTTAGTCTATTTTTTAAAGTGTTATTTTCTGCAGCATTTTTTTGGGGTCTCCTTTAGGAAGCAGTTGAATCATTTTTCACGATTTTCTTGCATCACTTTCCTTTCTTTTCCCAAATTTTGCTCTACACTTATTTGATTTTCAAAATCCTTTTTGAGCTTTTCCATGGTCTGAGACCAATTCATATTTTTCTTGGAGGCTTTGGATGGAGGAGTTTTGACTTTTTTTTCTTCTGTTTGTATGCTTTTGGTCTTCCTTGTCACCAAAGTAAGATTCTATAGTCTGATTCTTTTTCCAGTTTTTGCTCATTTCCCCAGCCATTTACTTGACTTTTGAGCTCTTTGTCAGGATAGATCTCTACTTCCAGTGGGGTTAGGGGCTGTACTGTCAGCTGCTTGATCCCACCACAGTCTTTGGCCTAGAGCTCCAGAAACAGTGACTGCAGCTGCTCCTGCTGCTGCTGTGGCTGCCACAGGTTCCTCCACCCCCTCCACTCTTTGCTGCCCTGGGGCTAAGGACAGATCAATCCACTCTCCTGCACTGGTCCCACAGGCTTTTTCTACTCACCTTCCAATTTGTCCTCAGCGTTTTGGGGTCCTGAAGTCTGAAAATTGCCACAGGTGTGAGAGATTTAGTTTCCCCAAGTCCTGCTCAGGTCCTGTCTGTGCCAGTGAGGATCTGCACTGGATTGTTCTCTGCTCCCAGTATGGCATGACAGACACTTCCCAGTGACCTTCCAGGCTGTCTTGGGCTGGAGATTTGCTCCATTCTGTCATTCTGTGTGTTCTACAGCTCCAGAATTTGTTTAGAGCCATTTTTTACAGATATTTTTCTGTGTTTGGTGGGAGTGTTCTAAAAAGTCAATGCTGTTACTACACCATTTTGACTCCACTACTCTTTTATTGGGTTTTACAGTGATTATCTGAGAGAATTCTAGTAACTATGTGCCACTTCTTGGTAATATATCTCATAAATCAAGTTTTTCAAGTAGCTTAAATTAGGAGATGCGTTTTATTTTAGAATCAAGAAAGATGACACCTAAACTTAGTGCCCCAAGGCTTTGAACAGTCATTTTACTCTTAGCTTTTTGTGTGAAATGACGCCTATTATTCAATTTGCTGCCTCAATATGTGGTCTGGAATTCTTACTATAAATTATTTTACATATTATGTTCATCTCTAGCTCATTTGCTACCTGATTAGAGGAAGCTCAAATCTGAATCTTAATAACATTAAAACTTTATGGAATTTGACAGTATTGTAACAGCATATTCTCATTCCTTATAATTTTTTCCTTATGTAAAGAAGCTGAATGGTGACTACATGATGTAAAATCATAGAATTCTTTTAACTTCCTGCCCATGTGACCCTGGACAATTCACTTTTTGGGCCTCAGTTTCCTTACCTGTAACTAGGTAAGCTCAAATGACCCTTCCAGCTCAAAATATAGGATCAGAAGATTGTAATCACAGAAATAGTAAGATGTAGAGCTGGAATTTGAACCCATGTTCTCTTACTCCAAATGCAGTACTTCTACTGTAACTACCCTGAATACAAGTGTTGTCTCTAATTGAAGTCCAATTCTTGGCCAAACAATCAAAATCACTTTATGAGGTTCTAAGGTTTGAACTTTGTTGTATATTGTCTCTGAATGAATCTCAAATAGAAGGGTTTGTTTTCTATACTTCTTTAGTCTTGAAATTTCATATCCTTGGCAACCAGAGCAAACTTACCCCTGTTGAAACAGGTATAATGTATAACTGCTCATATAAAACATTCTAAAACAAGTCAAAAGAAACTGTTATACCAATTTTTTTCCAGACATAATGTCATAGTTGTAATACATACATTACATGTTTTCTCTCTAGGTGCCTTTTAGTTTTCCTCTTTTATGCCATGTTAAACTTTTCTTTCTGACTTAGTTGTGTGCTGCCTTCTTTCATGTTCTTTAGTTTTCCCACTCCTTTCCCTTGTTTGGTGTACCTTTCTGCAATAACTTACTGCTTAGATCTCTTCAACATCTGCAACATTGATCATCTGTTGACTGTATCTTTGTACGTTCCTATGTTTAGGGGAATGTTGCGCAAGGCAAAACAGAGGTAAATATCATCTCGGTGGTTTGATTTAACTTCCTTCCGAGCTTCTAAAACCCAAAATCTCCAAGTTAGTATCTTGCTAGTTCATCAGACGTGGGAAAACAGGATATGATGAGTTAAAGCTGCCAATTTCATTAATAACTTTTGAATTTGACATGAAAAATAATCTTCAGATTATTGTTCAGCTCTTGAAATATAGTGAAGACTTAGACATTTTCCCAGTTTTTGTTCGTTTAATTACAATAACTTGTTTCAGCTGTATTCTAGAAGTGGTGGGGTAAAGAGAAATATATTTAGAAAAATGTTTTGAAGGTTCCAGATGCTCATAGACATTAAATGTACAAATGATAAAGTTGGTATTTAGTATTTACTTGTTTTCTGTAATAATACTTGATGTAATGGAAACTGTGGGGTCTTGCTTAAAACTTTCATTTTACCTAATCTTTCTCATAGTTGTCAAATTCATATATGAAATGTTTTTTCTTCAAAAGTGATAGTCACGTTGAAATTCCATAGATCATAATTGAAGAACCAGCGGAATTATGCTCATTAAGAGTTCTGCAATTCAGGACATCTAATATAGAAGCTTGGACAATTCTTCTGTGGATGACAAAAACTCTCAGAACAACTAATTTCATTTTTGTTTCCTGAAGATGTATCCTCAATTTCTTCATCTTTTATTGCTAATAAAAGGCTGAGGTAAGTAGTTTTCCCTTTTTCCTTTCCTAAGAATGATTTCCTTTGTTGCGGTATATCTTAAATATGAAAGAGTAGATCATAATCATTTCCCCATTCTTTTCTAAAAGTAAATACAATTCTAGGAAAAGAAAATAGCTATAAAACTGCAATAATCTTCAGATGTTTTTACTTCTAGATTATTGTTCAGGAAACCCCATTTCAAGAATAAACAGTAGCTGTGTTTGCTCCTAAAAACTCTGATGTTCATAAGGATGCCAAGGAGTTCAAAACCAACAACAGATTATGGAACATTGAGAAGGCAGGATGCAATTAGACCATGGCTGTTGTCTTCTTGTTGTGTTTGTCCTTCATTCTCGAAGAGGACCATCACATCAAGATGATGACATGACTTGCAGTTGATTTTGATTTGAGTGAGGGAGGGCTATACAAGGTCACCAGCCTCACTTTCTTTTCCTGAACTACCTGGATCCAGTGGCCTGATATTCATCAGGATGACTGGAGATGGCCCAGGATGCAATGTGAGACCCTGGCTCTTTCAGGCTTTATCACATTCTCACTTTGAGAAACACCTACTCAATGAATAGGCTTCTTTAAGTAGTTACTCAAGGAATGGCCCCCTTAATCAAAGGAAAGAAGGAAGGAAGGGAGGGAAGGAGGAAGAAAGAAAAGAATCAAACCAAGAGGGGAAGACCCTTAGGGTTCCTGGGTAAAAGAGAAATTACTATTTAGTAATTACATTCTCTCAGTGTTAGGTGAGTGGGGACTCGTTGCCCAGTCTATGAGCTTCAGAGTGAATTGGGTTTAAGGCTTGATCTTTGAGCAAGAAATGTAGCCAGTAAACCCAAAGGAAAAAAAGTAGCTTTTGGCCATGGAGTTTACCTTCTGGGCAGAACACCAGAGGAGCAGAAAGGAGCTGCTACTCACTCACAGGTTGTGTTTGTCCTTCATTCTCGAAGAGGACCATAACATCAAGATGATGACATGACTTGCAGTTGACTTTGATTTGAGTGAGGAAGAGGTGTACAAGGTCACCAATCTCACTTTCTTCTCCTGAGCCTTCCCATAGTAATGGAAATGAAGAAGAAAGAAAAGTGATACAAGTAACTTACAGAGACTTACAAATAAATAGATCTAAGCAAGTAGCCACAGTAATTGCCAAAATATACATAAAGGTGGAAAAAACTATTGGCACACACTTTACCCTACCTCCAAAAGATAGCACCATATATAAATGAAGTGTGTGGTTTCAGAGCAGTCTGGGAAGACAAAGGGAAGTGAGCAGAACTAAATAGAACAATAGCTCTGTGATAATATTTTAACAATGAGCAGGTACAAAAGACATGATTCTATGTGCGATGACCAACCATGATTCCAAACAATGTAGGAGGAGACATTTATGGACATGGCCAATGTGGAGATTTGTTTTCTTGATCATGTTACAAAAGCTTTGTTTTTTCTTTTTCCTGTTGAGGGCGGAAGTGGAGAAGGGGGAGATTAAACATGGAAAAAAAGCTTGTTAATTGACACAGATCTATAAAAAAGATACCAGCCCAGCTAAGAAGTAGTTTGCTATTACAGATAACCATGTGGGTTAATTAGTAAGAGCAATAGATATATTCAGCAGATATAAAAAGGCAAGGAGAATATTCAGTAACCTAGAGACTATGCTGTGGTTTTATGTCTGTCATCATATCAGATTAAAGATAGTAATGCCTAAACAGAAAGTGAAAGGTCTGAGTGAATTATTTTATTCTCCAGCTTATTGGGAAGAATAAAGTATTCTTTGAAGGAATGGAAAGTGAACTTCCATTAGGGAGCAGGGGAGATAAAAAAAAAAATCTGAAGAGGCCTCTTACCAGGAAGCTAGAGGTATGTAGTAAAGAGCCAAAAGGATTTCCACCATCTAAAACTAAACCTGTTAAGGAGAAAGCAGCTTTTCTAGGAAATGGTGATTCATACATTCTACAAAAAGAAAGGGTATGCAATACTAGCCCTAGGAGTCCACTTGAGAGCATATCTGTTTAGCCAGATATTAAACTTAATGAACAGTTGGGAAGTATGTTATCTTCCCATGTATGTGGCTGGAAACATAATGGAGAGCTTCCTAAAGCTTGCCCAACCTGACCACCAATACCCACTTCTAGTGATTCTCATAACACAAAATGCTACTGCCAGAAGTCAGTAAACATTTATTAAGTGTCTGCTGTGTACCAGGTACTATGCTAAGCACTGGGGTTACAGATGTGGAAGAAAAAAGAACAGGTTCTATCCTCAAGGAGCTCACAATCTAACTGGTGGGTGGGGGGAGAGAACACAGAAAGGAAACTAAGTAGGTGAACAGAGGGGAGTTCCTGGCAGTAAAATTAGGAACTGGATGACCTGGAAGCCTTTTATAAATAGAAGCTTTGGGAGGAGTTCTTTGCCCTGCCCTCCCAGACCTCCAGTCAGAGGTATAGAGGAGACTGATGAGGTGTCAGAAACAAGGTGAATACAATATTTCATGGGATGATGAGTTTTCTGATGAAGTTTCTGGAGCATGACTGTGATAGAATCCAGTCCAAAAGTGCAGCCAAGTGGGGAACAAAGAAAGAAGCAGCCTAGGAAGTATTGTTTAGGGATTATATAATCCTGGGCATGAAATGGAAGGCTATGGGCAAGGAGTTCTTGACCTAAGATCCATGAATTTGTGTTTTCATGTGTCTGTGTAGATGGATAGGCAACTCAATAGAATTGTTTTCCTTTGTAACCCTATTTATTATAGTTTAATATTTTTGAAAACCTGAGAAAGAATCCATAGGCTCCACCAGACTCTCAAAGGGATCATAACATCAAAAAGATTATGAACCCTTACTATAGAAGCATAAATTTGATAGTTTAGTTATTGTCAAATGAAAGTAGCATCTTCAGAAGAGAGTGGACATGAGCAGGGAACATCTGGTTCAGAAGATATCAAAGCACAGGACTTGGACCTCTGGATCATTCAGAAATAGGAATTACAGTCTTAGCTAGAGATGAAATATATCAAATAAGAATTATAAAAATATTGTACATGTGATCAACGGGATTGTTCAGAAATAGGAATTACAGTCTTAGCTGGAGATGAAATATATCAAATAAGAACTATAAAAATATTGTACATGTGATCAACAGGATGGTACAATGAGTTACTCTTGGCTAAACTCACAAACTTTGACGCTTTCAAAGAATAGGTATATGTCAGATTTGTGGTGATTTAAATTGTATCAAGAATAAGAGAAGATAGAAAATGCCTCCACACAAAATAATCTTCTGGAAAAAAAAAAGGTTAAGCGTTAAATAAAGGATTGCTTCCTCACCTCTCACTGACCTGCAAAGCAGGCTTCCATTTCAGGTATTGCTTATGATGACTTTTATCTTCTCTCCCTCCCTCCCCCCCCAAAGGTGCCTGACCTTCAGTGGGAGAGAGATTGGAATTAATCCAGCACCATGATGGAGAGGGAAAGCTACTGGGCATAAGAGTACAGCAGGTCTTCCCTTCTGATGGAAGGATTTGTGGTATAAACAGCTATGATCCTCTACCTGTGAAGTTTCCATGTAGCAAGAAGCTATCAGCCCTCAACACAATGAAGTTGCCTGTGTCTGTTTTAGACAAAAAGAAACATGTATCATTGCATGAAAGAAGGGGCCACACATTTCAGAGTACTGATGGGAAGGGATAGGGCAGACGGCAGTGGGTCTGTTAGGGAAATGTACTGAAGAGGCAAGCCATTAAATATTATGTAATGACAGAAGGCAGCCAAACCACTCTAAAAAAGAAATCAAGGTTGTTCTGCTGGACCTCCACCCCATCTCCCAAAATGATGAGCCCGAAGCAAACAACTTCAGAATTGTTTAGAAGATAAGAAAATTATCAAGAGAAAAAAAGGGAAAATTTAGTTAAAATTCAGAGCTTTCAAAAAAAAAAAAGATAAGCTAGGGTAGGATACAATTTAGGATACGTAATAGGGAATATTTCTCAAAAAGTAGAGACTCTGAAATGGGGGCTGGGGAAGAAAGCCAGATTTGGAACTCAGACTTACAAGAGTCAAAGGAAATTTAGGACAGCAAAGACAAAGGAGAACAACACTGGAAAATTATGTGGTATCAATAGGCAAAAATGGTAGACGTTAGAGATAGGACATGAGGAGGCAATCTGAAGATTTTAGGTCTCCCTGAAAGGAAAAACATAATAACGAATTGAAAAATCTAAATAGCACACTGCAAGAAATAACACAAAATTGCTTCCAAGTACTGTCAGCAGAACAAAGATAGAATGCACAAATTGACTACAGAGAAATTCCAAGTTATGATCACCAAGGAATGTAGTTATTAAATAATGGAATTTAAATGTAACAAATATTACAGGGAGCTAAAAGGAATGCCTTCATCCTTCAACACGTAATTTCAATAGTACAGGACTACTCATCGGTGAGAACCAACACGCAGTCATTGAACACCTCTCATGAAATTAATAGTGTACTAGGCATTGGAAATACAAAGAAAAAGAATGGAATCGTCTCTACCTTCAAAGAGTTTACGTTCAAGGCGAGATGGGAATTTGATATTTCACAAAGCAAATGAAATTAAGATATATTCAGGATAATATCTTGTAAAACTGAGCCTAATCATCCAAAGGGGAAAAAGGAGAGGGGATTTTCATCAAAAGTAAGTCTTTAAATTGCTTCTCCAAAAGAACCTAAAAATGAGTTGGCTATTTCATGTTCATTTTAAACTTGACAAATTCAAGAAATGTAAATATAAGTTAACAAAAGACTAAGCAATGAATCATTTCAATGATATAATAGAAGGCATGATGATGTGAATGATGATATGAAGGTAAGAAAAGACAGTAAGTTATATTGTGAAGTTAAATGGCTCAATCTAGAAATGGCTAGAAATTTAAGAAAATTTTAAAAATGGGGAAGAAAAGGATAAATCCTAAATTGACAGTATACACAGTCTATAAATTCAAGTGGGGAGAAGCAAGATTATGCATGTGAAGTTGTTCAGGTGGGAAGAGAAAGCCAAACGAAAGAAAATATGTGTATATATATGCGTGTGTGTGTTCCTGTCTGTGGTTTGAAAGGACAGGAAAGTGGTCTTTCCACCACTACTGGACTGTGAAAGAGGGAGTTAAAAATAATAAAAGGCAAAAACTGGAGACTGGGAGGTCATTTACCTGGTGTGGAAGGTATTCACACATAGGGTGAGGGTACACAAGGAACTTCACAAAAAAGTTTTATTCCGATGAAATTAGAATCTCAGGAAACCTCTGTCTCCAAGCAAGGCTTTATCCCTTCATCAGATAAAGGGATATATGGACCCCTAAGCATGTCTAAAATATTTTCAGTGAAATATGAGTAAGATTCTCTGGGAAGGTGAGGGTAGGGAGAGCCATGGGAGGGGGAGGTATAAAATGGTTTGGAAAAATCTCTGGTGAGTAAGATAATTTTCAAAAAATTGAACAATTTATCGTTCAGTCATTCTTCAGTTGTGTTTGACTCTATGTGACCTTATCAACTATGTCCATGGAGTTTTCTTGGCAGAGATACTGGAGTGGTTTACCATTTCTTTCTCCAGCTCATTTTACAGATGAGGCAACTAAGACAAACAGGGTTAAAGGACTTGCCCAGGATCACACAGCTAACGAGTGTCTGAGGCTGGATATGTACAATGATCTGCCTGACCCCAGGCCCAGTACTGTCTCTACCACCTAGCCGCCCCAGTGAAACAATTCGGAATGTGTAAAAAGGTTACTTTGCTTCAGTGAGGGCCCAGTTGAGATGATGTGACATAAATCTATAGTGGATCCATTCAACACACTCTCATGACTTTTTCTAGCTTTGCTTAGCAACATGTGAGTAGGAACTAAGAGAGTGTATGGTGGGAGTAATTCTGGAGGCTGAGGCTGACTGTGGGCATTCAAGGGCATGGAATGGGGCCAAGTCAGTGACTGAAAATAGAGCTTGTCTGGAGTGAGGATTTTGGACAAAAAGCCCTTTTTAAAAAAACCCAACAAAACCCAAGAGAAAAGGAAAGGTGAGAGTGAGCAAGATCTCCAGTCTTAGTAATAGGGATGGACAAAGGACAAAGCAGCAAGATTTGTGTCTGACAGAGCTCTACCTTATATGACATAGCATGGAGAAAAGTATAGAGACTCGATTTAATAATAGGAAAAAATAAGGGAATTAAGCAAACTGATACTTCTCAGGGAAGGGTGCCTCAAATGAATGTCACTCAAGGGATTGGAGATGAGGTTAGGGAGGATTCTAAGCCACATTTATATCTGAGTCAAAAAAGGGGGAAAATAAAACTATAGCACAAACTCAGGAAATTTGGGAAGTGAGAGGTAGCCTAAAGAGGAAGACTGGGCAATAATGTCTACAAAACATTGTAGGGACCAACTGCTGATTTAAAATAAGAGAGAAGAGGGGAAAATACAATAAAAAGCCTAAATGAATAAAAACACACCTTAAAATTATAATCTTGGTGTGAATGGATCTAGAATAAACTTGGGAGTGTGCAAAGAACTAACGTGTTCATAACTTTTCAACCCAGAGAGCCCAGGAGTAGTTATGGTAAGGAGGTCAGACACACACACACATATCCATATGTGCTAAAATATTCAAGCAGCAGTTTTTTATACTAGCAAAAACTGAAAAGTAATAGCATAATGGATAGGATGCTACACTGGAGTCAGGAAGACTTGGATTCAACTCCTTCCTCAGATAGTTGTGTGTCCTGGGGCAAGTCATTCAGTCTTCTTAACTGGAGTGTCCTCATCTATAAAATGAGGATAATATTATTTACCTTAGAGGGTTGTTTTGAAAATCAAATGTGATAATAAATGTAAACTGCCTCTCAAGCTTTATAGTGCTGTGTCCTTTCTGTTCTGTTTGAAATGATGAATTTAAAGAACCCAGAAAAACATAGGAAAGCATGAAAGGAGGAAAAGTGAAGTAAGCAAAACCAGGAAAAATCATAAAGAAGGACAACAGAAATGGAAATAATAACAAAAGCCTGAAACCCAAAGCTTTTCACTTACAATGATCAAGCCTAGTGCCAAGGAAAAGATAATAAGATGTACCTCCTTCCTTTCTTTTCAGAAGTAGGGAATTTTGGATCTGGAACGTTGCATGTTTTGTCAGAGTTAGTCTACTGACTTTCCTTTTTTCTTTTGTATAATTTGCTAAAAGGCGTGGTTCTCTGAATAAGATAATGCAGGTAACATTTCATAAGCAAAAATGATATGAAAGCAAAAGATATATCATCCACATATATGAATGGATCAATTCCCCAATAAAATGAAACGATAGGTTATATGAGCAAAACAACAAAAAATGTTTTAAACTAACCACAAATTTTGAAAATAAAGACATAGAGAATGAAAATGCTTTCCCTCTATTGACTGTATCCATTTTATCATTATATATCCCATTTGTATATAGTTGTTTGCATGTTGTCTCCCATATTAGACTGAAATCTTGAAAATGGACTATTTTTGTCTTTCTACCCTCAGGACTTAAACATGGTACTTGGCACACAGGAGGCCCTCACTGTTTCTTAACTTGAAATAAGTGGCTGGAACAAAATTTGATATTTCAAATAAGAAGCAGGAGTTGCAATCATAAATCTAAAAGGAACAAAAGATAAGTCACAGTGTTGGTAGGGATAAACAGAGAAACTACATTATAATTAAAGATGCCGTAGACAATGCACCAAATGACAAAGTATCCAAAATTCTAAAGTCAAAATTGCAAAAAAAAGATAACAGTGGTAGCAGTAACAATATTTATAATACATTTTAATCTTTCAGATCTAGGTAAATCTACCACTTAAAAGAAGCCATGGGACTTAAAAAAAAACTTGGAAATATTAGATTTTGAAAGTTAAGGAATTTTCAGAATAGTAATATTAAATAATATACAAGTTTGTCTATCATACAGAAATCTTAGAAAAAAAATCTTGTGCTAGGACCCAAATTTCATATATGTATGTATATATATATATATATATGTATATATATATATATATATACATATATATATGTATATATATATATATATACATGATATACAGATTTTAAAGATATAGTAAAATATTAAAAGATAAAAACTCAGCCTCTGGTTCCTTTGACTTTCATTGTTGAGTTTTTCTCTTATTTTACTGGCACCCAGGCCCCACAACGATTCCTGCTATCTTTTCCATGTCCTTCTTTGGATTTCTTCTCCTTCAGCTTTTCAGAACCTCTCTTTGTATTGTCTTCCTTAGAATGTAAGCTTCTTGAGAGCAGAGGCTGCCTTGCTTGCTTGTGTTTCTATCCCATAGTGACTCGCACATAGTATTCAATAAATGCTTTACCTGATAACGCCATGAACAATGAGTGCAAAAACAATAAATTATAAAAGAGCATAATATGCTACCAAGGTTTGGGAGATGTAGCTAAAGCGATCAAAGGAAAAGTCAATTCAAAAAAACACATTTCCAAAAAAGGGATTAATAAATGGAACATAATTTTTTGAAACTAGAAAATAATAAATTCCAAACAGCTTGAAAATTGGAGGTGAAATAGGTAGGATTTAAAACAAAAGCATTAAGATAATGATTAACGACACATACGATGCTTTATTGTTTGGAAATACCTTTATATGTGTTTTCTCATTTGATGTCTTTGTGAGGCAGGTAGATGCTGTTGTCTCCATTTTACAGATGAGAAGACTAAGGCGTATGGAGGCCATTGACTTGACCAAAGTTATGCATCTAGTTATGGTCTGAAGCAGGGTTTAAATGAAATCTTCCTGACTCCAATTTCAGTGCTCTATCCTCTATGCAAAAATATTAGCAAAGTCAGCAAACTATTAACTGACTTGATGTTTTAATGAGAAAAAGGGAAATTGCCAAAAAATACAAGGTAAATTCATAATCATAAGAGAAGAAGAAAAAGTGATCAAAAGTAAATCCTAGCAAAATTGAAAATCTAAAGGAAATTTATAATTGCCTTCAAAATATAAAATACACAAGTTAAGAAAACAACAAAATAAAAATCTCAAGCCAAGAAACAAATAGAAAAAAATCATAAATGAATTATCCCAATAGAAGGACCCTTGCCCCAGATTTTTTAAAATGAATCCAGTTGTTAAGAGTAATTGATGTCTGTTATGAAAAGTACTTCCAGTAACTGTGAAAAAAACAAACTTTTTATAAGACAAACTTAACTCTAAAATTTAGGAGTAGTGAAACAAAACTAATTTCACTGAGAATTAGTAGAGAAATTGTAAATCAATCAGCAAAAAGACTAGCTAAGCCCAAGAGCATCAAAAATTGCAGTGTGATCCACACCACTGGTCTTCTATTCCAGTACCTGTAGTCATTGCCCAGTAGAGAAGAGGACAGTCATCCTCACCAAATATGACTTATTAGAAAGGCACTACCTTCACCAAGAACCCAGATTCTAAAAAACATGGACGTAGGAGTTTCCCACAGACCACTGACCGATTTTGCTTGCAGCCTGGACTCCTTAGCCATCACTGATGAGTGTGATAACTGTGAGAAAGGGACCCACCTTCCTGACCAACTGCCACCAATGAAGAGTTAAGCCCAAGAGCCCTGGTCTTTACCAACCCCTGTGGAAATGCGGTCTACCAACTGCTTCTATGGCTGCTACAGCCACAGTTATTAAAGAGCCACAAAAGAAAGTCCTTGGCATTGTCAAATGGTTTAATATCAGAAACTGACATGACTATCAGTGGAATAAATAATATTTTAAATATGTTGCTATCTGCTTTGCTGTTGTACCCTGAGATATTTCCATCTGATTTGCTGAAACCTTTTCTATGTGAGTTCTAAGGTTAGAATGTGAGTTTTTTTTTTAATTTTGAGTTCCAGCTTCTCTCCCCCACCCATTGAGAAGGTAAACAGTATACAATTATACATATAAAGTGCAGCAAAACATATTTCCAAGTTGGTCTTACTGCAAAAAAAAAAAAAAGAAAAATGAAGAAAGTGAGAAAATTATACTTCAAATTATATTCAATTCATCAGATCTCTGTAGAATTAGCATTATTCTTCATGAATTCTTTGGATTGTCTTGGATCATTGTATTGATCAGAGTAGCTAAGTCTTTCACAGTTGGTCATTATTGCAATATTGCTTTTATTATGTACAATGATCTCCCAGCTCTACTTACTTCACTTTGTATCAGTTCGTGTAGGTCTTCCCAGGTTTTTCTGAAACTGTCTCCCTCATCATTTTCTATAGAACTCCATCACAATCACATATCACAACTCATTCAACCATCCCCTCAATTTCCAATTCTTTGCCACCACAAAACAATCTGCTATAAATATTTTGTACGTATGTGTTCTCTTTCTTTGATCTCTTTGTGGTATAGCTCCAATAATGGTATTGCTGGGTCAAAGGGTATGCACACTTTTCTACCCCTTTGGGCAGAGTTCCATAGTGTTCTCCAGCACAGTTGAACCAATTCATAGTTCTACCAACAGTTCATTAGTGTGCCTATTTTCCCTCATCCCCTCCAACATTTGTCATTTCTGATAGGTGTGAGATGGTGCCTCAGAGTTCTTTAGGTTTGCATTTCTCTAATCAATAGTGATTTGGAGCATTTTTTCATATGACTAGAAATAGTCTTGACTTTTTCTGAAAGTCACTTGTCCATATCCTTTGACCATTTATCAATTGCGGAATGGCTCTTTTGTAAATTGGACTCATTTGAGAAATGAAACTTTTATCAGAAACTTGTAAAATGTTTTGATGTGACTTCATTGTCTATGTTACCTTTTTAGCAAAATGTGGTTACCCTGATTATCTTTTTTAAATTAGGTCTGTTTTTTCTTTTACTTTGTCTTAGATCATGATTGGTATGCCAACATTTTTTACTTCAATGAAGAATAAGAGTTTTTGCTCCAGCATCTTATTTTATCTCTGGGTGTGCACCTTTGTTTTTGTAAACAACATATTGTTAGGTTCTAGTTTCTAATCCATTCTGCTATCTGATTCCATTTTATGGGTTAGCTTATCCCACTCACAGTTATGATTACTAACAGCATTTCCCTCCATCCTATTTTCTCCTCTTTATTCTCTCTCTCTCTCTCTCTCTCTCTCTCTCTCTCTCTCTCTCTCTCTCTCTCTCTCTCTCTCTCCCTCTCCCTCTCCCTCTCTCTCCCTCTCTCTCCCTCTCTCTCCCCCCTCTTTCCTGTCCATCCATCCTCGGAAGTCTATTTTGCTTCTGACCACTGCTTCCCTTGATCTGCCCTCCCTTTTTATCATACTCCCCCCTGTTATGCCTTTCTTCTCTTATTTCTCTGTTGGATGTTTGAGTGTGTGTGTGTGTGTGTGTGTAATCTTCCCTCTTTAAACCAATTCTGAACAGAATGAGGTTGAAGCATGGCCCACCACTCTCCCATTTTCCCCTCCACTATAAAAGTTCTTCCTTGCATGCTTCTTTTATGTGACATAACTTTACTCATTCTACCTCTCCCTTCCTGCTTCTCCCAGTATATCCCTCTTTCTCATCCCTTCATTTTATTTTGAATCATCCCAACATATCAACACACCCATGCCCTCCATCTGGACTTCTTTTTACTGCTCTAATAATGATAAAGTTCTGAAGAGTTACGTGATCTTCCCATATAGGAAGGTAAATAGTTTAATTTTATTGAGCATCATGATTTTTTTTCATGTTTACCTTTTTTATGCTTGAATCTTATGGTCAAATACCAACTTTTCTATTCAGTTCTGGTCTTTTCATCAGGAATGCTTGAAAGTGCTAAATATCCCGGTTTTTCCTCCAAAGGATTATATTCTGTTTCACTTGGTAGGTGATTCTTGGTTGTAATCCTAGTTCCTTTGCCTTCCAGAGTATCATATTCTAAGCCCTTTAACATGGAAGCTGCTAAATCTTGTGTGAACCTGACTATGACTCCACAATATTTGAATTATTTCTGGCTACCTGCAATATTTTCTCCTTGACCTGGGAGTTGTGGTATTTGGCTATAATACTCCTAAAAGTTTTCATTTTGGGATCTCTTTCAGGAGGTGATCAGTGGATTCTTTCAATTTCTATTTTGCCCTTTGGATTTAAGATATCTGGGCAGTTTTCCTGTATAATTTCTTGTTACAAAGAAGGGTTTAATGGGTTGGAAGGGAGGGTTGAGGATGTAGAGGATGGGAAATAATTGTGGTATAATTTTATTTTAAATTTTTACTTGAACTTTTAAATATGGAAACTTGTTGATATGATAAATAAGGCTTTAATATTTTAAAAGGAGAAAAATGTCCAAATACTTCCACTGTCAGTACTGAAGATATCAAAGGAAAGAATGAGAGAGACTCAGTAACTGATAGGCTATAATATCTAAATGAGACAATTTAACTCATGTTCTCCACTGCCTATACATATGTGCCAAATATAGATAAACTAATGATATGAATGTTGGGTAAATTTTATCTCATAGGTATTTCTGAGATTTGATGAGATGTAGCTCAATACTGGAAAATGAACATTGAAGAACAGACTTTTAGATTAGCAGGTTTGGGTTTTTTTAAAAAAAACGGATATTTGAGGTAATATTTCTGTGTGATTTCATGAGGAAATCCATGAATGGAGCTCAGAGGAGTAATGAGAAATCATGGGGAGAACTTTTAGATTAATATTAATGGAGAGAGACACAAAAGCAATATAATGATGGGTGTATGCTACAAAATACCTTCCTATAAAGAAGAAATGGAAGATTAATTTCTAGAAAAAGCACAGATGTCATGGAGTGACAAGGGATATTTAAACTACCAGAGGAAGGTGTTGAGGCAATAGGTATTCTGATCCTGGATAAAAGAAGATTGAACACACTCTGAGAAATTTTTTTTCCCTCACAAACACAGAGCTTGGTGTAGAAATACATTAAACAGAGAAATTGGTCAGGGAAAGAAGAGGATAGTGTTAGTGAGGAACTAGTTGAGCAAAACAAATTTCAGTGCTCAAGAGTAAAGCAAGAAGGGAAGATTAAAAGGGAAGGAAAAATAATTTTTAAAATTGTGACGAGCAGAGCAAAGGAAAAAGCAGCAGAGAAAAAATATTGCTTCACATTATAGATCACTCCTCTTTCACCACCTTCTGTGTATATAACAGGGTGAAGGACAAGGAGAAAAATGTGTATGCAGACAGAATGGAAGTAAAAATACAACTAACTACCATTACTATGAACTTAAATGGGATGAACTTACCAATAAAATGAAGGAGCATTGCAAAATAGTTTAGAAAGAATCCATCACTGTGTTGCTTATGAGAAACACACTTGAAAAGATTCATAGAGGTAAAAATAAGATACTAAAGCAAAATCTGTTATACTTCAGATAAAACAAGCAAAAGTAGCAATTATTTCCAATGTGATAGAAGGAACGTCGTAAAAAATAAACAGCATATGTATGTTATCCTAAAAGGCACTAAATTTAACAAATATAAATAAGAAAAAAAGGAAAGGAACTGAATAGAACTTTAGAAGAGTTCAATGTGGCCAATCTCTGGCAATAACTAAATTGTAACAGCAAGGATTTTGCATATTTTTTGAGTTGGACATTGCACCTTTACAAAAATTTTCAATGTATAGAGGCTTAAAAACCTAACACTGAAAGAAACATATATGTTCATTGCATTCTTTGTTGACCACAATGTAATAAAAATTGTGTTCAGAAAAGGATTAAAAACCAGCGACTAAATAGTATAATTCTAAAATAACTATTGCATCAAAGAATAAATCAGAAAGATTAGAAAAATTATTCAACAAAAATGACCATGAGACAATACTTGTATAATAAAACTTTTTAGATTTGGCTAAAGCAATCCATAGGGTGGAATTTATATCTCCAGATATATTCACCCAAAAAGGGAGAATATGTCAATGAACTGGACAATGCAACTAAAAGAAAAGCAACAAATAAAAAATCTCAACCAAATACCAAAATAGAAATCCTGAAAACAAAAGATTGAATTACTGAATTAATAAACTATAAACAATTTTTAAAAAGTTAATAAAAATAAACATCTACCCTAGCCAGTCTGATTTTAAATAGAGGAAAATAAAATTGTTAAAATGAAAGAATTCACATTAGTTGAAGATGAAATAAACTGTCAACAATGACTTATCCAAAATTATTTGCAAACATTTTGTTACATTGTCACTGAATTATATGCCAATGATGTGGATAATTGAGATGAAATGGATAAATATTTATTAAAGAATATAAAGTATCCAGATTAGCAGAACAAGAAATAAATTGTTTAAATATTCCAATATCAAAAAAAAAAAGCTGAACAATCTATAAATGAACTCCTAAAGGGAGGATGAGGTAGGGGAAGAACAAAGCCAGATGGACTTGCAAGGAAATTCTATGCAACATCCAAAGAACAAGCATTTCCCAAAATACATAAATTGTTTTCAAAAATAGGAAATAAAAGGGTTCTTCCAAACTTTGTGATATGTATGTCCTCAGTTCCCAAACCAGAGGAAAAGACAGTAGGGAAAGGAAACTTCACCAGTAACCCTAATGGATATTTATTTTTAAAAAATATATACAAAAATCAGATTTGAGGATTGATCTATCAAAGCTCATAAAATACTTACATGATTCAATTTTAAAGTATTCTTTAGAGAAATAACATTTTAAATATTTGGAGAAACATTCAATGCTCATGATTGGGCCCAGCAAATTTAAAAAAATATTTAACAGAGGGAATTAAGAAGGGTTAGTGGAGGTTTTCTATAGAAGGTGGGATTTTAGTTGGGACTTAAAGGAAGCCAGAGAGGTTAGTAAGAATAGAAGAGGGAGAGAGTTCTAGGTGGGAAGGACAGTCAGAGAAAATGCCCCAAAGTGATCAATCACATGGACAAATGTTCCAGATAACTAATAATAAGAAAAATGGAAATCAAAACAACTGTGAGGTTTCATCTTACATCTTACAAATTAGCAAAGATGAAAAAAATGGGAATAATTTATTTTGGAAGTGTTGTCAGAAGATAGTCATACTAGTGCATTGTTTGTGGAGATGTTAATCAGTACAACCACTATAATAAGTAATTTGGAATTATGTGAACAAAGTTGTCATATCATTTGACTCAGAGATTCCACTGGTAGGCTTATGCCCCAAGGAGACCATTGATAAAAATTCTCATATACATCAAAGATTTTTTATAGCAACATGTTTGTGGATACAAAGAACTGGAAACAAAGCTTTCCATCAATTGGGGCATGGTTAAACACATTGTAGTATGTAAATACAATGGAATATTACAGTGCTGAAAGAAATAACAAGTATGATGAATATAAAGAAACATGGAAAGACCTACTTGAAGTGATGTAAAGTGAAGAAAAGTCAAGGAAATTAAATATACAATGTCTACATCAATGTAAGTTTTTTAAAAATCACAAAACATCCAAAACTGAATGTTTCAAAATTACATGGAACAAGGTTAACTCCCAAAAAGAGAAACGAGAAAAGAACCTTATCTTTGCAGACACAAAAGGTATATTGGTATAGTACTTTGTATTTATTTTCTGACTCTGTTAATGTATTGATCAGTTTTACTGATATCTTTTTTCTTGAAATATTTATGAGATTTTTCTCAGGAGAAAGGGAGGAATTCTGGATAAAATTTTGGCAATGCAGAAGCCTAAAACATGAACATAGGAAGATAAGGAAAATCAGAAAAAAATAGAATTGGGAGATTTTTAAAAATAATACAGTAAAACCTCGGTTTATGAGTAACCTGGTTTACATATGCTTCGCTGGACAAGGAAAACAATTTGCTAAATTTGTCTTGCAGGACGAACAAAAATTCGCAGTTCGAACATCATGTTTGAACTTGAACGACTTGTGAAGAGATGACGCTCAAATAGGGCAATGTCTTTTTTTGCTTGTTTGTTTTTAACCCATATAAGACTGCATGCAGTCTCAGGGAGGGAAGAGGGTTGAGGGGGAGAAAAATTAAAATGTGTGGAAGTGATTGTTGAAAACTGAAAACAAATATACCAGTGCCATCAAAAACAAGTGTCATTAGATTCCTAGTCAGAAGCCAGCGTAAAGCAAAAAATCAGTGAGTCAAAATATGAAAGTGCTTCTTAAAAAATGTAACATAAGTGAAGGCAGTAGTGTTAGTCTTACTTTTAGTGAAAGTAGCATAAGAGAGAACACTCCCAACTTGAAATCCCCAATGTTCTCGTAGAAGGAGATTCTCCTTCCAAGCAATAACCCCCTTCCTCTTTCACCTCCTTCTAGTCTCCCTCACGCCAGCCACAACTCTTCTCAAAGGTAAAGTGCAGGTTAATTTATTTTAGGTTTATATTATGTACTAATCATTGCTATTATATTTCGGATGCATTAGGGACAAAAAAAAACCCTTAAAATTATAAATTATTACTTTTTATGAATATTTTGGGGGATGTGCTACCGATCATCTGATTTTACATTTATTTCCTATAGGAAAATTCGCTTTGCAATAGGTTCAAATCGCATGACAAACAGAATCTTGAAATGAATTAAATTCATAAACCGAGGTTCTCCTGTATATTGAATTTTTGTATACTTGGAAAAGAAAGCTGTAGATGGTGCATATTCAAGGTGACATGCACTCTTCCTGTTCTGTTTTGTATATGGAAATATCTTAGTTGATGTCTATTAACTTCAGATAGAATAAACTTTTTTCCCCAAAAAGGTGAAAGAAACAAGAGAATCACAAAATCAGTGTTGAGTTCAGGGATCATCTTCACCACTTGGGTTGGCATGCAGAATGCATGGAGGGTAAGAGTGTGAAATAAAGTTTGTGGAGAACCTTAGAAGCCAGACTAATTAGTTTGTAATTTTCTGTAGGTGGGGGAGTGATTGAAAGATTTTAACAGGAAATGCCATGGTCAGATTTTTGTCTTAAGATTTTTTGAAAAGTAGATGGATGAATTGGTGAGTGGAAAACCTGGAAGCAGAGAAGCCAATTGGAAGAATGTTACAGTAATCCAGGCAACAGGTGATAAGGTCTGAACTAGTATAATGGGTCTGAAAATGGCACAAAGGGATAGATACAAGAAATATTATGGAAATATCACAGAATTAAAGAATTTGAAAGTTGGAAGGAACCTCATCCACCATGTTGTCTAAGTCATACACAAAAGTAAACCCGTTGTAACATACCCAGCTACCCAACAAGTGATCATTCAGCCTCTACTTGAAGACCTCCAAGGAGAGGGAACCCACAGCTTTTTGAGGCAACCCATTCTGCTTTCAGAAAGTTTTAATTATTAGAAAATGCATCTTGACATGAAATCTAAATGGGCCTCTTTTCAGCTTCCTCCCATTGCTTCTAGTTCTGTCCTCTAGGGCTAAACTTACCAAGTTCTCCATAATCAGCTCTTCCAGTCACCATTGGAGTGAAACAGCACTCTGTGCTGGCTCCCATGCTTTTTAGCATGATGTTTTCAGCCATGTTGTCAGATGTCTTCAGTGAAAACAAAATGACTTCAAGATTAGCTACCACATTGACAATAAATTATTTAACTTTAAAAGGCTTAAAACCAAGACTAAAGTGGAGGGAGCTTTGGTATAAAATTTTTTGTTTGCAAATGATTGTGCCGTCATTGCAGCCTCTGAGGCTGAGCTGCAACAGAGCCACTTGTGTTCATTTTGGCCTGATAATACCAAGAAAACAGAGGTTCTTCATCAGCCAGCACCACATCATCCATAAGTAAAACCATATGGACAAATGTTAGATGCTATAGTTAAGTTCACTTAACTTGGTAGTATACTGTCTAAGGATATAGATGAGATGGACACATGCATTGCCAGAGCTTGCTCAGTGTTTGAGAGGCTCTGAAGGAAAGTGTAGGAGAAAAGAGGTATAAGATTAGACTGCCTACCAAACTAAAGTTCTATAGAGCCATTGTGCTGACATCGTTGTATGGCTGTGAAACCTGGACAGTCTACCAGTGCCATGCCAGGAAACTGAATCGCTTCCATTTGAATTGTCTTAGGAAGATTCTGAAGATTACCTGGCAAGATAAGGTGCCAGACACTGAGGATCTTTCTCAGGCTGAACTTCCAGGTATTCAAACTCTAATGGAGAGAGTGCCACTCCAATGGACTGGTCACATTGAATGCCAAAAGACCATTTTACAGACAAATCACACAAGGAAGACAGTCACATGGAGTCAGAAGTGATAAAAGGACACTCTCAAGGTCTCTCTAAAGAATTTTGGAATCAACTGTGAGACAGGGGAGACACTAGCACAGAACGGCTCAACATGGTGTGCCTGTCTCAAAGAAAATGCTGTACTCTATGAGCAAAGCAAAATTGCAGTAGTTCAAAAGAAACATGAGATGTGCAAACTTAGAGACATCTCCACCCCAAATGTTCATATAAACTATTTGTGTCCAACCTTTGGGGGAGCCTTCCAAGCCTCATCATAGTGATGTCATTTTGGTACTCTTGGAGAATAAAGAACAACAGTCAGTCAATCAATCTCAACTATTATTTATTTTCCCTCTTTGTGGTTACTCTCTGTGTCAGAGGTTCTTCATTTGTGACTGTGAACTCTTTTAAAAAATATTTTCATTAACTGTATTTCAACATAACTAATTTCTTTTATAATCCTCTGTGTTTTATTTTATGCATACAAAAACATTATCCTAAGAAGTAATCCACTAACAAAGAGATCTATGGCACAAAATAAATATTTTTGCCCTATGGGGTTATACTTGGGCAGTCTTTCCCTTCCCCTATCTTTTTAGTTTAAAGTTTTTAATTAAATTTGCAAGACACCTTGCAAATACATTCTTCAAATACATACAAATACATCCACTTCTATTCAAGAAGCACTTCAAATTTGTGAGATTTAATTGTACAGCTTTCCTTTGACTTCCCCTTCTCCCTGATAGAACCCCTTTCTTTGCTCCATCATCCTGATAATAGGTCTCCCCTCCTCCACTTTCTCAGATTCCCCCACCCCATCACTATTTATTTTTCCTATTGAAGCCTTGAATGTTTCCTTTAGGAGACCTTTATTCTTCCTAGCAACCTGGACTGTGAAGAGGCATTCTTTCAGTCTCTCCACTAGGAGGAAGATCAGCCTACACTTGGAATAGAAATAATAGTCTCTCAACTACAGCAGAAATAAATCATTGTATACCTTGTCATTGCCTAGTGTATTCCCCTCTTTCCCATTATGGTTGAAATCTCCAGCCTTGGTTTTTGAATCCACTTGTAGCCGTTTACATTTTAACTTCAAGTGCTTGGTTAAAAGTTAAGCTGGCTAAAATGGTTTTCACCTCTTAATAATTTGTTGACTGTATTCAATTTCTATCCATCGTCTCAACATAACAAATCAAATAGGTATTTCCTCTTCATTCTGGTACCAATCTCTGGTCTTTTGACACTCAGTAGCTGTGTGATCTTGGGTAAATCACTTAACCCCAATTGCCTCATCTTGGGTCATCTCCAGTCCTCCTGATAAATATCTGGTGACTGGATTCAGATGGCTCTGGAGGAGAAGTGAGGCTGGTGACCTGCACAGCCTTCCCTCACTCAAAACAAAATCAAGTGCAAGTCATGTCATCATTTCTCTGATGGCATGGTCTTCTTCAGCAACAAATGATAAACACACAATCTCTGGTCTCACCAGTTTTCTCATCCATTAATCAATTCTATCAATTTGCTTAACCCACTAATTTCCACAAGGGAAAATGCTATTCTAGAGATGATTTTGACCTATTCAGAAGAACTGGTTGCCATATTACTAAAGGAAGGGAATCTTGGGAGAAATGAAACATGGCACCCTAGTGTTATTGATAGGTGAGAATAAAATTGTGTATAGCCTTGTCAGCACCCTATATAAGCAGAACTAGGAATCTTTTTTCTCAAAATCTGAAATGTGTCAGATTATGCCTTGGTTTTCTTTTAACTCAAATTCTAAGGTGGATTGTTCACTTTCTCTCAAGATTTCCTTCATTTCAGCTCTAGTAACCTGTTTTTCCTTGTTGCTAAGAATTCTGTTCAGACTACATTTCCCTTGCTCATTTTTTAACCGTTGGCACAGAGGGCAGAGGGAGAAGAGGGAGAATAGGAAAAGAGAGGGAGGAAGAGAAGGGGAGAGTGAGAGATAGGAAGAAGAGAGGGGAGGTAGAGAGAGAGGAGAGAAGGGAAAGGGGGAAAGAGAGACAGAGAAGACTAGCAGAAGTTTCCCTTCATTGCTTTATCATGACTCCATGCCAGGCTTACCAAAGATTTCTTCATTATGAAAATGATTGGCCTTTTCACAATTCTCTTCCTTCTTCACCACTCGGCAACCTTTGACATGGTTGATAACCCTTTCCTTCTAGATACTTTCTAGCTTTCCATGATACTTCTCACATCTGGTTCTCTTGTGTGACTGCTCCTCAGTTTCTCTTGTTGACTCTTCCTCCAGGTCAAATTCACAAACTGTTAGTGTTTCCCAAGTGCCCCCCGCCCCTTCCGTGGGACTTTTTTGTATCCTGTAAGCAGGACTGTCTCATTTGGTGATTTCATCATTTCCCATGAGTTCTATTATGTCTATGCAGATAATTCAATTTGCAGATCTGTTTATCCATCCCTAACTTCTTTCCCAACCTCCAGTCTCAAATCACCAACTGCTTACTGAGCATCTCAGAGTGGATATCCAATAGGTATCTCAAACTCAACATGTTCTAAACAGAAATCATTTCCCCTCCCTCCTCTCCAAAACATCTTCACTTCTTGCCAACTTCCCTATTATTGTTGAAGACACTACCATCCTCCCAATTGCCCAGACTCAAAACCTCAGTGACATGTTTGATTTCTCACTTTTGCTCACCACACATATCCAATTTCATGCTGAATTTTGTCATTTCTACTTTCACAACAACTCCTATAGTTGCCTTTTGTCTAGTTACAGAGCTACCCCAGTGCAGGCCTTCATTACCCCAATGGGACTACTGCAACAGCCTTCTGGCTCAATAGCCTTCTTTCCCCACTCTAACCCATTCTTCAGTAAGCTGCTGAAGTGATCTTCCTAATTGGAACACTAATGCATTGTTGGTGGAGTTGTGAACTGATCCAACCATTCTGGAGAGCAATTTGCAACTGTGCTCAGAGGGCTATAAAACTGTGCATACCCTTTGATCCAGCAATATCACTACTAGATATGTATCCCAAAAGATCATAAAAAAGGGTGACTCACATATACAAAAAATATTTATAATAACTCTTTTTGTGGTGCCAAACAATTGGAAGTTGAAGGGATGCCCATCAATTGGAGAATGGCTGAACAATGTAATGGAATATTATTGTGTTATAAGAAATGATGAACAGGCAGATTTCAGAAAAACCAGTAAAGACTGACATGAACTGATATAGTGTGAAGTGAGCAGAACCAGGAGAACATTATACATAGTAACAGTGACATTGTGCAATGACCAACTTTAGGAGATTTAGCTCATCTCAGTGATACAATGATCTAAGATAATTCCAAAACACTCATGATGGAGAATGCCATCCACATCCAGAGAAAGAATTTCAGAGTCTGAATTCATATCAAAACATACAATTTTCTCTTTTTTTTGTTTTTTTCTCTTTCTTTTGGTTTTTCCCTTTTGCTCTGATTCTTCTTTCACAAATTAACTAATATGGAAGTATGTTTAATGTGATTATACATGTATAGCCAAAAAATTTTAAAAATAAAGTGATCTTCCTACAGCTCAGGATTAACCATGTGACTTCCCTATCTCCTTTACAATAAGTTGTAGTTGCTCTCTATTACCTTTAGAATCAAATATGAAATTCTCTGGCTTTTAAACCCTTTTACTGCTTGTCCCCATCCTACCTTTCCAAGTACCATGTGATCCAACACTGGCCTTGTTGTTCCTCACATACAACAATCAATCTCTTGACTCCATGGCTTTTTACAGGCTGGTCCCCATGCCTATTCTATTAAATTTCTATTCTATTAAACTATTCTTTCAACTTTGAAAGGCTACAAGTGAAAACCAAAATGGAGGAAGTGTTGGTGCATGATGTTGGTACAGCTGATGCAATAAAGTAGGGATCCTTACTCAAACTAAACTGCCAAGCATTCAAACTCTTCTTCAAAAAATACAACTCCAATGAGCCATGTTGTTTGAATGCAAAATGGATGCATGCCTAAAAGAGTGTTTTATGGAGAACTTACACAGGGCAAGCGTTCACATGGTGGTCAGAAGAAGTGAGACAAGGACACTCTCAAGGTCTCACTAAAGAACTCTGGATTGATTGTGTGACATGGGAGATACATCTAAGAAAGTGCTGTGCTCTATAAGCAAAGCAGAACTGAAACAGCTCAAGAGAACACAAGATGCCCAAATTTAGAGTATCCCAAATGTTCACATGGACTACTTGTACCTAACCTGTGGTAGAGCATCCAGAGCTCATATTGGTCTGATCAATCACAGTCAGACACAATTGAACTTGATTCTACCATAGTGAGGTCATTTTGGTCCTCTTCAAGGACTAAAGACAACAATTAACCAACCAACTCCCGTGCCTGAAATGTTCACCCTCCTCATCTTTGCCTCTTGGTTTCCATAGCTTCTTTCAGGGGTTAGCTCAAATTTTACCTTTTTAAAGAGGCTTTTCTCTGTTCTTTCCCCCTCCCCAAAGTGTCTTCCCTTTGAAATTACCCCTCATGTATACTATGTTTAATTTATATCATGCTTAATAACCCTCATTTATACTGTGCTTAATAACCTCACTTCTGTCTTCATTGATCTTCACCCAAATATTCTACCTTTTGCTTCTCTTTACTTGTCTCTGAATTTCTTCATATGAACACATCTTATTAATGTTGCCTGCTGCTCCTCTCCCACTGTTGCTTTTACCTAGTCTGTTTCTTTTTAAACAAATATGCCCTTCCAGAGCCATATTCCATCTAAGGTCATGGTTTTATAGTTGATCTTTTCTTAAATTTTGTCCCCCTTGCATTTCTTGACATAATCCCTTTGCTCCTCTTCTGTATCAGTGATACTTTCTGGTTTCTAGCATTTCTAGTTTCTTCCCATTTACTTCTGATTTGAAAGCCCTCCTAATGAGATTTGTAAGATTTTCGGACAGTCCATTCTTACCACCTCTTATTATTATTCTAGGCAAAGAAACCCATCATTCCAGAAGTCTAATCCTACTCTCTGATATGATCTTAAACAACTGCTAGCTTCCCAAGTTTGCTTTTGCCCCCCCCCCCCAATAAACTCTTGTCTTCACTGTCTTAGAACATATGTTGTATGAAGAATTCATGTGTAGTCAGTATATAATATCATGTGATGTTAGGTGGTTTTTCTCACCTTAAATATGTCTTTTTTTCCTTAGCTAGATTGTAAAATTCTCTGTCTTCTCCCTGTGACTTGTACAGAATGATAAATAAAAATTTACTGACCGATAGGTAGAAGAATATGATTTCCTTATATGAACTCATATGTCCTTTAGAAATTTTTTGGATTTTATTGTTATTGAAAGATGCCAAGGGGTCCAGACTCATGATTCTATTTAATTGGGGAACTCCTAGTATGAAATCTCCCTCTGATGATGCAAATTAGCAGCTCATCTATAACTTAAACTGTTAGGGATTTGCTTAGAACACTGAGAGGTTAAATGATTCATTCATGGTCACACAGCTAATATGTGTCAAACGCAGTACTTGAATACAGGTCTTCCTGAGTCTGAGGGTGACTTTATATGAGAAAAGAGACTGAATTAGGAATAATCTGTGGATGGGTACTGAAGGCTCTAAGAGTCTTGAAAAAAATTGTCGAAATAAGTTTGTGTTTTTATAAAGCCTCACAATGTACTTTCTCATCTCAGTTATTTTGATCCTGGTTCATTGAATATTTACTATGCTAACTCCTAAAAATTGGACTTTTTCTATTGGAACTGATATTAAACTTACAACTACCAATGTTTATTTGCATGCTTTATGTGTACATATACATGTGTATATGTACACATGTATATGTACATATGTATACATGGATTACATAATATGCATATATGTGTAGAGTCATAAATTTTTCTCTCTAAAAGAGACCTTAATCATTGACTGAACACCCTCCTTTTACAAATGAAAAAACTTAGACTAAGGTGGGAAAAGCATGTTGGCCATGGTCATGGATCTAGTAAATGTCAATGTGAGGACTTGAATCCGGGTCTCTTGCTTCCAAGTTCAATCCTCTTTTCAGTACACTAACCTTTTCAGTGTTTAGTTTATTTAGCAAAATACATTTCATCCAAATTTTGTTGCAAATACTCATAAGCATTATTTTACACTGGTAATAAGGAAATAAACTATCACTTTTTGGCAGATGATATTTTGGCTTACTTAGATAACCTTAGAGAATCAATTAAAAATCTCATCAAAACAACAACTTCAACAAAGTTGTAGGATATAAAGTAAACCCACACAAATTATCAACATTTCTTGTATTACCAACAAAATGTCAGGAAAAGATAAGAAGAGAAGTTTCATTTAAAATAAATACAGATAGCATAAAATACTTGGAAATCTACAAGCCAAGATACAAAGGAATTATATCGACACGATTACAAAGCACTCTTTATACAAGTAAAGACATATCTAAACAATTAGAGAAATATTAATTTCTCATTAGGACATGCCAATATAATAAAAATGACAGGACTACCTCAAATAATTTACTTATTCAGTAATATACCTGTCAAATTACAAAAGAATTACTTTATAGAGCTAGAAAAAATAACAAAATTCATCTGGAGGAAAAAAAGGTCAAGAATATCAAGGTAATCAATGAAAAAAAAGGAAAGGAAGGGGACCTACAATATCAGATCTCCAACTATACTACAAAGGTACAATTTTCAAACAGTTTGGTACTGAGAAATAGAGAGGTTGATCAGTGAAGCAGATCAGGTACACATTATATAAAACAAATGAGCACAGTAACCTACTGTTTGATAAACCCAGAGATCCCAGTTATTGGGACAAGAAATCATTCTTTGCCAAAAACTGCTGGGAAAACTGAAAAGTAGTCTGGTAGAAGCTTGGAACAGAGCAACATTTCACATTATATAACAAATTAAGGTCAAAATGGGTATATGATTTTAGATATAGGGGTGATATAATGAGTCAAATTGGTTCATGGAAGAAATTTCCTGTTAGATCTACTGTTAATGGAAGAGTTAGTGACTAAACAAGAGATAGGTTCACAGAAGATAATAAAATAGATTATTTTGATTACATAGAATTAAAGTTTTTTTGCACAAACAAAAACAATGCAGCTAAAATTAGAAGGAAAGAAAGAAACTGGTAAAAAAGTATTTTCAGTAAGTTTCTCTGATAATGGTCTCATTTATAAAGTATAGAGAACTGAGTCAAATTTACAAGAATAAGCCATTCTCTAACTGATGGTCAAAGCATATGAATAGACAGTTTTCATAGAAAGAAATGAAAGTTATCAGTAGTCATATGAAAAAATTAAAATCTGAGGTACCACCTCACATTCATCAGATACAAAAAAAAAATAGAAAATGATGAATATTGGAGGGGATATGGGAAAATAGGTACAGTAATGAATTTATTTATTGGTGGAGCTGTGAATTAGTCAACTATTCTGGAAAACAATTTAGAACTATGTTTTAAAAAAAGCTATTAAAATATATATACCCTTTGAATAGTGATTCAGTGCATACACCAAAGAGATCAAAGAAAGAGGGAAAGGGTCAATCTGTACAAAAACATGCATAGCAGTTCTTTTGTGGTAGCAAAGAATTGAAAGCTGAGCGGATTCTCATCAATTGAGGAATGATATGAATGTGATAGAATATTATTTTGTTATAAGAAATGAGGAAGGGGATCATTTCAGAAAAACCTGCAAGAGTTGAATGAACTGATGCAAAATGAAGTGAACAGAGCAGGAGGACAATTTACACAATAATAGTAATACTGCAAAGATTATCATCTCTGAAAAATTTAGTCACTCTGATCAATACAATGATCTCTTATACTTCCAAATGACTCATGATGACACATCTCAAAAAACAGAGACAAAAAAGGTAAAGTGACTTGCCCAGGGTCACACAGTTAGAAAGTAAGTATCTGTGCTCTCTATCCACAAGCTGCCTCTGCATACCATAGGTATGCAAGTACCAAGTTCAATCAGTTTGAGTTTAGTTTCCCATCTGAAATTAAAGGAGTTAACCCCAGATCCCTAACACCTGTGGAGAATACCTCATATGTCTGGGAGCTCTATCAGGACCAGACTTTCCCTTTATAAAATGAAACTTGATTTCTTTTTCCCTTTTATTTTCTTTATTGTCTTTTTGTTGGGTCAGGACTTTGCAATCATCAAGACAGGTGGTGATCCATGACATTTTTTAAAACGATGTCTTCTTGTTAAAATTGTATATCCTTATTTTTGGAAGCAAGTATAACCTCTGGGACCACCAGTTATGGTAGGCCTTTGTCAAAGAATGTCAGGTTCTAGACTCTATGAACTGTGTAACATGAAATTTGACAAATATGTTGATTTACTGGGGACAGTATATGTATTACTGGGTGAATGTATAGAGGAAGGAGAATTTTATCTCTACCCTTCCCCAGTGCAGTTGATATAGTCAAGGATGTACTGATAGATGACAAGGTTTTGATGTAGTAACACAGTGTCAATACCTTGTGATCCCTTTTTGGACATTTCTCTGAGTCAGAAGGGGCAACATGAATGGATAGGTGAAAAACTGTCCATACTTCTGAGGACCTTAAAAGGCTGAGTTGCTACCTTTATATTCAATTATCCACGAGTCTCATTTCCCAGAAGCTTTTCAGATACATCAAATTTACTATGTTAAATCAGCTTCCTCACATGTGTTACTAGAGATTGGAACTCTTCTTCTGTCTTGCTGTAATATTAATGGGATAATAAGATCTTCCCCGCCCATGAATAGGCCTATGTCCCCAGCTGTGATACATCCTAAATCACACAGAGTTGGTTAGGAGAGGAGTTTACTTAGGGGGAGGCTTGCTTGTAGGAAGGCTTCCACTCCTTTTGGTGCTAAATTGATTAGGCACTGAGCCATGAGGGTTGTGATGCCTTCTGATTCTGAGAAGTGTATATATACTCTGAGTTGGTATTTTGTTTTGGGGGGCTCACTTATGAGAAGGACCTTGTGATCCCCTGGTCGAGACTCTGAGTAGCTGAATGTTCAGACCCCTGACTGCTCAGATGAAAAGACTCTCTTGATCCAGTGATGTATGTAAAGTGTATAGCAATATTGCTTTGATTCAGGAAGTCAGAGACCTTTCTGTTGGTCTTCATGCTAATTTCTCTGCTTGTATTTTCTCGTATGTCCAGGGTGCTAACTTTTCCCCTGAACTAGTGAATGTAATTAAAGAAGATTGTTGACTCCTTAAAACCTGCTTTCAATTAAGAAAAGCAGATCCAAGAACCTGTGCTAAGCAGTGTGCCAGGGTGGTTGCTGCTACACTTGCAAAGGTAGCATGGTACTAGGTATGATTCCATGTTTATGTTTCAATATTTCCATTTCTTGATTGGTGTTTCAGATTCATACCTTAATTATGCCTCTATCTTTCATCCTGGACAAATTTGATGGGGATTTGTGAGTTGAAGGCTGAGGGGCGGGTGGGATAAAAACTGAGTAGCATTCTTAGTCCTATGAAGATACTCAGAGGGAGAAAGACACTTGCTGTTGAAACTGGGCTGCCATGTTCCTCTTTCTTCCTCTTTTCACTTTCAAAAGATATGCTATACTGAAGTATCTACTCCATTCCTTCTGTAAAGGAAGGGAAAAAAACTACCCCATCCCATGTTAGCTCTGATACCTTAACTAGGTTTTAACATTATCACAATCAACTAGTCCAAAAGGTCTTTGAGAATGAAGTCTTTGAAAAGTCATTTGACGAAATGAGGCAAGGTCTATTCCAAGTGGAGAATTTTGTTACATCCTCTAGGTCTCATGTTGAGTTAGCAAAGAATGAGCTGGAATGGGAGGAATTCCAGAAATTGGAGCAAGCATGTTATTCTAGCTAAAGCCCTTGAGAAGGAACCACAAGGTGGGTAGGGGCAGGGAGAGGCCTGAGCTTTTGCTTTGGACTGGTCTGCTCCACTCCCTTTTTTATTGGAAGAGGACCTTATCCCTTTCAAAGGGTCCAAGATATTGGACTTGACGTATTTTCATTGTTGTCCTAAATGGCATTCCAGCATCACGGGACAGCAGAGTATGCATCTGAACCAAAAAACAGGTGGACACAGATTAATAATAATTAAAGGGAACTTTCTGAGTATCCCCAAAATGGCCAGGGGGGGAAGGGGGAGGGAGAAATGGGAATGACTTCCAACAAGAGCTGGGACTTGTCCCTTTGCCCGTTGCATTCTCCAAGCTTGAACTCACTTTTGATTGGACTTTGTATGTACTTGTGGGAGAGTTACAGACTTGGGCGGGGTAGATGTGTTATATTAATTGTTCTTATTGTACCAACTTGGAAAATCTCCCTTTCTAAATGATACATAAGTTTGACTGACTAAAATAATTTTCAACTGATAATCCTGGAGGGAATCAGACTGAAGGTGAGTTGGTGGATAGCACTAAAGAATCGCCCTTGATTCCTCAGAGTCTCCCTAGGATTCTGATGAAGAAATATATCTGGGCAAGCTCTAGGGATCCAGTTAATATGTGAGAAGGGGAGTTGGGACAGGTATGCCTCAAGCAAGCTATACTTGCATCTGTCACTCAAGTCTGGATGCACACCAGACAGGAAGTTGGTATCAACATATCAGGGTATGGCTGAGAGGGCCATCACATTCTACCTTTTATCTGTGTATTATCCACCCTATTGAACTGTAAGCCAAACTTTCTACCTTTCCAAGCACAATTGTTTGCATTCAAAAGGTACTTTATAAATGCTGTTAAGTTGATGCCTTTCTAATTATAATATGCTTACTGCTTACACTTTAAAAAATCTATGTTTTCTTTGGGTGGGTATATGCCCTCTATCAATACAAACCCCTCCATAGCATGGTGAACTTGTGTGGCTGGAAAAATTTGATGATGTGGTTGCCAACCTTCCAGATGAACTCTTTTTCACTTAGCTTGGCTGGTTCTCGGACAACAGTCTACAATATGTTGGTCTTGTATGCAAAGGCTTTCCATCTTAGTACAAACCTGCCAATTAATCAACAAACATTTATTAATGACTTGCTCTGTGCTAGAAATTATTCTAAGGGGGTAAGAAGAGAATAAACATTTGTATAGCACTTACCATGTGCCAGACAATGGGCTAAGCACTTTTTACAAATATTGGTCCTCACAACAACCCTGCAAGGTAGGTGCCATTATTACTGACATTTTACAGATGAGGAGACTGAGGCAAACATATTGGGTGACTTGCTCAAGGTCACACAGATAGTAAATGCCTAAGGTTGGATATGAATTCAGGTGTTCCTGCATCCAGGACCAGTGTCCTATGATCTGACCCAAAAGCTGCCTCTATACACTGGAGATACGCAAAGAAACGATCCTTACCTTCAAGAACTTACACTCTAATATGGAAGACATATATATATAACCAGAACGTATATAAACCAGAAAATACAAAATAAAAACATAGTATATAGAAGGAAAACTTAGAGGTGATGGCACTCATAGCAGAAGATGTTACAGACTTGGGGTGTGGGGGGAGGGAAGGTATAGGATTAGCAGGAAAGTTCTTCTAGAAAAGGTGCTTAGGCTGACTCTTATAGGAATCCAAGGATTCTAAGCTTGGGGTGGCATACAGTTTTACAACCAGTGCTATCTACACATCCCAATGAGGCATTGCAGTAGGGTTTATTAATAGGATCATAATATCCTAGATATTACAATACCTTGGTGATGACTAGAGATTTGTTAGAGGTGACCCAGTTCAATGATGGGACTATGGAAGACACTCATAGATCAGTCAACAGTTAACGAAAGGTTTACTTGGTCATTAAATGGAAAGGGTAAGGATAGTCAACAACGATGCTAAGGTACTTTGAGTAGACAAGACCTTTTCTTCCTCTATGTGGAAAAGCATCTATTTAGCAGGGTGTAGTAACTTTCTTGGTCTTGGTACTTCTGCCAAGTCTGAAGGGATCCAAACCTGGTCGATTTTTTTTATGCTCTAAAGTGAAGAGGAAGCTATATACAAAATGGCCAGAGGCTATGAGGAAGCTGTGTCAAGGGGGCTGAAACTCAAACTCGAGCCTTGGCCCCTGGGTCAGTCAAGGCCTGAGGACAGCTTTGTTGCCTTTCAGGGAAAAATTAGATGAACCCATGCTGAAGGGTAAAGATAGAACCCTGGTCCCATCAGAGGATGGCTTTCAGGGCTTCACTAATGACTAGTTGGGTTTTTTTGCCTTTAGAAAAAGCTGTCTGAACCCCCGCCCCCACTCCTTTTTAAAATAAAATAAATGGAGTGATAATAGCTATAATAGTTTAAAAGACAATTTTTTTTAAGTGTGGGTAACTTCAGAAAAAAACCCAAAGCTCTAGTATTTCTTGTTGGAAAAGCTGACTGCAATAAATACTTTAAAAAGCAACATGGCTCAAAGAGGGGCTGCAAGTCACACCTTATGAATTCTGATGTTGCCTTTGCCAACTTGTGTGAATTTGGATAAGGTGAATCATTCATTCTTCAGTTTTCCCACCAGTAAAGTGGAGCTTACTCACATACCTCTCAAAGCTGTTATAAGACTTCCTAATGAGATCAAAAATTGTTTGCATATTATTAGGTGTCAAAGAGCATAAGTCTGGAGTTTTCTACTGCTCTTATTTGTTCTGGGTGTCTGTTTCGGGATTAGAAAGCTAGTCTTTGTTTCCTCAGTCAGATGTTTTATATTCTTTGAAGATTAAGACTAGGAAGTAGGTAAACATTCCATTTTAAGCAATCACATTTCCTTTTAAAATTAGTAGGCTGTAGCAATAGAGCAGATAATGCTGCTACTTATATGTGTAGTGGAGGATGAATTGGTCTAAAAGAGCCATCCCAAGGTACATGTACCTAGTGCTTCCCTGGAAATTTCCATGGACATCTAAGGTATGGTGACAGCACCTGGGTCTTTTGAGAATGACAAACTTGGATTCTTCAGGCTGTATAGTGACTCAGTGCTGAAAAAACTTGTTTCTTTGGTATGATGCAGAAAACTCTGAATGATCCTTCCCCACCCCCTTTACAACAGCAAAAAGAATGAAAGCCTCCTACAGGGTCTGTCTTCCTTCAACCTTCTAGTTGGCATCATGTAACTCCACAACTGGCCCTTCCCTACTGCGGGATCATAGTGACTCTTCACACATGGCAGTTAGAGTAGGGGAACTCCACTAGGTGAGTTTTGCCTGGGCAAAAGCTTTCTACTTCGCATTTTGATTCCTGAGTAGGAAAATGAACATTAACTCCAAGGTGTGTGTTTGGCTTGGAGGGGACCTTCTAAGTTTGAGAGGTGCAGAAATCCTAGTTCCATTGAATGACTATGGATGATGGCAAGAAGAGTTTGTTCAAGATGACTAATTATAAATGGAGACCGAACCCCTGGAGAGGCATGTCTGAAGATAAGGGTATTGAGTGAAACAATGCAGAGCTAGATGCTATATGTAAAGCAGTTTATCATCAGTCCTACATTATGATGAAGTATAAATACCAGCCTCTCAGCAGAGTGTAACAACTGTTATAAGTTAACTTATTTGATCCTGTTTTTAAGTTGTTCTTTCAATGCCTATTGTAGTTCTTTTATGTTTAGCATTTCTTTTGTATATAGGAATAAAATGTCTGCCCCATACCTGATTTATATTGTACATTGAGCACTTTTTTATTCCCCCTTTTAAGGAGAACTTTTTAGCAGATTTAAATGGAACTCGCTTGAAGACACATAATTGCTATGACTATAAAAAAACCAAAAATTTGTGAAATACACATGAGTAGGATAGATGCTTTGCAGATCGGTGCCATTTTAGATTATGAATTTGTTCACAGTATTAACGAACAGCCTGCAGTCTCCAGTTTCTTGCTGAACCATAACTGGTGTGCTTTCAAGGTACTTCACATATCTAGGATATCCCAAAAGTGCTGGTTCAGTTTTAGAATTTGGTAATTTGGTTATTTGATCCTTGAGGATCATTTCATCCTCACAATGATTCTATGAGGTAGGTAATGCAAAGCTTATTTCCAGACAAGGAAGTAAAGGTTCAGTGATTAAGAAAAAGTTCATGTGAATCTTTGGAAATTATAACTACCCAAACATCAGCAAAGATGTTGTTGTTCAGTCATTTTTCGTCATGGCTAATCCTTCATGACCCTATTTGGGGTTTTCTTGGCAAGGATACTAGAATGATTTGCCATTTCCTTTTCCAGCTCATTTTACAGATGAGGAAACTGAGGCAAACAGTTAAGTGACTTGTCCAGGGTCATGCAACTAGTAAGTGTCTCAGGCCAAATTTGAACACAGGTCTTCCTGACTCCAGGCCCAGCCCTTGGTTGCCTATATGAAGAAAGATGACAAAAATGTATAATTTTGGTTACATTAAATTAAGAAGGTTTTGCACAAAACAAAACCAGTGCAACCAAGATGAGAAGAGAAGCAGAAATCTGGGAAACATTTTTACAGACAGTGTCTCTGATAAAGGTCTTATTTCTTTTTTTTCTCAGCGTTTTTAAAAAGTGTATTAAATTTCATTACCTATTCTGCTTCAAGGCTGAAGCTTCATCTGTGTAAAATAGCTTCAGCCAAACAGTTTGTTAAAAAATGAAGTTGGGATTGTACAGCATCTGACACCAACCTACTAACCTAGCTCAGTAAATTATTCCCATGGACAGAAAAGCAAGTGTATTTTGAACAAAAGTGGTGATGGATGGAGTTGACCATTACAACATTACTGATTTAAGGTTTTTTACAGATAGTATGTGGTTTTAAAATTCATTTTTATCACAGTTGATTCAATGAATTCAGAACTAGACAGACATTAACTTGAAATTATGAGAAAGTAGTGCAAAAGGTGCAAATAGTAAAAAGCATTTTTATCCAGTCATTTCTAAGTAAAGATTTTTTATTCATGCCATGGTGTTGTTTCAGAAGCATTAAAGGTGCTAACCTTTATACCACTAATTTAGGACAGATCTACACTAGGCTGTATTCTTATGCTAGTTTATTTGGGAATCCAGTGTTCAATTCTCAACAGATTTTATATATCTCTCATATGCATCCTCCCTCATCTATTCATCAAGTTCTGAAGGGTTGCTCAGAGTCATTTTGATCAGTCAACCATCTTTATAACAAGATTTGTTGGTCCTGGATCTTCTGCTACATTAATTTCAGTTACTTCTCCTGTTAGAAGAGAACTTCATACTTCCACAGCTCCAAACTCATCTTCTTTCTTCAATTTTGCTCCAGCTTCTGGAAGACTATAGTAAACTATATCTTCCAGTGCTTTCTGTACAAAATTGCTGATTCCCACTGTTCCAGTACCACTTTCAACTGATATTCATTCATTGTTGTCTGTGATTTTTCAAACCTCAAGTCACTGGGCACTGGGGCAGAGGTCCTGGGAGGCAGCCTCAACTCTGAGATACCACATCACACCTATCAGATTGGGTAACATGGGAAAATTGAAACATTAATACATTGTTGGTGGAGTTGTGAACTGATCCAACCATTCTGGAGAGTAATTTGGAAATATGCTCAAAGGGCTACAAAACTGTGCATATCGTTTAATCCAGTAATACTACTACCAAGCCATTATCCCAAAGAGATCATAAAATCAAGAATTGTAAATTAATGGGATGCCTATCAATTGGGAAATGACTGAACAAATTGTGGTAAAAGAATGTAATAGAATACTGTTGTTCCATAAGAAATGTTGAGCAGGCAGATTTCAGAAAAACCTGGAAAGACTTACATGAGTGATGCTGAGTGAAGTAAGCAGAACCAGGAGAACATTGTACACAGTAACAGCAATATGCTGCGATGACCAACTTTGTTAGACTTAGCTCTTCTCAGCAATGCAATAATCTAAAACAACTCCAAAGTACTCATGATGGAGATTACTATCCATGTCCAGAGAAAGAACTATGGAGTCGGAATGCAGATCAAAACATACTATTTCCTCTTTTTTTTTCTTTCCCACGTTTTCTTCCCTGTTGTTCTGATTCTTCTTTCACAACATGACTAATATGGAAATGTGTTTTATATGAATATAGCCTATATCAAATTGCTGTCTTGGAAAGGGGGGATATTTTAGAACTCAAAATCTTATAAAAATGAACGTTGAAAACTAAAAATAAATAAGTACATTTTTTAAAGAATAAAATGCCAAATAAATAAAATAGGGGGGGGGGGGGAAGGATGACAATAACATTTATTTACATAGCCCTTTAGGTTTGCAAAGACCTCTATATGCTTTTCTGCAATGCATTCTTACAGCATCCATTTGAGGTGGACAGTGATGGTATTATTTTCATTTTACAGACAAGGACATTGAGTCTCAGATGCTAAGGGACTTGCCCAGTCTTAGTGATATGGCTAGTAAACAGCAAAGCCAGGGTTTTAACCTAGATCTTCTGAATACAAACTCACTGAACTTTCTACGACACCATGTTATTCCTTAAAAATTTATGTCCAATAACTCTAAGAATTTAGAGAAGTTTGGGAAGTCTTGGAGGTAACAAGTCCTGCTTCTAGCCCAATCCCCATGTTCACTGTCTGGGGAGGCAACTAACCAACTCCTACTCACTAGGCCTGCTAAGCAAGCCAGTCTAGCTGAGGCAGGAAGGCACCCTATCAAACCACCAACACCTTGACCATCAATCTCCTTTAAATCTTAATGGAGATAGCCCAGAACCTTGAACCCAAGAGCCTTTTGAACAGTAGTGCTTATAACCCAGTGTCAAATAGTTCAACATCAGAAATTGATATGATTTTATTAATAGAAATGACATTAAAGAAGAGGAATTTACATCTGCTTTGCCGTCCTACCTGAAGATCCACTGGATCTTTCCATATGACTTGCAGCTGAAACCTTCCATATGTTCTGTCTCCCCCCATTATAAAGGAAGCTCTTTGAGGGCAGAGACTGCCTTACTTTTCTTTTTGTATTCCCAGAACTCAGCAAAGTGGTTTGCACATAGTAAGAGTTTAATAAATGTGTCATCCATTCATTATTCTGAAATAACAAAAAAGAAAAATGAAGGTTGTTGACTTAAAATAGTGTGAAAGCTATTACTAAAGCTTCACAGGAATCCTGAGTGTGCTTCGCATTCAAAAGTCTATATCAGTTTTTTCCCCTTGGGTGGGGAACATACGGGTAGAGAGTAATTGGGAGAACAGTATTTAACAAAAAGATCATCAAAAGGAAAATGTCTAGCAGATTGATTCCCTACCTTTATGATTTTGGTTGTTGTTCAGGTGTTTTTAAGTCCTTTCTGAATTTCTGTGACCCCATTTGGGATTTTCTTGGCAAAGATACTGGAGTGGTTTTGCCATTTTCTTTTTAGATCATTCTATAGATGAAGAAGCAAACAGGGTTGCGTGACTTGGTCAGGGTCACACAAATAGTAACAGAGGCCAGATTTGATGTAAAGATGAGTCTTCCTGACTCCAGACCCCCAACTGTATCCATTGAGCCACCTAACTGCCTTTGCTGTGTTTATATGCCACACTTACTGTATAGCTCATCAGTTACAGTACAGTGGAAATTGTGCTAGATTTGGAATCAGAGGATGTGTGTGAAAATTCTGGTTTCACTACTTCTCATCCATGTGATCTTAAGCAAGTCACATCAACTCTCTCAGACTCAGTTCCTCATTTGGAAAATGAGGAAGCTGGGCTCGATGAGTTGCAAGGTCTCTTCCAGTTGATAGTGTATAATTCTTTAGTCTCATTTTCTTGCCTGATCAGCAAGTATATGTTCATACAATATGTCCCTCTTTAAGGTATTTTTAGTCAACTAAAGCATTTTACAGAAAGAAATCTGAGTACTGTGTCCAGGGCAGGAGTTTTTGTTTTTTTTTCTGCAGCTATCAATCCATAGCCACACTCCTCCAAGGACAACTTTGGTGGTTCACAGCACTTTAATCAGAAAGCCATTCAGTTCTGTTAACGAGTGCTAACATCTAGTAATTATTATGGTTGTGGTTAGAGGAATAAGGGCAGAAATGTCCAAAGCTTAATATAGATAATAACGTCTAATTAAAGCCTAGAATATATAAAGACACACTCCCAGTTCACTGAAAGAATCCTTCCTAAGGCAATAGGATCACTGGTATTTCTTTTCTTTCTGGTTTTGTTTCAATGCATTTTAAGCACTTGTCAGATTGTGATGGTCCCAATGCAAAATTTAAAATAAATGGCAATTAGAGGAACTTAGAACCTAACATTATTATACATCTCTAGATATCTTAGATAACATCTTTTAAAAGTGTCATCTCCAGCAGGCTTTCCTCCTTAATCTTTACCTGGTTTATGATTTAAATGTACATGACACTGCTTTCAGCTATTTATATTCTACCCAAAAAAATACTACAATGACTATATTTTGTACTTTTCTACATCCCCTTCAGTGCCTTACTTACAGCAGGCATTCAGTAAATATTCACTGAAGTAATGAATATCATTAATATTCTTTTTCCTCCATTGCCTCATGGCTACACTGGAGAACCCTGCATCCTGAAGCCCTCCTCTCCTGATTGGTGACTCTCTCTCCCAAATAACAATTTTGGAAAAATGCTTTACCTTTCTCATACCTGGAATCACTATCAAAATCATCATCTTCTTCCTCTATAGGCAGCATTACCTATTCTCCCCATCTTTCTCACTATTGTTTAACATCTTGTTTCCCTTTCATTAGAATGTATAAGCATAGAGTCTGGCATGCTTTCTTGTATCTTTATCCCCAACTGTTCCGGGCACGTATTAAATGCATGCTCTACCTACCTACTTGCCTACTTACCTACTTCTCTGCCTACTATCTACCTACCCAACCATCCGTCTATGGATTATTTAAACTTTAACAAGGTTTGTCAGCCAAAATACACTCAAACCCATTGCACTTGAATTGTATTTGAAATTCACAAAATAACTAATCTCAGAATAATGCTCCGTAACCCAAACCTGTATGTTTCTATAGGATATGCTTATACCATGGGTTCCATCACCGTATTTTTATACATCCTATTTCTGAGATCCAAAACCCTAGATAAAGCTGCCATACCTTAAGGTCCCCAATCATAGCTTAATCGTTAACACTGAAGTTTTGTTGGAAAGGAAAAACATTTTGTAAGGTTCCTAGTGAAAAAAAAAGCCAATAACTACACACACATACACACACACAAACACATACATATATGTACATATTATATATAAAATTGTATCCATACTCATCTTTTAAGCGGTTTGAGAGTTAACAAACTTTACTTAGGATAATATATGTATATGTATATATACATATATACATATATACATATAGATGCCTATATATGTCAAAAGCATCACATTATCATTGATATTTTACATTTCACTTAACCTAAAACTTTGAACATGAAATTTTGTATGCTTTGTACTAAAAATAAAGATATTTTGACAAGAACCTGGCATAGTGGAGGGAGCACTAGTTTCTGGTGGGAAGACCTGGTTTCAAATTTTGACTCTTACATTTCCTAACAGCAGCAGCAGCAGCAGCAGCAGAAGGGGTTTCCTGTCTCTCTGAGCTTCAATTTCCCCGTACAATATTTTTAATTGCACAATTGCAAGGCAAAACATTTTGTGTACTTTAAAGAGCTAGGTAAATATGAGCTATCTTTTATTCTGTCTCATAGCTGCTTCAGAGCTACAGCCAGTCAAGGGGATGATATTTTTTTACAAGACAAAATTTTGCATTTAGAACATTTAGCAATGTTCTAGACTGATTTTGAAGAACTTCTTTTGCCACGCAATATATTAGATAATAAGTTTGATGTCCCTTCTTTACTAGGCATTCCAAGAATATAGTTTACTGCTATTCAATCCTAAGGGTACACAGTAGATACTTACTAAATCAATATTCCTAATAAAAGGAGATCATGAAATGGCTTCCTTGTTTATTTAGATTATGTTTGCACTGAAAAAGGAGGGCATTTTTTCCATGTTACCCCTACCACAGTGGAGTTGCTCAATATTCAAATATGCTTTTTGTTTGTGGTTTGGGTCAGTAAGCATACTCACAGAGAATGCTATGAGGAAGTTAACAAACCAATGAAATGACACCATCTTTCTATAAGGAGCTCAAAATAAAATTAGTGAGTCACAATATACCATACATGGGAAATAACTGGAATGTTTTAAAAAGTAACCTAAAGTCAAAGAATGGAGTGATTCAGTTTTTTTAAAGTACAAATCTAGAGTCAGTGTGGTCTGGAGGATGGAGTACCAACCTTCAAATTCAACCCAAGACTTGGGTTCAGGTCCTACCACTAATACATACTTGCTTTGACTTTAGTACCTGGTGCTTTAAGTGATTCTCTAAGACTGAACATTACAGATAGTTGTCATCTATAATGAGAGATTTTCAACAAGAGTTCCCATAATCAATAAGTCACAGGTTGCCCCAAAAGGATGATCTTTGTCCTCTCCTGCCTTCTGTCCTCTCTCATATTCTTGTTAATTTGCCCTAACAACCTCATATTTAACAAATGGGCTTTTTAATTTCCATAAGACATCCCACTTAGCATATGAACATGTAATTTTTTTGTCAGAGATGAAAAATCTTCAGGGGTTGTGACATTCCTCTTGGCTTAATGCACCACCAGGTAACCCAGAATAATCATGATATGGAAAGTTTGATAGAACTTCTCATAAAGCATAATTACCAAGATGTAATCTAAGGCAGCTTTATTAATAAGCAGGTACAATTCTATTTACCTCCATTTCATGAAGGGTTGGAGATAACTGAAATGACTGAACTACAACAACAATACTGAAGTGAGATGTAGTCATTGTGCCTGTTTTCCTTAACTCAGTGCTTTTTTGTTACAAAACAAGGTTCTCAGGAGGAACTGGGAAGTAACAATGACATTCTTAAAAGCATCAATGAAGTATTTATTTCAAAAACTGTGATGGAGAAACCCCTCCTCTCTCTCTTCCCATGGAGCCCGAGTTATCATTAGAAATGATGATCTTCCTTGATCCCGAAAACCCCAAAGATCATGCAAGTCAAGAGATTCAAATCTTCAAATTGAGTCTGTCTCATGAAAACCAGTAAATAGGAGAAAATCTAAGCTATATACAAGCAAAATAGATCAACAAAATCTGCTTTTAAGAAACTACTCCAACTATAAAAGACATGTATATCCAAAAAAAGCTACCAAGCACTGGAGAGATAGAGGTCCCACTAAAGAAAACGTGTGTTCCTTTGTGTCCACATAAAGTTGGAAGTAATAGGTATGCTCAGGCTAAACTGAGGGATTATGTACAAAGGACTGTTCTCCCTAAAGACTGCTGTTATTTTTCCTGCATATGCCCAAAATTTCAGAAAATAATAGAGAAGAAGTTTGGATGGAGATTCTCTCATCATGGACATATACAAGTCAGCAAAACTCCCAACATATACAGGCATACTTGTAATCTTGACAGCCTGATCATATATGAGTTCTACTCACCACATAAAAAGGACATTCAAGGAAGGAAGGGAATAAGTATTTACTAATGCCTACTATGTGCCAGACACTATATTAAACACTTTCCAAAACCTCTCTCATTTAATCCCCACAACGAGAGGTGGGTGTTATTAGTAGCCCTATTTTACAGCTGAGGAAATTGAGGCAGACAGAGATTAAGTGCTTTCCCTAGGGTCCAGCTATTAAGTGTCTAAGAGTGAGTTTGAAATTAGGGCTTCCTGACTCCAGGCTAAATACTCCATCCACTGCGCCACCTAGCTGTCTCAATGAAAAGGAGCAAGTTGTTCCTAAACCAGAAGAGATGACTTAAAAATAAAAGATATCCCAAAAGATATTAAAGAAACAAAACCTAACAGGATGAGAATACTCATGCAAGTAAAAAAATGAAATTTTAAAAGTTTAAAATGAAATAATTACAAAAATATTGAAATATTTACTAGTCTAAAATACTACAATCAATATAGTATTCCCACTATGAATAATTCCTTGGAGACTCCTTTTCTGCCATGCAGTGACCTTCTGCCAGCATGCCCCCCTTTTGCAGATGCTTCCTCCCTAGGTTTTCTAGCTTAGTGTAATTCTTTAAGGAAGCTTCTTTGTCCATATAGATTTCCCTCATAATATGGGAATATGAATGACCAACTCCTGGTCCACAAGTATAAAGATTACTTTACAGTGGCCCACTTCTCCACATCACATGCAGAATTTGCAGACTGAACGACTCTCCAGTCTGGATCATTTTCAGTTCTGATAGAGCAGTTGAATTTTACATATAATCAAACATACTGTAGTAATTCAATAAAATACCAGATCAGAGGACTGTACTTTTTCTTCACAGTTTAGCCCCCTCTGGGTAGTTGTCACACCCAAAGCAAAGAATGCCTCTATAGAGGTACACACCCTTCTCTCCTTTTTTTCTTTTTAAATCATATTCTTAGAAATTCTGAACTTGCCAAAAAATAAAACTTTCATGTACAAAGTAGAAGAGAAAAGGAGAATTTTACATGAAACCATGAAACAATGTTACATATAACTTACTTCTACTTTTAAGTATACAACAAATTCAACATGTAGCTTTCAAAATTGTGTCACTTATCTGTTCCTCATTCTGGCCTTCCCTTTTTACTCTTCTATAAGTTTAAAATTGCTTTAATAATTCTCTTGTCTTTCTTTTCTTATTTAGAGGGCAATCATGAAATTAGCCCCATCTCACCCTCTCACTTCCATTTAAAAAAAAAGAAAAGAAAAGAAAAACCCTGGTAAGTCAAGCAAAACAAATTCCCACATTAAAAATGTGAAAATGTATATTTTCTTTTATACACAGAGTCCGTCATCTCTGTGTCAAGAGGTATTTATCATTCAACCATGTTGATGATTACATTGATGAGAGTTCTTAAGTCTCTCTAAGTGTGTTTCATATGTATGTATGTATATATATATACACATGAGTATATATACATATATTTCATATATGTGTGTATATACATAATACATATACATGCATATATACATACAACATATACACACACACATATCTATATATATATATATAAAATTGTGGAAATTGCTCTTTTGGATCTGTTCACTTCACTTTGCATCACTTATATAAATCTACCCAGTTTTCACACCACTATAATAATCCAGTATACTCATATATACAATTTTCTCAACCCATCCCCAACTGATAGTCATTTCTTAGTTTCAAGTTATCTGATACAACAAATAGAACTACTTTAAATATTTTTATACATATTGGTCTTTCTCCTCTTTCTTTGATCTCTTTGGGCTAAAAGTCAAGCAAGGTATTTCTGTATCAAGAGTTTTGCACAATTTAGTGACTTTTGAGGAACAGTTCCAAATTGCTTTCCAGAATGGTTGGATCAATTCATAGTTCTACTAATAGAATATGTGTCCGTTTTCTCCTAGGCTCTGACAGCAGTAATTAGTTTCCTGTTGTTGTTTTTTTTTCATGTTCCCAGTTTTTTGAGTTCAACATGTTCAAAGCTGAGTTATTGTCTTTCCCCCAAACTCTCCTCTTTTCCTAACTTCATTATTACCGTTGAGGGAACCACTATCATCTTAAAGGCTAACAACTTTTGGTGTCATTCTTGACTTCTCACTCTCTCACTCTTTATATCCAATCTTTTGCCAATTCCTGCCAATTCTGCCTTCATAACATCTCATACATAACCCCTTCACTTATCTAACACTGCCACCACCCTGGTGCCTAGGCTTGAGGTGTGCTTCTGGGTTAACTTCTGGTTAGACTCTGTTTCAAGTCTCTTTTCCTTTCTAATCTATTCTCTACTAGTGACCTCCCTGAAGTTGTCTGACCATCTCATCACCACATTCAAAAACTCCAGTGGCTCCCAAGTCTCAGCTAAAATCCTACCTTCTACAAGAAACCTTTCCAAGTCCCTGATAATGCCTTTTCTCTGTGGTTATCTACAATTTATCATGTAAATATCTTGGTTGTACATAGTTGTATGTATGTTGTCTCTCCTGTTGAATTGTGAGCTTTTTGAGGACAGGGATTGTTTTTGTCTTTCTTTCTATCCTTAGTATTTACCTAGTACATAGTAGGCATTTAATTAATGCTTGTTCACTGCTTTGACTTGTTCTGTCATCTTTGCCAATGTGATAAGTGTGAGAGGGAAACTCAATGTGGTTTTAATTTTAATTTTTTTGATATTATTGGTGATTTAAAACACTTTTCATATGATTTCATATTGAATTTCTTGCTTTGAGTTTGCATCCTTTGACCATTTACCTATTGGGGAATATCTTTAATTCATATATAGGTATATACACATATATATATATATGTATATATATATATATAAACATGTATGTGTATATAGATCCATATAGGTATCAGATCCAATGTATATAAGGAACTGATTCAAATATATGTGTATATGTATTTGAATATACATATGTGTGTATATATATATACATATATATGTAATTTTAGGAGACAACTAATAAAATGGTTAAGAAAACTAGCATTACTGGATTGTGGGGTATGTGGACAGGAATAGAATAAGAAGGTGAGAAAGATATGAAAGGGACTATGACATAAAAGACTTTAAACGTCAAGCAGGACTTTATATTGGATCCTTGATGTGATAGAGAGCAACTGGAATTTATTTCGTGGAGGTAGAGGAGGAGTTGACATGGATCACTTTGGCAGTTTGAAAAGAGGATGGATAGAGGTAGAGAGAAACTTCAGGCAGGGAGCCTGATAAGAAGGCTATTACCTCATTCCAGGTCAGTTGTTTCAGGATATAACTTAATTTTTCCCTTTAATCTTTTTATTTTCTTTTTATATTTTATTGTTTCTCAGAGTCATTGGCTTACATCATTTTCAGTGAGTCAGTTGCAGGGGCAAGGTTCACTACTTTGTGCTTTAAGTTGTTAATTTTCCTTTTCCTTCTTTCCATCCTACCTCTCATTTCATTTAACCTTACATTTTGCACCTCTTGCTTCACTTCTTTCAGGTGTTTTTGTTATAGAATTGATGGGGTAGAGATTCTGGGAACTCTCCTTGAATACTCTCTTCTGTTGACTTGTTTTTTTCTTAACTCATAGTATTTCTTCATTGTGTTGTGCATTTTCTTCTGTTTAATCATATTTCTAGCCTCATTTGCTGAATGAGGGTTTTGTGCTTGGGTCAGACTCACCTCCATCTTTTACTCTTGGGATGGTATAAAGAAACTCTGCTTCATCCTGAACAGTGTCTAAAACTAGGCCTTCTGTAGGACTCCCTGGGTTTGGGATTAGTCTTCCAGTTCTTTGATTTGGGTTTTGACCTCAGCGCATCTCTGTACTCTTCTTAGACCGACTTCAGTCTCAGAGCTGTCTCCACCTCTTGCCCTGACTCATCTTGCTACCCCCATATAGACCCCACCTAGAAGTCAATTATACCAGGAGCAGTCCTCCAGCTTTGTGTCCCAGATGATTTTTTCTGTTGAGGTTCAGGTGTTGGCTGCCAAGGCACTGATCTATCCCTGTCTCCTGCTGAGCTTGGGCTCCCAGGGTTCTTGGTTAGGCACAAGTTGCCTGGGCTCTGGCCCTGAATGATCCTCTTGCATCTCAAGGAATGCTGTTATGCCAAGGTCCTGGCTCTCTCTCAGCCCTTCCTCCTGCTGTCAATTGGGTGCACTGACTGGACCCCGTCTTCTGCTGTGCTTTAGGCCCTGGGTCTTGTGCTGAGTGCTGTGTCTCCTGATGTAGGTCTGGGATGCCTGGACGTTGTGCCTTCCTCTTATCCCGGCTCATCTCTGCTCAGGGCCTGTGCAGGTTTCTAAAAGTCTTCTTGTATCGTCTAAGACTGGCTAGAGAAGCATATAATTAGTTCTTTTTGGTTTTCTTTATCATTGTCCCTTCCAGTGCATTAATTTTAAGGGGATGTTTTGAGGGGTTCTGGGCACCACAAACTTCACACCTTTTTCTTTTAGAATTCCATCCCCTGTTGTGGTTGTAGAAGGTTCCAATCTCATCAACTCCTTTCTTAAGAGTTGGGTTACTTCACCTACGCAACTATTCTAGCCGTTAAGGGTATTTTTTCTTCCCAGTTTCCTCTTATTAGAAACTGATAACACGTAGATTTTATCTATCAATGACATTTCCAAAGAAACCACCCCCCTCATATCCTCTAAGTGGGGCCACAATCTAGGAACATTTCAAGTGTCATAAGCCCTGAAGGAAAGCTGCTGTCATTTCTTTCAGTGGAGTAACATTTAGAAACGGGTCCCCACCCTCATGGGAGTTACAGTGTAGTGGTAGCCCTATCCCCCCTGAACAGACTCTTCCCCTCATTAGTCCTTTTTTTTTAACCAATCAATGTATGGTATGGCTTCTAGTCCCTTCACTTTGTTAATTGCTTTCTTATTCCAGGTTGTTAATGTCCCTCTTTAAAATGTGCTTCCCATCACTGGAAACCTACCTCCTCTCAAGCCTTCCCTAACTACCTCAGCTTTAAAAAATAATGCAAGTTCACAGTTGCTTCATTTTGTTTTTACACTTTCCCTCAGAACTATCCTATCAGGTAAGTAGTGCACATCCCCATTTTAAAGATAAAAAAATGATTTGGAGAAGTTAATCAATTTGCCTAAAGTGACACTGAAAATAAGTATTAGAATTGGAACCCAAATCCCAAGTCTCTTTCTACTAAACCAGTAGTTAAACTCAGATAGAAATGAGGCTACTGAAGGCACAAAGAATCCCTGTCTGTTGTGTATTTACTTAGAAAACCACATATTAATATTATCTATGTTTTATTGACTTTATTTATTTTGTTAAATAGTCCCTAATTATATTTTAATCTGGTTCTGGACATAACAAGTGTTGTGGAATGGCTGACTTTTTGATGATCTCTTCTTTGCTGTGCATATACTACTTTGTAATATACTTGTAATTATTAGGGGCAGCTAGGTGGTACAGCGGATGGAGTCAGGATGATGTAAGTTCAAATCCTTTATCAGACACCCTGAGCAAGTCTGTTAATCCTATCTGCTTCAGTTCCTCATCTGTAAAATGAGCCAAAGGAAATGGCAAACCACTCCAGCATCTTTGCCAAGAAAACCCCAAATGGGGTCACAGAAAATTGAGCAGGACTGAAACAAACAGCTCATCAACAACAAATATATACATATAAACCCACATATATACACATATTTACATGCATATATACATACGTATACACACATGTATGTATACATATGTATACACATATATAGTCTCATTTTCCAAACTAAACTGTAAGCTCAAAGACAAGGATTGTTTATACTTTTTTTGTTTCCTCTACAATAGTTAATACATCTTTCATATGAGGAGAGGGAATGGGCCTGTGATTTCACTGTTATAGGGAACCTAACAGTGAGGAAACGCCCTCTACCAATGCACTTTGGTACCTGTTCTGAAACTTACAAGTTGAGACATTTGCCTATAACTCTAAATGACTTGACTACTCAGGTGTCACAGAGGCAGTACTTTTCAGAGGTTGTACTTGAACACACATCTTTGTGGCTCAGGTTAGTTCTTTATCCACTTTTGCACTTTGTTGATGATAGATTTTTAATCAATATTTGTTGAATGGATGAACCATCTAAAATTCATGACAATTCCAGCCCTGCCTTTCAGCCAGGCACTCCTTTAAACTAAGTAGAGGTGGATGGTTTGTGGGTGGGAAGGGAGCATTACACCAAGGATTTTAAAGCATTTCATATCTATTAATCTGCTAATGTTCACAATACTCCCGAGAACTCAATAACAAATTTTAAAAATTTTTTAGTGAAGCTCCTCCTAGTCACACCCAACCTCTCCATTCTGATTGCACTGTGGAGGCTTCTTTTTTTAATTGAGTAAAATGTTTGAAATGTGTCCTTAGTTAGAACTGCCAGTGAGGAAGGCAGAATAGTAGTTTGAGTGCTTAACTTAGATATTTACTGACCTGTGTTAAGTTGAGCAAAGAACACACTTAATTTTTCAGAGTTTCCATTTCTCCATGGGGACAATAATATATTATAATGTTATACTTGTGTCATGTAGTATTTTGTTTTAATTGGACCTGTAATTTTATCCGTATAAAGATATCCCAGTGAAAAACTTCCTTTACTAATTGCAGATCATCATTGTCTCTACAAGTTGGAGGTCTTAGAAAGTTCCCTGGGGCATCAAAGGAGGAAGTGATTCGCTTATACCGCCAGCCAGCTTTCTATCCTATGCTGCTTCTCAAGAAAATGCTTTGCACAACTTAAAATGATATACAATCATAAATTGTGATTAGTATTACAAGGCAGAGACCTAGGATAAACCAATTTTTCAAATAAGCAAGTACTATTTATTGGCATGCACTTATAGTTTATAATATATGTCGTATTTGAAAAAACAACTGCATTTCTTTTTAAATAATCTATGATTTTACTAATTTGGGTGAAATCTCCTTATATTTCAAATCAATTAGATTTTTACTGTATTGAATTATCACCATTGTTTTGAATAAGTGGTGAGTTTAAGGCCCATGGAAGTATTGTGATTTGTCTAAACCCACATAATATGTTAGGAGTACACTCAAGCACAGAAATCGCAGTATAGAACTGGGAGGATTCCAAGTTAGTTGTGCCCGACTCTTTGTAACCCCATTTGAGGTTTTCTTGACAAAGATACTGGAGCATTTACCATTTCTTTCTCCAACTCATTTTACTGTTGAGGAAACTGAGGCAAACAGGATTAAGGGACTTTCCCAGAGTCACACAGCTATTAAGGATGTGAGGTCAGATTTGAACTCAGAAAGTTGAGTCTTCCTAATTCCATGGCTGGCATTCTATCCAGTGCCCAACCAAGGTATTTATTCTTATTCAGTTCAACAACCATTTAATGAGGGGCTCCTAATTTTTACACCATGAGATCACAGATCCTTGATATGTTGACTACATGCTACTACTATGTTAGGCTCTTCAGTAATATAAGGCAAGAGACCCTGAGCCCACCCTCTGGACTTTACCATAAAGTGGAAACACACACACACACACACACACAAACACACACCTATAATTCAAAGTAAAATTATTTAGGTTTGGGATAGATATAAATAAAGTTCTAGGAGAGGTCAAGAAAATAAGGGATTATTCTCCCATCTAGGGGGATAAAAGAAGGCTTCATGAAAGATGAATTCAAATACATCACAGACATGGAAATATAAATGCTCACCATAAACTTGTGCCCTTACAATACACATAAATACTCCAAGCAGTCTGGCCAAGTGACCTAACTCAGAAACAGAAAGTGGAGTTTTGGTTCCAAATCTAGGCTCTGATTATCTCCATAAGCTTTGTTTTCCAAAACTGAGATAATACCAAACTTGGTGCTTTCTTCATAAAGCAGGCATAAAAAATTTTCCAATAATTCAGCAACAATAACTTAATTACTTGTTTTATGTGTGAGAGAATTGTGTAAATGGTTTCTAATACCTTGTATTGTACTTCATGCATTTGCTCTACATAAGTATCAGAGATAATGCAGACTTTTTCAAACTTAAGTTTTCTGCTTTCTACTGTATATCTAGCATTATTTGAGGGTATGACTATGATTTTATTCTTTATTCTTTCCCCTTTTGTTGCCAATTTTACGACAAGACTTCTGTATCTCATTTGTCTAGAATCTCTTGCTAGTGAACTCACTGGGTGGGCTGAATTGCTATGGTAGGTTAGAAGGATTGTAAGGAATTCCTTCTATATGTTGCTAAGAAGTGTTGCTAATTTCCTCTTGATGCTGAATGGAATGTCAAAGCCTTAACTTTTTCTGATATGTAACGGAGAGAGCCTTGACTTATGGGTGTCACTGATCTTGTTTAACGTTGCAATTCCTTACTGCTGAATATTGCACCTAATTGTAATAGGTTAAACAAATGTGTGCTGTTCTTATTCCAACTATTTCTGCCGGTAACTGCTGGAAGTTATTTAACGCAGCTGGAGACAAACGCTGACACTCACTTTAGCCTGAAAAGTGTGAAATAATTGCATTTCATTGTTGTGGTCTCTGTAGTCTAAGAATGGATTTCAGCTGATGACACTTGGGGGAAAAAGACTCCCTTCTAATTAGGGGCATAGTAGAAAAGGGAACATGTTATAAGGTGAGCTGGAGGGCATATGCCATTGTTTATGTTGTGAACGCTTAGGATTTTTTTTTTAATAGAACTTGTGTTACATGTTTGAGATAAATGCTTTAATCTGAAAGTGATTGGTTTTGCCCTCATTCAGAGACTTTCAAATCCCATCAGTAACAGATGCAGCTTATTTTGGGGGGGGTTGGAGGGGTGGGAGAGGGGAAATGAAGGAAGAGGATAAAAGAGGCAGCGACGGACCTGAGTGAGTGGCCACTCTTTTTTTCCTCTTTCTCCATCCAAACGCGCCGGCCCCCAGCCTCGAGTGCCCGATGCCTTCACCGGTTCCCCTGACCCGTTTCTTTCCCAGAGAGCTTTCTCCCTCGGTGGACTTGCGGCCCTGCAGCAGCCCCCTGGAGCTCCCGGGGAACGGGGGGAAGCTCTTTTTAGAGGGCACCCCCTCCCCAAGGGCTCGGCGGCTGCCCCAGAGGCTGGCCTGGTGCTCCATTGACTGGGAGCAGATACATTTCCTGCAGAAGCTGGGCACCGGGGGTTTTGGCTCTGTCTATAAGGGCACCTACCGAGGCCTCACCGTGGCCATAAAGCAAGTGAAGAGGAACAGTAAGAACCGGCTAGCCTCCAGACAGAGCTTCTGGGCCGAGCTCAACGTGGCCAGGCTGCGCCACAAGAATGTGGTGCGCGTCGTGGCTGCCAGCACTTGCACTCCTGCGGGCTACAACAGCTTGGGGACCATCATCATGGAGTACGGTGGCCACACGACCTTGCACGACGCCATCTACGGAGCCAGCTCTGCACCCGACGACCTCCCGGAGCCCCTGGACCTGGGGAGATGCCTCCAGTATTCCCTCGACGTGGTCAACGGTCTGCTTTTTCTCCACTCTCAAGGCATCGTCCACTTGGATCTCAAGCCAGCCAACATCTTGATCGGGGAGCGAGAAGTCTGCAAAATTGGGGACTTTGGGTGTTCGCAGAGGATAGAAAATCTGCCGGGCTTGAGCGCCCGCCATTGCCACCTGGGCGGTACCTACACACACCGCGCCCCAGAGATCCTCAAAGGAGAGGCAGTGACTGGCAAAGCAGACATCTATTCTTTTGCCATCACGCTCTGGCAAATGGTCACGAAGGAAGTGCCTTATTCGGGTGACCATCAGTACATACTGTATGCGGTGGTGGCCTATAGCCTCCGGCCACCACTCACATCCGCTGTCTTCACTGACTCGCTACCTGGCCAAAGACTGGAACGCATTATCCGATGCTGCTGGACCGCTGACACGCTGGTCAGACCCAGCGCAGACTTGCTCCTGGGTGATCTTAATGCCTTGCACGCTTACTTGGCAGACTTGAATTCTAGAAGTTAAGTCAACAAAAAGCTTTTCTGTGTGTCTGCTTATTTCTGTGTTTTCTCTTTCTCTTCGCTTGCTTCCATGTGGAGAGTTGGAAATGTTTGGTGTTTTTTTTCAATGTATGTCTTGATTGCAAGAGACTTTTTAGAAAATAAAGTGATGTGAACTTTTGTGGGTCTCATTTAAACGAGATTTAGTACAGAGTTCCAAGTTCTGTAATTAAAACCCACTACTAATTAGAAACTAACCTCTGAGCATTATGTCATTTTGAACTGGCTTTCTGCGGCTGCTTTAGTTTCAAAGCTCTTTAGGATTGAACACATACAAACTTACAAGTTGTGAAGCTGACAAAATTTGCTTTTATGAAATAGAACCCAGTTGCAGACATTCCACAGCCAACTCAAATGCAGGCTATTTTTGAAAGAAAGGCACTATGCATATATTCATATAGTTCTTTATTTTGCACTTCTGTCTTATCCATTAAATCCACACTGGGTCAGTTTCTGACAGATGTTCTTTTTCCCACAATAGACTGGAACAGGTATCTTAAAAAAAAATGTTTGTTTGACGTGAGAAAATCAAGGCACAGAGCTGAGTGACTTTTTCTTGAGTCATATTCTTATTTGGTAAAACTGAGACTAGAATTTGTTTTCTAATTTCTAACTATTAGTCTCGTGCTTTAAACATTTTTGAGAAATTTATCATCTAAGAAATAGTTAATAGCCAACATCTACTGCGATGTGCCGGGCACTGTGCTGAGTTTACAACTGTCATCTCATCTAATCCTCACAACAATGATGGGAAATGTTGGGAAATAGGAAATCCTCATTTTACAGACAAGCAGACTGAGGCAAACAGATTTGTAAAGTGACTGGCCCAGGCAACTGGAAAGTGCCTGAGATCTCATTTGAATTTGGGTCTTGCCAACTCCAGACCCCAATGCCACCCAGCTGTGCCAATAAACAAACAAAACAAATACTCATCTTTCTACCCTTTGTATTTTTTTAAAATGATAAACATTCACTGAGTATTCACTGATAAATAGACTCCCCCATTAGATTGTAAGCTCCTGGAGGGAAATGAGGTTTTTTTTTCTTTGTTTGGTTTGGTTTTGGCTTTTTATGCCTTTTTTTTTTTTTTTTTTTTGCATCCTCAGCGCTTTAGCTCAGTATCTGGGACATAGTAGGTGTTTAATAAATGTTTAATGATGGAATGATTGAATAGGCTTCATTTTTTTTATAATCATCCTTGAGGTATATTCCTAGTAATGGTATAACTGTATCAAGAACAATATACAGTTATGTGACTAAAAGAAAAAACTAATTCCAAATTGTTTTCTATAACTATTGAACCAATTCACAGCTCCAGCATGATATAGTGCAATGTTTGTCAAAGTGTGCTCCAGGGACTCCTGAAGTCCTGAGAGTTTTTCAAGGGATCAGTGAGATCAAACTATTTTCATTATACTAAGGCATTTTAATATCTAGTATTGTACATATCAATAGAAATAAACAACATAATCAAAAGGTCTTTGGGGAGACCTTTTTTGTGAGTAGCCAGTGGGATACAGGATAAGAGGACTTTGGTTCAAATACCAACTATACTACTGTCTCTCTGACTCGGAAAGACCTTTAACTTCTGGATTTCAGATTCTTGTGTTTAATGAAGGGGTAGGACTCTATCTTCTAAGGCCCCTTCAAGTTCTAAATCTGTGATCTTATAATCCCTCTAACGTTCACTATTTTTGTCTTTGGTTATCTTTGCCAATCTCATTTTCATCCTTCTATGTTGCCCTTGACATTCATTTTAAACTCACTATATGCAAATGTTGAGGTTTGGGGAAGACATGGTAAGCGTGGTTATAGGACCACTGAGGCATGGAGGCCATGATATGGGCACTCTAACCTAAAAGTGTGAATTTCTCAGAGAACGTAACCTTGAGATTTTTAAAATTAATTTGTTCATTTAATTAATTTAACCTGTAGCAAGCTATTTTTTTTTAGAGTGTATGTACAAGTGGAATATATTAAATCTTGAAAGGATTCTCAAGAGGATTTCTCTGGTCAAGATACACAGTCCACAAAGATGATAACATGGTCCATTATTAGGTGTTCTATACTAATGTTCATCTTTTACTAGTATTCGGAGATACTGAGGGATTTCATAAAAAGGGGGGAGGTGAAGCCCTGGCAAGGATGTGTGAAGATATTAAAAAGATTTTCAGCTGACTAGCATCAAGTATTTTCCTATTTGGTCTTTGGTAAAATTTTATTTGTCTTTGAGACTGACATAATTGTTACCTTTTACTTATTAAATATAACATAAAATAGAGTGAAATAAATTTAGTTTCTCACTTTTCAACTTTATATAGTTACCTTACGGGAATTTTTTTAAAGCTCCACATTTAGTTAAATATATTTTCTTTGAAGTTCAGCCTAGTTTTGGGTGGTTTAAACACCATTGGAATATGTTCTATGCATAATAAGATCCAAGTGTTGATTATAGCACCAGTTAAAAAATCTGAAAATCCTTCAGTTCTCATTTTTTTAATTTAGGAAGATGGAAAACAGCCTTTTCCCTTCTTAAATTTGCATTTTTGATTATGTACTTCTGTGATACACTAGGCCAGTTTCTAATGGGAGAAATAGAACAATTTGAAGTTATGGTAGCATTTAAATTCATTGAAATCTCGAGGGATCTTGTATTTAATGTTCTTTTTTCTTCTCCTCTCCCCTCACCCACAATGGACCTAGGAGGAAAAGGATTAGGAACACATCCATGTGGGCTTCATGTTCTGAGTTAGCTAAGGGGCACTGCTGGACTTAGAGTGGAGAAGATCTGAGTTCAAATCCTGCCTCAGGGATTTACTAGCTGCATGACTTTGAGGAAGTGATGTAATGTTTTTTTTGTCTCTGTTTCTTCTCCAAAATCTCCTGTCTAATAGTCCTTCTAGGGATAGATAATATAGGTAAAGAACTTTGAAAATCTGAAAGCACCATAGAATTGTGATGAAGAAGAAAAGGGTGATGATGATGATGATGATGATACAGTGCTGAGCCTAGAAACAGGAAGTCCTGACTTCACATCTAGCCTCAAACACTTACTGTGACCCTGGGCAAGTCACTTAACACTGCGCCTCAGTTTTCTCATCTGCAGAATGAACTGGGGAAGGAAATGGTATCTTTGCCAAGAAAACCCCAAATAGATTCAGGAAGAGTCAGGCACAAATGAAACAACTGAACAATCGTTATTGATGGAGAAAGTGTCAGCTGAGCTTTGAATAAATCAGCACGAATAGATGAGGAGGGAACATCCCTCTCCCAGGAATAGAGGACAGCTAATGTAAATGTACATAGAAAAGGAAAGTGACAGGTTGAGTATGGGGAACATCTGCTTGTCCAGTTTCTTTAAAACACAAAGAATGTGAAAGGAACAAATCTGAAATAATAATCAATCTGAAAAATAGAATGGAGACTGGAGTTGGAATGTGAACTGTCTTTGATGCAAGGCTAAGGGGTTCATAATTTCTTCAAGAAAATAAGTAGCCACTGAAGATATTTGAGTAGGAAAGTCACTTCAAAATTACAAATCTGAGATACTGGGAGGATGGTGATACCCCTGATGAAAACAGGGATGCTTAGAGTCAGAGTAGATGTAGGGAATGAAGATGAAGTACCTTGGCAGCATTTAAGTGGAGGTGTCCAGCAGGGATTAGAGATCAGGGGAGATTGGACATGGAATGGGTACAGAACGTTTCATAGACTGTCAGATTTACTTGATGCATTGGTTAGGCTAGCCAAGTTTGCTGCTTCCCTGCCTTACCCTTTTCATTTTTCTTCTTTGTTACAAAGAATGACTCTGGACAGAAGAGGAAGAAGAGAAATTTGGAAATGAAGGTGATGTAAAAATAGGTTAATAATAATGAAAGGAAAAAAGCACTGAAGGTGTCCACTCATTATGCTCCATTCTTGTTATATTGTCTCTCCTTTTCTGGTCATATCTGGTCTGCTTGTATCTGTCTTGGATATCTTTTATACCACTTCACAAATATACGTCATTGTTGGTCATATCTGCATGTACTTATATGCATCATGCATCTTTGCATTGACCTTTTTGCCACCCATTTTTTTTTATTCTTAAGAGATCATGATGTTCCAAAATTCACATTCTTATAGCACCACCAGGATAATGTTTATATGCAAAAAGATGGGCTTCTGTAGCATGCAAGTGGCTTGGGATCATTGAAAACACTGCACAGTGCCTTAAAAGCCTTTCAGATTTAAAAACATTGTGATACAGTGGATAGAAGACTTGAAGCATGGGGAAAACCTATCTCTGGATCTGTCTCTGATATTTACTAGCTATTAGACAATAGATAAGTACCTTATCTTCTCTAAGTCTCAACTTTATCTATAAAATAAGGATTATAATATCAGTAAAATCTATCTTACTGGTTTATTGTGAAGATCAAATCATAATGCATATAAAATACTTCATAAATTTTAAAGTGTAGTGTAAATGTCAGCCTTTATTGTCATTATCTCTTCTTACTTAATCTTGAGTCCATCTCACATATAGCTGGTTACAGCACTTGTCCCAGCTATATGTACTGATATACTAACTCACTAGGCTCCCTATCTACCTACAAGTCATAACTATAGAAATAGACACTCAACATCCACTTTGTATTTCCATTGTGGATGGTTTGGTTGACCTCTTGAACATCTGTGAACCACATTGAAGAAGCTGTATAGTATTCTAGGGCTCAATGCAACCAGCACAGTGTCATATACATATAGGACAGACATGAGATTTCCATTCTATTTAGATTTTGCATATAAATTTTTACTCCATTACATTGATGAACAACTTTGAGCATGTATCTCTTTGTTTTATATCTAGTTTGATATTGCCACTCGGTGGATAGCTTTTTTTAATAGATGCCTTTTGTTTCTATATTATATTCGTTTCTGAATCTGTACCTGCACAATATGCTTTTCATCACAGCAAAACTCTAAAAAGAAAAACAAAATAGCACAATCAATCAATATGTTGACTACATCTGTTACCCATACTCCCCTCAACTTCTTCAATGAAGGAAGGGAGGTACCTTTTCTTAACTCTTTTCCTGAGTCAGGCTTGGACGTTATATTTTACACAATATATATTTTTGTTTTGTTCTGTTTATATTTTTATGGACACTGACTATATAATTTTCCTGATTCTTCTTTGTTCTTCATAAATTCATATTCTTTGTCTATTTCTCTCAATTTTTCATAATCATTAGTTCATATGACACAGTAATATTTCATTTCATTGATATTCCAATTCCTCAATGTTAGACATTTATATGGTTTTAGGGTCACTATTTCCAAAAAGTGCTGGAATGAATATTTTATTAAATGTGAGGCTTTTCATTTCTGCCTTCAACCTCTTTGTGGCGTATGTATATAGGTTGTTTTAAAGATTATTGTTTTAAAGATCTCTGTGGCCACATTTGTCATGGAATTTTATATGATAACATGCAAAGTAGATATCTTATTGAAAGACCACCTTTAAAGCTGCATTTTGCTATGACAATCAAATGCCTTTTTTGTCCCCAATGAATACATCATCTTAATGTCACTATAGAAGTGACATTGACTGTGAAGACTTTCTGTTCTTTCCTTCACGTTTGTTCACTTTTTTTCCCCAAACATGGATACCTTTGAGCAGATCTTCCTGACTGTGAAGCCAGCTCTCTATTCACTATGCAGTGTTACCTCTCAACTCTCAAATCACCATATAATAATTAAAATGCATTACAGGAATTGGTATTGATGTCTTATGCTTTCTGAGGGAAAGGACCATAATTTTGATAAATTCTCCCTCAAAATCTCAAACAATGGTAAGCACTCAATAAAAAATGATTAAAGGAGCATTTCTATTGTTGCTGTTGCTCACTTGTATCTAAGTCTTCATGACCCTATAGATTTGTTCATGGTGTTTTCTTGGCTAAGATATTGGAGTAGTTGAGCATTTCCTTCTCCATTCATTTTAAAGATGAGGAAACTGAGGCAAACAAGGTTAAGTGACTTGCCCAGGGTCACATAGCTAGTAAATTTGTGAAGCCAGATCTGAACTCATGAAGATGAATTTTCTTGACTCTAGGTCTGGCACTCTATCCACTGTGCCACCTAGCTGTCTAAAAACTGTATCATTCTTAAAAATTTCTATTCCCTCCCCTTTTTTCTACGTTCTGCCTCTATTATTATAGAAATGGAAAGGGATCTCATATCACTCAGGTCAGTGGCATTGTTGGCATTTGATATCTATTTCATGTTGACATGACCAAAAAAATTCATCACCTAAATACCAACCTTCTGGTGATAATCTCTCCATGGTTAGTTAAGCAAATAGTGCGCATTACTAGTATCATACAAAGAGTCCTGAAAGGGTACTGATATGATAAAATAACCTTTGAATACCTAAAGTCATTTCCATCCCATGATAAACTATAGGGGTGTGGTATTTGTGGAGGAATCCAATATTCTCAGGTAAATAGGTCATTGTGGTTTGGCAGAGGAATCTAGCCACTATTTATAAAATTTTTCTATGGGAAAGTACCTTCTGAGTTCCAAATAACAGACTTAAAAACTTTTAGAAGACAGCTTTTTTTGTATGTTGGGAAAGGGAAACATACATGCTCAAGATGTGATAATAAAGTATTTTGGTTTGGACCAGATCTATGATTTTCTTGGTATGGGAAATTACAGTGAAGAAACTTCCTTACAAATACTGGTTAGCATCTGCTCTGTACCTTGTAGTCTTAGAGAGCCTGTTACCTCAGGCAACAAGATTCAGTGAATTGTCTGGGATCATACAGTATGTGTCAGAGATAGTTCTTCAACTAAAGTCTTCCTGATCCCAAGACCTGTTCTCTGCCATACTGCCTCTACTATAAAACTCCTAATGATTTTTATGTGTTGCTTATAGAATTTAATATTTTATTCATGCTTGATTTGATTACAATTAGAAATTCACTTCTATGCCTGGTACAGTAGAGCATTATACTTAAAATCAAGATAATTGCATTTTAGTACCACCTCTGACATTGTGTGAACAAGAAAAGTCACTTATCCACTCCAAGCTTCATTTTCTTCTTCTGTAAAATAGGAATAAAAATACTTGCATTACTTACTTTGCCCAGTTTTCATAAAGATTTAATGACATAATATATAAAATGCTTTGCAAACCTTAAGGCACCATGTTAAGCTATGATGGCAATTTTTTATTAATAACCAGAAGGGACCATTCAGGAAACCACTCTGGGCAAGTGCTCCATTGGACATTGCACTTCAACTAAGGAACAGAGAAACTGAATTTGAGTCAAAAAGTTTCCTTCTGCTTTTGAAGTAGAAGGGGGAAGCAATGCCTATAGATAAGCTGTACTGGGGAGAGAAATGACAAATTGACAGGTACAGTTTTTCCTTGGATACAAATGTTACTACTTAAACTTGATGTGCTATAAAAATTTAGAATTTCTAACTGGGGCATTTTCTTTAAAAAAAAAAAAAAGGAACAAAAATGCCTATCTGCAGTCATCCACGCTGTTTCCCAAAGTCCTAGCTAAGGATTATGGAATCTTACTATTGGAATGAATCTACTTCTTATTTAATGATCAATAAAATCTCAGTCAATGGACTAGTGAGTCTCTGCTTGGAGCCACAATTTCGTTATATGTGTTGACATTTTGATTTTTAGCCTAAGCATAATTCGTGTCTGAGAATGTTTTTTGAACAGATTCGTTTAATCATTCATTCAGAGGGATGTCATTGTGAATATAGATTTCTTTGAACTTTTTAGAAGCTTCGTAAATTCATGTCTAAGTAATTTGAGATCTTTGAATGAAAGGTGGAGACAAAATATTTTCATAATCACAATTACAAAGATTCACTCTCGATGACTACATCCTTTAGGTAAACCACAAATACTCTTAAGACTTTTATCTATCATTTTCACAGAGTCTGAGTTGGAAGGGACCTTGATGGTCATTGCCCAAACTTGCTATAAATGCCACAGATTTTTTTCTCCTTTTACCCTAACAAAATTATTTTAAAGAGTGCCAACTAAAACTAACTCTAACTAAATCATCACAAAGTGTCCAGGAATGCTTTTAAAAAAAGGAAGAGAAGGTCTTATTCCTTTTCAAAAAGGTAAAATCTCCTGCAAGTTCACACATTTAATTACACTTTGGCAGTAGTAGAGATGACATAATATTCTTTTGAAGAATATAAACACTGTAGACATTTAAAACAATCCACATTTTTTACAACTAATACTTCAAGTCCCTCTTTTTTAAATACTTGGACAATGTGTTTCTGTTTCACATGTTGCTCTGAATGCTCACAAGATGGCACTAATGGTAAAATATGCAGGAGTCTGATAAAGAAAGACACAGTGAAGCCTGTATTGGGTAATACATGGCAGGGGTATTCACAAGCCCCATTACTTTTAAAAAATTACATAGAAATGAAGGTTATTAAAAGACAAAATAAAACTTGCTGGCATCCTTACCTAGTTGACTCATCATTTAAATTAATCTTGATCATTTGAATTGCAGAAATGGAGAAATGGTCCTCAAAGACCAAATCCAAGTATAATCCAGTATCCTACTGGAAGCTTATAAATGTAATTTAAAATATAGTTGATGTTTCTGGTAGTTTCCTATCTTTATCACAGTGAGAGTTTAGAGTTTGTGGCAAAAAAAAAAAAAGGCAAGTACTGAAAAAAATTTTCAAAAATGTTTTTCAATCAAAAGTATTGTAAAAATATAAGTAATGAACAAGATAGTGCTTTAATATGAGTTAGTTACATATTAACTAGGTTAATCTAACTAAATTTGAATAATTTGTAAAAGTAATATGTGAACCATTTTAAAAAAGGGACTGACTTCTGAAAACATTATAAGAAAATATGTGCTACTTATGTGAAAAGGGAATGAAAATTTCACTTCCTATTTATTTTTATTATACTACTATAATGCAGAAAGAATACAGCATTTAAAATGATATAATTAAAAGCTGAAATTCATTGAGGGTGAAGAGGAGTACTTAAGATTGGGCCCCAGGACAGGGCTCAGAAAGCAACAGTAAGAAGGACTTGAGGCTTGGGACATCATTGCTCACACCTTGGGACTAGAACTTGATGATAAAAATGACTGCTAAACATAAAAAAAAAAATGAGTAAGCAAAGGAGAAAGAATCCAACCATAGATAGATACTATGGGGATAAAAAAAGAGCTGGGTCCATATTCAGAAGAAGATAGTAGAGGTAAAATAGCCACTCCCTTTTTTCAATGAGAAATGTCAAATGATCCCAAACACAAACAGAATTTTTGGAAGAACTTAAGAAGGATTTTAAAAATCCAATAAGAGAGATTGAGGAATAAAATTTTTTTAATTAAGAGCAATCCAAGAATATCAAGGAAAATATGAAAAGCAAGTCAATTAACTGGAAAAAGAGAATCAAAACCTTAAAGAAGAAAATAATTCCTTGAAATCTAGAATTGGGCAAGGGGAAGCTAATGACATTATGAGACACCAAGAAATAATAAAACAAAATCAAAGGAATGAAAAAAAAAGAAGAGGATGTGAAACATCTCAGAAAAACAACTGATCTGGAGAACATATGGAGGGGAAATAATATAAGAATATTCAGACTGCCAGAACATTATTATTAAAAAAAGAATCTTGATAAAATATTACAAGAAATTATCAAGGAAAGTTGGTCTGAAGTTCTAGAACAAGAAAGCAATGCAGAAATAGGAAAAATCCACTGATCATCACCTGAAAGAGATCCTGAAGAAAATTTTCAGGAATATCACAGCCAAATTTCAAAGTTCCCAGATTAAGGGGAAAATATTGAAAGCAACAAAGAAAAAAAAATTAAATATCATGGAGACACAATAAAGATTACACAAAATCTAGCAGCTACCATGTTGAATGACCATAGGTCTTGGTATACTATATTTCATAGAAGAAAAGAACTAGGGTTATGACCATGGGTAACTTACATAGCAAAGTTAAGTTTAATCCTGAATGAAAAAAAAATTGACATTTAATGAACTGAATGTAAGACTTTTGGGTATTTGCAACAAACAACAGCAGAATGAAATGGAAAATTCAACATTTAAGATTTAAGAGAAATATAAGGTAAACATTAAAGACTAATTATAAGGGACTCAATAATGTCAAATTACTTGTTATATATGCAAATGTTACCAATACTATGACTGTCGTCATTACTTAGGTAATTGAAGAAAGGCAGGCTGAGCTGTATATGATGGAGTGGCTCTAAAAAAGTAAAACTGTTTAGGGGGAGATAAAAGGAAGTCATGATCACATACAAATGAGGCATGAAAGGAAGTACTGATACAGAAGAAGCATTGTGGGGGAGGGTGGGTAGTGCCGGAACTTTACTTTCACTGGAAATGGGTTGAAGAGGGAATAACATATCTAGAAGGGTATAAAAGTCTTCTAAATTTAGAAAGAAATAAGAGGTAAGGGGATATAGTGGGGGAAGAGGACTTAGGGACTCTTAGAGGGGTTGATAGATTAAGGAATAGGAGGGCAAGATAGTAGTAGTAGAAGTAATTAGATGAGTGAGAAGAGATAGGATAAATAGAGTGAGAAGTGTAGTGAGGAAAAATAGGAAGGAGGGAAATGTATAACAAGTAATATAAGAATGTGAATGGGATGAATTTACCCATAAAACAAAAACAGATAGCAGATTAAAAATCTGAATTCAATAATATGTTGCTTTCAGGAAACAATAAAAATGAGAGATACAAAGATAAAATAAAGGATTAGAGTAGAAAATCAGGAGGAGTAATCATAATCTCAGATAAACGTAAAGCTAAAACAGATTTCACTAAAAGAGAAAAATATGGAAACTATACTACTTGTCACCAATATTATTCACTATTGTTTTAGACCATTTAAAATAACTAGACAGCATAAAATACCTTGAGAATACCTGCCAAAACAAACACAGCAATTATATGAACATTAAACATAAAAGACGTCTTTCTACAAATAAAGTCAGATTTAAATAATTGGAGTAATATTTATTGTTCATGCGTAGGTAAAGCCAAAATAATAAAAAATGACAAATTTACCTAACTAATCTATTTATTCAAAGCCACCCCAATTAAATTCCTACCTATTATTTTACTGTTATAAAAAATAATAAAGTTCATTTGGAAGAAGAAAAGTCAGGAATTTCAAAGAAATTAGGGGGAAAAGATTCAAGGAAAGAGATTTGGCAGTATCAAGCTTTAAATTATATTTAAGGTCAAAGCATGTATAATGGATAATTTTGATTATTTTAAATTAAAATTTTCTTGTATATATAAAACCAATAGAGCCAAGGATAGGAAGAATGTAGAAAATTGGGGGGAAATAACCTTTCACATGCAATTTCACAGATAGGATGTGATTGTGTTGGAATATTGCTGTGGTATAGGAAACACTGAACTTTTTGACTGAGAAAAACATGGAAACACTTGGATCTATAAAGGAAGATGCTATTCACCTCCAGAGAAAGAGATGACAAGTGGAAATTTTCATAGTATGGGCTTACATATATATGTGTGAGTATATATGTATATGGGAATATGTTTATAGATATCTATGTATATGTACATTTAATTATGGCCTTCTTTAGGACAGGAAAAGGGAGAGTAAGAAAAAATAAAGTAAAATGTTCATAGCAGAGAAAAACAACAACAAAAAAGAACCTAGAAAGAAACAAAGAAATGCTGGGTAGCTCTGAAAACAAAGTGTATTTATTATATGAGTTTTCTTCAAATGGAAATTTATCGTTTTATATTGAATCCTCTCATGTTCTGCTGTGTACATAGAAATATTTTATTTTTTCATTTTGTATTTAAATTTTAAATGAATAAAATATTTACAAAAAAAAGATGATTGGGAACTGACCTCTTGGTACTGGTCCCTTCTTCCATGTTCTGATGAGCTCTTTTTTTTTTTTTTTTTTTTTTATAAATGAGGGAAATCAGTAACTGAACTGATTGGAGTATATTGATGAGACTTTAGACCAGCGGAAGGCAACTTTGTTTTCCCTTTCATTTGCCTGTTACACAGGGATGAACTCAAAGTTCAGACTTCCAAGAAGATGGTGGAAAATTTTTTCTCCCTTTGGGAGAAGGCTAAACTCAGGGGAATAAGATGCTCCTCTTCCTCATTCCAGAAAACTCCATTCCAAGAAGCTATTTTCTCATAATTTCTTCTTCAATCACTTACCATTATTGCTATTACTGAGTCATTGTATCACTGACTTGTTACAACTATATAACATTTTAGGATTTAGTTCTATTGAGATGTTCTCACTTGATTAAGGTAATGGGATATAGGGTCTTATCACTTCAATGGGGTGGGGTAATTGATTAACCAAATCAGTGACATCTAATTTTACATCACAATTGATTATGTTTCCTATCTTTATATAAAAGAAAATCCAGTTGTCTCTAAATCCTTGTGTGGTGTGATTAATGATGACAGTGTATCAGAGATCTGGGAAGAAGTTATGGATCTCTGTTGAGGGAGAAGGGATATATCATCACTTCAGGGAGGCTGAGTTGTGAGGGGAGGGAGAACAGATATCAATTCCATTTGGAAATCTCAAATGAAAGAGAGGCATATCGAAACCATACCCCTAGGTATATGAAAGCATATACACAGAAAGAATTATATGTATGTAATGGTTCTTTAGTCAATGCTTAGATTGGCTGCCTTGTGTGGGGTCCTAAAAGTTGCTAAAGATCCTGGGAATTGTATTTCTCTCAAACTCAGAAAAAGAGGAAGCTATTGCAAGATTGAAATTGGAAAGTAGTTTTCCCCTAAAGGAGCAAAAGTTGTAAAAAGTCTGGAGAAAACACAAGGACAGGAGGAGTGTGGTGGCACTTCCCACCAGCTTCATGGAATGGTGGTACAGTAGCTGCAGGAGGGGTAACCACAGAGTAGTTTTGTATTGGTAGCTCAGAAATTCTCCTTCTCAAAAGTTTGCCTCTGGGGAGACTGGAGAGATGAAAGTCGAGGGGCAGAAAGCAAAACACAAGACTGTCTTTGGCTTTTGTTCTGTTCCATGTTAATCATCCCACTTGCTTAGGTGGCTAGAGAAAAAACAGACACACTGGAGTACTCAAGCTCCTTATACTCTTCCCTGAGTCACTTCAGCTGAATCAATCACTCCGTGATAGAAGACTGAATGAAGCGTTTGTACAACACCTGCCACCACAGTCTTAATCAGGGGTGGAAGAATGGTCTCAAAACTGTTTGTCCCAATTGACCATTTGAGTTTAATAGTGAAAGACTGGTTGGTGATTATAATATATCATAAATTTCTGGAGGAAAGGAATGTTTTTGTGGGCCATTTGTTTCATGATAGTTTTAAGTTATTAGTTTTTTAAATAGAAACAACTTGACCAAAAATCTTTCACAGAATTTTGAGATCATTAAAACAGTTAATGCAACAACAACAACAAAAAAAGGAGGATGGGAGCATCTATGTGGCTCAGTGGATAGAGCACTGTCCCTGGAGTCAGGAAAACCTGAGTTCAGATCTAGCCTTAGACATTTGACACTTACTAGCTGTGTGACCTTGGGCAAGTCACTTATACTCAATTGCCTCAAAAAAAAAAAAGAATCACTCTGAAGAGGGTATTTGACTAGTGTAATGTCAATTCTCTTGACACCTCTGAAACCTTTCATACTGTCAATCACCGTCTTCCCCTTTAATCCTCTTTTCTCTAAGGTTTTACAATTTTCCTGATTTTCTGTATCTATCTGACCTCTCCTTTTCAGTCTCCTTTGCTAGATCATCCCATGAATGTCCTAGGCTCTGTCCTGGACACTTACTTCTCTTGTCCTTACACAAGCTTTCCTTCTTTTCTCCCTCTATACTATTTTCTTGGTGATCTCATCAGATCCCGTGGATTCAATCATTTCTACGAAGATGATTCTCAGATCTGCTTATCCATCCTGAAACTCTCTCCTGACTTCCAGTCTCCCATCTGCAACTGCTGATTCTTTAACTTCCACATGTCAAAAATAGAATTCATTATTCCCCACTCAGCCCTCCCCAATTTCCCTAATGCTACCAAGGGCACCACCATCTTCCTACCTAGCTGTTATCCTTGACTCCTCACTATCTCTTACCCCAAGCCCATATATTCAATCAGTTGCCAAATCCTGTCATTTCTATTTTCATAATATTTATCATGTGCCCTCTGTCTTCTCTGACACGTCCATCATCCTAGCAAGGAACTTCATCACTTCATGCCTGGGCTATTGGAATAGCTGGCTATTTATTTTCCCTCACCTAAGTTTCTCTCTACTCTAGTTCATCTTCCATTCAGCCATCAAAGTCATTAAAGCATATGTCTACCAATGTTATACACCATCCTGAATTCAATAAACTCCAGCGGCTACTTATTACATATAGGATCAGGTAGAAAATCCTTTTTGACTTTCAAAGCCCTTTCTAACCCCCTCCTATCTTACTCTCCAATGATTACTCTGTGATCCAGTCATATTGATCTTACTATTTTCCTCCCACAAAAACACAATCTCCCAACTGTGTGCATTTTCACTATTTCTATGCCTAAAACTCTCTCCCTGCTTATCGCCATCTCCTTCAATTCCCAATTAAAATCCTATCTTCTACAAGATGCCTTAATATTAGTTCTTCCCTCTGCTGATTATCTCCAATTTATCTTGTCTATATCTTGTTTGAAGGGAGTTGTTTGAATGTTATCACCATTAGATTGTGAACTCCTTGAGGGCAAAAAGGTTTTTTGGAACTTTGTTTTTGTTTCTTTTGCCTTTCTTTGTATCCTTAATGATCAGCACAGAACCTGGAACCTAAAAGGTGCTTAATAAATGTTTTTGACTTAACTGATCTTGTTTCTCATAAACACTTGTGATTGTCCCCAGTCTGCATTTCCTGTCATTGGTTTGTAGCATATGATATCATGGGACAAGTCTGGGAGTCGCTCAAAACGATAACCTTTTCTAGTGCAGCCTATTGTTAAAGTCTTCTCTCTCTAGCTAGGAGTACAATCTCAAGCAATTTGTATGTTTCATCTCTAAACTCCCAGGTGATGAATTAACACTAACCTGGAAATTTCAGTCTGCCCCATTACATGAGCCTAACTTGGTGTTACCCTACTCTCCCACTCCAATGTTACAAATAGAGGCTTCTCCTGAGGTAATTTCATCGAATTTTTTTCAGAATTACTCAAGAATTTTAAACCAATATTACAAGAATTTAATTCTCATCATGATTTTTTAAATATATTTTTAATATTTTTACAGGTTGACATAAGCTAAATTAAGACAATTATATACACACATACATATGTACATATGTATATATGTATACATATATGTGTATATATAGTTATAGTTATGAACTCTATGGTATTTGGTTTCTTCTTATTATTGGAAATTTTACTGCTTTTGGAATTTTTTTCAGATCTTGCCTTGGGCAACTCCTATGTGCTATTCAAGCATTTTTGGAAATTTATTCTTGTTATTTAAGGCTACTAGTAAGAATACAAGAACACTCTCACCGTCTTAATAAAACCTTTGCCCAGTAGCCTTCTGGTTGGTTTCACTGTCTCAAGTTTCTCCTCACTCTGGTTCCTATGATTACAGATTTTAGAATTTAGTTAGAAAAATTAGAGACCCACACACCTAACACAAAGTAAAATAAAATTCAAGATTACATGATGATAAAACACATATTTAAAACATTTTCCTTATAACAGCTCCATGAGACAGGTAATGTGAATATTATCCCCATTATACACATGAGAAAACTGAGGCTCTGAGGTTAAATGGCTTACATATGGTCACATAGCTAATGTCTGAGACAGGATTTAAGTGCGGACCTTCTGACTCCAAGTCCAGTACTCTCTCCCCTATAATGTGTTGCCTTTCAATTCTAAGTTCAGAAACTCATTTGTGTTGTGCTACTGGGTCAGCTAGGTAGTACAGTAGATAAAGTGTTGGGGCACTCTAGTTAGGAAGACTTGATTTTTAAACTGTGATATTGCATAAACCACTTAATTTTAATCTCTGTCAGCCTTTCACCTGTAAAATGGGGTTAATAACAGTACCTACGTCGCGGGGTTGTAGTGAGGGTCAAATGAGAAAATATTTGTAAAGAGCTAGCATTGAACAGGGCACGCAATAGACACCCAGTAAAATACTGGATTCCTTGCTACCTGCTGAAATAGTTTATTTTTTAATGTACAAAAAATATTCTTTTTAGAAATTAAAATAAGTATTTTGGATTCATTCAGTATACAGCAAAATAGGTTTGCTATAGATAAATAGGTTCAATGGGTCAAATGTATACTTTAAAGAGTGCATTTAAGTGGAAGGCATATAGAGAACATGAAATAGACTAGGACCAAAACAAAAATAAAAAACAAAACCAAACAAAAAAGCAGAAACCACATATTCAGCTAAGAAAAAGAGAAACAGCTGAACAGGACTACCAGCAAGACAGCTTCCTGCACACTACTGAATGTAGGCATCATATTACAAAAGAGGAAAAACCTAAGAGTCCATGTAGTAATAGAGAGCAGCCAGAAGACATTTAAAAGAAGAGGGGGGGAAACTTGGAAGGATGGCAAGCAATGCCAAAAATGTGTCCACTTAGAGGAGGTTTCAAGTTACAGAATTACAACGATTTTAGGGACTGGATGTGTATTTTTCTTCCCTTCTTCCCCAAATGAGACCACATCGGAGCATATTGTGCAATTCTATCAAATACATATATACTTGTCAAGCATTGCTCTATTTTAATGTCAAATTCTTAAGAAATTCAGAAAGTCTTGTGTAGCAAATTATAAATCATAAAAAATGAGAAAATAATCCATTTCCACTTTTTCTTGAATGTCTCCCTCTGCAAAATGCAACAAGTCTACTGTAGATGAATCATATCACTATCATGAAATGTCTAAGCCCATTTTTCACTAATTAAATCATATGTATCTGATATTTTATTTCAACTTGGATCAGAATAATAGACAAGACAAAAAATGTTCCTTTATGTAAAATGGATTATTCAGGGCAGATTATATGATTTGAAATTATTTTGCCTTAGTTTCCTCATCTATTTAAAACAAATTTATTTGTTTTATCTCCAAGGCAGCCTGACCTTCAAATTCTTTCTTTTTATGATTTTATGAATTGTCTTCCTCTTTATGCTGACTACCTTGTATGCATTTCTCTGTCTAGCAATATTTCTACCAGGTAAAGAACAAATAAAATGGAATTATAAAAAATATCAGTCTCTTTCTTTAGCATTGCTTTCAATGTTTGGGGCACCAAAGTGGGGGGAAGGTAATTTTTATTGGATAAAAGAAGATTTAGCAATTAGCTCCAGATTTCATTCCTTCATGTTTTTCCTGTAATATGGACAAATCTGTCAGTGCCAGTGATGGCTGACTTTGACAACTTTGCCCAGCGTGACTGAGGTAAGGGGTAGAATTATTGGAATTATTGGTGGAAGTCCTTAGGACATAAAGATCCCAAGACACTAGATGCAGAGATTTAATCCTTTTTTTTCTTTTTTTTTCTTTTCTCCCCCCTCAATTCTGCTGTAGAGATGACCACCTTAAGACATGAATAGGTGTGTGTGTACACACACACACACACACACACACACACATGTATATATATATATATATAATATATATAATTATTCTGTACATACTTCTATTTATCAGTTTTTTCCCCTCAGGATACAATAGTATCTTTCTTCATATGTCCTTAATAGTTAATTTGTGTATTTATAATATTCAAAATAACAGTCACTCAAAGTCATTCTTAATACTGCTGATACTGTATACAATATTCTTTTGGTTCACTCATTTCACTCTTCATTATTCTAAGTAAGTCTTTCCATGTTTTTTTAAGATCACTGAGCTCAGCATTTCTTATAGCACTGTAGTATTCCATCAAAATCACACACTATAACTTGTTCAGCCATTCCACACTCCATCAATTTCTAGTTCTTTGCCACCACAAAGAGAGCTGCTATAAATATTTTAGAACGTATAATTTCTTTTCCTTTTTCCCTATTCACATTGGAAAACATACCTACCAGTGGTACTGCTGAGTCAAAGGAGACATGCAGTTTATAACTCTTTGGGCATAATTGCAGATTGCTCTCCAAAATTTTTGGATTCATTCATAATTCCACCAACAGTAAATTAGTGTTCCAATTTTTCCACATCCCCTCCAACATTTGTCACTTTCCTTTCTATCATTTTATGCAATCTGATAGGTATATAAGATATCTCAAAGTTGTTTTAATGTGCATTTCTCTAACCGGGAGTAATTTAGAGAATTTTGACATATGACTATAGATTGGTTTTGAAACATTGTTGAAAACTGCCTGTTCATATACTTTGATCATTTATCAATTGAGGAATGATTTGTGTTCTTACAAATTTGACAAATTCTTTAGATATTTGAGATATGAGACTTTTACCTGAGAAACGATCTATAAAATTTTTCTCCCAATTTTCTGTTTTCCTTCTAGTCTTAGCTACCTTGGTTCCATTTGTACCAACCCTTTTAAATTTAATGTAATTGAAAATTACCAGTTTTACATCTCACAATGCTGTCTCTTGTTTATTCATAAATTGTTTTCCTTTCTGTAAGTCCATAACATGTTTCTTGTTCTTTTCATTTTCTTATGATTCTCCTTTTATATCTGGGTCATGTGTCCATTTTAACCTTATCTTGGTAAATGGGATAAGATATTGAGGTATGACCAATCTCTGTCAGACTGCTTTCCAGCTTTCTGAACAATTTTTCTCCCAACCAATTAATGAATTCTTATTCCAAAAGCTTAAATCTTTACATTTGTCAAACACAAGATTATAATCATTTGCTACTGTGTATTGTATATCTACTCTGTTCCACTGATAGCCATTTCTATTTGTTGGTCAGCACCAGACAGTTTTGATAATTACTGTGATAGTATAGCTTAAGATCCGAAAATGCTAAACTTCCTTCCTTTATAGCTTTTTTTCATTAATTCCTTTGATATTCTTGACCTTTTATTCTTCTAAATGAATTTTGCTATTACTGTTTCTAACTCGGTAAAATTGTTTTTGGCAATTTAATTGGTATGGCATTAAATAAATAGATTAGTTTAGGTAAAATTGTAATTTTATCATATTGGCCCTGTCTACTTATGAGCAATTAAGATTTCTCCAATCATTTAAATCCGACTTTATATTAAAAAGTCTTTTATAATTATGTTCATGTAGTTCCTGGGTTTGTTTGGGTAGGAATTCTCCAAAGTATTTTATATGGTCTACAATTAGTTTAAATGGAGTATTCTCTTACTATCTTTTCTTGCAGGGTTTTGTTGGTGATATGTAGAAATACTAGTGATTTGAGTGGGTTTACTTTATATCCTGTTTCTTCATTAAAATTATTGTTTCCACTAGGTTTTTAGTTTACTTTTAGTGGAAAAAATTCCACTAAATTTTAAAATTTAGTTTACAAGGATACCATCATAATGTCTGAAAAAAAAAGGGTTTTTTATCTCTTTGCCCACTCTGATTTCTTCAATTTCTTTTTCTTCTCTTATTGTGATTGTGAGCACTTCTAATATAATATTGAATAATATTGGCAATAATAGGCATCAGTGTTTCAAACCTCATGTTATTGGGAAGGCTTCTAGCTTAACCCCATTACAAATACGGCTTGCTGGTGATTTTAGGTAGATATTACTTATCATTTTAAGGAAAAAATTCCTTTATACATATGCTTTCAAGCATTTTTTAGTAGGAATGAGTGTTATATTTTATCAAAAGTTTATTCTTCTATTCATGTAGTCATATGATTTTTGTTGTGTTTGTTATTGAAATAATCAATTAAGTTAATAAATTTCCTTATGTTAAACCTTACCTGCATTCCTGCCATAAATCCCACTTGGCTACAATGTATAATCTTTGTAATATATTGTATTCTCCTAGCCAGTATTATTTTATTTAGGATTTTTGCATCCATATCCGTTAATGAAATTGGTCTATCATTTTCTTTCTCTGTTTTTGCTTTTCCTGGTTTAGGTGTCAGTGCCCTATTCATTTCATAAAAGTAGTTCCTAAGGACCCCTTTGCCTAATATTCTAAATAATTTATTTAATATCAGAATTAGTTGAACTTTAACTGTTCGGTAAAATTCACTTGTAAATTCATCTAGACCTGATGCTTTTTTATCTTAGGAAACTAATTTATGGCCTGTTCAATTTCTTTTTCTAAAATAGTTTTATTTAGATATTTTACTTCCTCTTTTGTTAATCTAGGCAGTTTATATTTTTGTAAATATTCTTTCATCTCCCTTAAATTGTTATATTTATTGGCATATAATTGGGCAAAATAACTCCTTATGACTGCTTTGATTTCATCTTCATTATTTGTATATCACCCTTTTAATTTTTGATACTAGTGATTTAGTTTTTTTCTCTTTTTAAAAAACATATCAATTGTTGGTTTATCTACTTTATTGGTTTTTCATAAAACCAACTCCTAGTTCTATTTATTAGTTCAGTGGTTTTCTTACATTTGATTTCATTAATCTCACCTTCAATTTTTAAAATTTCCAATTTTGTGTATGATTGGGGATTTTTAATTTGTATATGTTTTGATATGTTGGGTCATTATTGTCATTCTCTTTAAGGAAATTATTGTTTCTATGATTTGTTCTTTAACCCACTCATTCTTTAAAATTAGGTTATTTAGTCTCCAATTAATCCGCATCTCTCTAGTCCCTTGTTGAATATAATTTTTATTGCATTGAGATCTGAAAGGGATGCATTTAATATTTCTGATTTTCTTCATTTAAATATAAAGTTTTTATGTCCTAATATGTGGTCAATTTTTGCAAAGGTAGTATGTACCACTGAAAAAGGTGTATTCCTTTCCATTTCCATTCAGTTTTCTCCAAATACATGTCATATCTAGCTTATCTAAAATTCTATTTATCTCCTTCCCTTCTTTCTTATTTATTTTTTCATTAGATTCATCTAATTCTGAAAGGGAAAGGTTAAAATTCCCATCTACCATAGTTTTACTATCTATTTCCACCTCTAATTCATTTAACTTTTCCTTTAAAATTTAGAAGCTGTAGTATTTGCTGCATATAAATTTAGTATTAAGATTGTTTCATTTCCTATGGTACCTTTTACGATAATGTAGTTTCCCTGCTTATCTCTTTTAATTAAATCTATTTTAGTTTTAACTTTGTCCGAGATCTGCTACCTCTGCCTTTTTTAAACCTTGACTAAAGCATAACAAATTCTACTCCAGCCCTTTATTTTAACTTTATGTGTGTAGCTCTCATTTTTTAGTGTGTGTGTGTGTGTGTGTGTGTGTGTGTGTGTGTGTGTGTGTGTGTGTGTGTGTGCTGGTAAACGACATATTGTCAGATTCTGATTTTTAATCTGTTCTGTTATCTGTTTCTGTTTTATGTGTGAATTCATCCCATCCACATTCAGTTGTAATTACTAATTGCATAATTCCCTTCATCCTATTTTTCCCTTCTATTATCTTTCTCACCCTCCTCACACATCTGATTTGCTTCTAATCACTACCTCCTTAATCCACACCCTTTTTAAGAATCCCTCCCTCATCCTATCCTTCATCTTCTTTCTTCTTGATCTACACACCCTTCTAAAAGTCTCTTCCTTCTCCTGTCTTCTCAGCTTCCTATTTCTTTATACATTTAGAAGACATTTATATCTGTCTAGAGATGTTATTCCCTCTTTATCCCAGTTCAAATGAGAACAAGTTTCCAGAACTACCTGTCTTCTAACCCACCTGTTTGTATGAGGTAATTGCTCCATTTCACCTCTCCCAACACAGTTTTATTTCTTAGAGTCATTCCATCATACTCCATGCAACCCCAAGCCTTCTACCTATGTATGCTCTTTGAAATTACCAAAGTAATGATAACATTCTTAAGAATACAGATAAAATTTTCCTATATAAGAAGTAAACCTTATTGAGTCTCCTATATTAAGTCTCCTTTAATGTTTTCCTTTTGTTTTTCCTAGATCTTATTTGTCAAAATTTCCATTGAGTTCTGGTCTTTCTGTGACAAATACTTGAAAGTCTTTCAATTCATTAAATGTTCTTTTGTTCCCAGCTTTGCTAGGTAAGTTATTCTTGGTTGAAAATCTACTCCTTTGTTCTTCAAAATATAATGTTTCAAGACCTTCAGTCTTTTCATGTAGAAGCAGCTAGGTTTTATGTTATCCTGACTATAGTTTCACAATATTTGAATTTTTTCTTGTTGCTTATAGTATTCTTTTCCTTCACCTAAGAGTTTTTAAATTTAGCTATGATGTTCAATGAGTTTTCATCTTGGGATCTCTTTCAAGTGGTGATCAATGAATTTTTTTTTCTGTTTCTATTTTACCCTTTCATCCTAGAACTTCAAGGCAGTATTCATTAATGATTTTTTTGTAATATCATATCTAGATTATTTTTAATCATAATTTTCAGGTAGTCCAACAAATCTTAAATTGTCTCTCCTGCATTTATTCTCTAAATCAATTGTTTTTTCTAATGAAATGGTTCACCTTCTCTTCTATTTTTTCATTCTTTTAGTTTTGTTTATGATTTCTTGATGTCTTATAACATCATTAGCTTCCCCTTTCCCAATTCTTGTTTTTATGGAGTTACTTTCTTCTTTAAGGCTTTTGAATTTCTTTTTCAATTTCATTTCATATTTTCCTTGATTTTCTTGCACTGCTCTTATTTTCTCCCTAATTTTTTGTCAATCTTTTTTATTTGATTTTTAGAGCCTCTTTTAAGTCCTTCTAAGACATTTTTGGGGTGCTTGTAACCATTTAACATTTTTTTCTTTGAAGCAGGAGTAGCTTTTTAAAACTTCACTGCCTTCTTTTGAATATGAATCCAGATCTTCTGTATCCCTATAGTAGCTACCTATGTTTGGATTCTTTCTTCCTTGCTTGCTCACTCTTTGTATTTATTTTCTTAATTTTTGAGAGGCTTATTATTATAGTAATGTTCTAGTCCAAAAGTATGGTGTGTGATGCCTCAAGCTTCAGGTTTTTCATACTGTTGTTTTCTAAGAAATGTCTGGGGGCCCAACCTCAGGTGCTCCTCTCCACCCCTGAGTCATCGCTAGGGCCACTAGCCACACCATTACTGCAAGCACTCTTACTTCCTGCAGTCCCTCCTTTGACTGCAAACTGCAACTCACCCTTCTGCTCTGGAACCAAAATCAGAGACTCTGCTCTCCTGAAAGTGCCACCAACCAATAATGTGTCCACCACTCTCCTACCACAACCACCAGGTATGAATTTACTCCTCTTCCATCACAACTGTAGCCCAGGACTGCATCTGGTCAGCATAAGTTGGCCTGGCTTCCTAAGAGAGGGAATCTTCCCCTCCTCAGCTGTCTGACCCACACCTTGTCCATGAGATGAAAGTTCTGAAACTGAGACTGCCAATTGACCAAGCTACTCCAGACTGTAGGTGTTTGTACTTCACTTGGGCCAAACCTGCACCCCTAGAAGTGTAATCTTTCTTAAGGACCTCCCAGGTTGTCTTAGGAGAATAACTATTTTATCCCAACTTTTAATTATTTCTTCTGCTCAAAGTTCACTTTGAAGCCAAATTTTATCTTGTTTGCAGGAGAAATTTGGAGAGCCTGGCATGTCTTTTCTTATTGTATTATCTTCTAGAATTCTGTCATAACATGATTTTTCATAAAGGGATTGTTTCTCTGAACCCTCCAGAGGTGGAATCACTACCAGGACAAAAGCCATATGTACAAAGATACTTAGAGTAGCTTCTTTTGTTGTAGAAAAGAACTGGAAACTAAAGGGGTGCCCCTCAATTGAGGAATGATTGAACAAATTATGATCTATAAATGTAAAGTGATAGTATCATTCCATAAGAAATAACAGAAAGGGATTAATTCAGAGGAACATGAGTCCAAATGGATGCTGAAATCTGGACAACAGAAATACTTTATCTGCTCAGTTTCTTCAAGCCAAATTCTTTGCAATGATTACATATCTCTATCAGGAGGCTCTACAATGTTTTGGAGTTTGATGCAATGATTATTCTGTCACCTGAAAGCAGAGTATTTGGAGGACCACACTGTCTACCTAAACTATCTTCCTCCATCACAGTGGTGAATAAGTTTGGCCAGAATATAGCTCCTTGTTTCATGAATCTTCTGATATTCATTATAAGGGGGTCATTGAATAGGATTATTTGTGTAGTTACATCTTGTTTGTAGTATGGATAGTCTACAGAGAGCAGTAGGAAAGTCTCAGTTGAAGTTCAATAATCATATAATCTCTCAGGGTCCTAAGAAATTTAAGAATATAAACTGCAATATAAACTGATCTGTAGAGTTCCCTTTGACAATGAAATCCAAGTCCAGTCCTTGACCCTGTAACAACTTCCAAAGAGTCTTGAATGATCTTGATGCATGGCTAGGTGTTTACACTTCCCTGTAACCTATGAAATTAGATCAATACATGATCACTATTTTCCTAGCATTTTAAGATTTACATTCCTTTGATCCTCAAAACTTTGAGAAAGATCCTATAGACATTATTATTCCCAGTTTACAAGTAAACAAACTGAGCTTCACAATGGTTTTGACTGTAAAAATACGTAAAACTTTGTGTATTGTAGATAGATAAAAATAGATACTTTTCCAATCTGGGTCAATTAAACTATGCATTTATTCAAAATGATAACTGACTACTTACAGAGTCTCCTTTGTGGATTAACAAAGTTTAAATCATGATTTACTTTCTTCAGTTTGGCACTTAAAGCCTCTTACAATTGGCTTTATTCTACCTTTCCAGTCTTATTGCACACCTCCTTCCATGAACTCTACCTTCTGCCCATGCAGGCCTACTTATGACTCTCTGGAGTTAGTACTCCAAGCTTTTCCACCATGCTTTCCTTCATACTTGGAATGCATTCTGCCATTACTTCTGCCTTGGAGAATGCCATGATTGTTTTGAGGATCAGCTCATGTGCCAGCTCCCATGAGAAACTTTCCCTGAATATCCCTGTTAGTTTTCTCTCTTTCCTCAAAGTATTACATACACACAGAGATAAATATATGTATTGTATGTATGTATATCTATATATATCTCTCTCTCTCTCTCTCTCTCTATATATATATATATATATATATACTATGTCTACTTATATACTTATGTCTACCTACATAGATGTTTGTGCATGTGTATACATATATTCATATATATAAAATCTTTACATGTTGTATTTCCCTCTGTAGAACCTAAGTTCCCTGAAGTCAGTGACTGTTTTTCCCCCTTTTTATATGCTTAAAGCCTGATGTATAGCACATGTTTAGTGTTTGTTGGATTGGATAACTGGACTGCCACTGATGATTCCCTTATTTGGGATGTTCTATAGCAATTCTCAAAGTCCACAGATCACTAGGAACTCCCTAGATGCTTTCAGAGAGTCCACAAGGTCAAAATTTTTTATAATAATACTAAGACATCTTAATTTCTAATATGGTAAATATGAATAGATATAATCCACATACGCAAAAGCTAATGGGGGGGGGGTGTCCAATAATTTTTAAGAATGTAAAAGAGTCCTGAGACTAAAAAGTACAAGAACCACTGTGCTATATATAGGAAAGCAAATTTAAAAAGATCTGAGAGTTCTCAAGTCAGCCCACAATGTGACATCCCAGCCAAAACAGTTGCATTGAGAGGTAGGGTGTCCAGAGCACAGGAGCTGATTGTGAGACTATACTCTGCCTTGGACAGACCACCGCTGGTGTATGTGTTAAGTTCTGGGTGCTACATTTTAGGAAGGATATCAACAAACTAGAAAACACAGAAAAGGGTAATGAAAATGATGAGGAGCCCTAAGACCATGATATGCAGAGTGGTTACTAGAACTGGGGATGATTATACAGAAGTCTTGGGAGCCAAAATAAACTGGTTCCTGTGTGGGAGAGGTTGGATTGATTCTGTTCAAGGGGTTTGTGAGTTCCCTACAAATTCTGAGATGTGAAACTTGCCCAGGGTGACACACTGCCAGAACTAAGATCTGAACCCAAATTTTTACTGATTATGTCAAACTCTTTGGAATATTTATTTTTCACTTGATAAATAGTTTTAAGAACTTCTTTGTCATGAACACTTCGAGTAGGGACTGAATGGACTAGATAAGTCCAGACATGGATCATTTTCCATTTCATTTTGGTTCTGGTTACCGTTTTTGCTTACCTGGGAGAGAACATTTCATAGGTTTTCTTTAAGTTAAAAATATCAATCACATCTTTTAAAAACAAAACTCTTGAAAAATACAACGCAACTTACTTTTTATACAGTAGTTTAATTTTGTTTACAAACACGCACATTTTTCATGTTTCACATAGTATGTAAATATATAATTTGCATATATACATATATGCAAATATATGTATACATACATTACGTTTCCTTTTAAAACTGATAGGATGACACTGCCATTGCGACAGTGTACCAGCAGATGGCTGTCATCAGGACCACATTAACTTTTGAAAACTTTAACCACGTAAACTTTGGTACCCTTTTTAATGATCGGTTTCTGGAAATCTACAAGTGTGCTGTGTTTTCTTTCTCTCTTCCTTCGTTCCTTTGTTCTTTGCTTTTCTATCTCTAGGGATCCAGGTACCCCAGGTGGTCGGATCCTGTTTCACGGACGAGAACCCTGCTTCAGTTGGTGACCGGAGCCCGGCCATCTTCACGGCTCCTACAAGCCTTGATCCTAGCCCCCTCCTCTCTCTTCCGGTTACCACCCTTTCACCACAGGCTTCCACAGCGAGCTTGGCCCCTTCTTCCTACCTCTAACCTGCCCCCCCCACCCCAATAAAACAGAACACCTCTGGCGTACCCTGCTAAGGGAATTCTTCTGCACACACGCGTGCCCCAAGTCCTCAGTGATTCTTGAGTGCCACTTCAAACTCCCTTTTCCTGGCGTTCAAGGTGCTCTCCACAGTGGACATCCCCTAAGCCCCAGCCTCCTACGCTGTCCTCGGCATGACGTCAGGGCTTCTTAATCTACCGCCAAGCCGGACGAGGGCAGGTACTTTTCTGAAGGGGGCGGGGCGGACGCAGCATCTGCTGGCTACAAAGTGGCCCCGCGTAGCCGAGGGGGCGTCACTGCCCAACGGCCTCTATCGCAACCCCTCGGCTTCCCGGAAGTGCACACGCGGGGGTGACTCGAACGCAGCCCCCGGGCCGCCGTCCCGGCCAGGGCACCCTCCCCGCCCGGAGCCCACAGCCGGAGAGCCAAGCGCCCACTCCTCCGGAGCTGCAGGGGTCGCCGCGCCGCGGCAGGACGCTCCTCTCCTCCCCAAGCCCGGCCGCTCTCTACGGCTCTCGGCGCCGCGGATTTCCTCTTCCGGGTCATTCGCAGGCTGCGCGCGCAGCGCCGGGACGCGGCCGTGGCTATAAAAGCGCCGCTCCGGGCCCGCCTCGCCCTCTTTGGTGCAGGTATCCCCGGCGCGGCCGCGTGCGGACGGCAGCCCCTGCCTCTCCTGACTCACCGCTGTTCGCTCTCCACGAGGGATAAGTCGGTCAGGAAGCCACCCCGCTGCCATGGTGAGGAGAGCCCGAGGGGCCGGCGGAGGGAGCCGCCTGGGCCGGGCGGGCTCGGCCGCGTGACTGCCCACGCGCGCTCCCGGAGCCGAGCCCTCAGACGTGCCCCTTTCCGTCCTCTTCGGGAAGCCTGGCGTCTTGGTGTCCTTGGGGCCCGGTTTTTCGGCCCGCCCCCCTCCGCTCCTCCCCTGATGGCCTCCCTCCTTCGTAGGCCTTCAAAGACACCGGCAAGACGCTCGTGGAGCCCGAAGTGGCCATCCACCGGATCCGCATCACCCTCACCAGCCGCAACGTGAAGTCCCTGGAGAAGGGTAAGCGTGGGGCCGGCCTGGCCCGGAGTGGCCCCCGGCCTCCCTGGGGGAGGGCGGCAGGGCGGCAGGGGACCGGGCGGCCCCGGGGCCGCGCTGCTGGGCTTGTCCGCAGCGGGCGGACCGGAGGCCTGCGGGGGGGTTGGCGGTGATGACGAGCTTCAGTGGTTGAATGTCGGTGATTGTTTGATACGCTATTCTGAGCCAACTCTGGGAGGGTTTCCTGTAGGGGGTTCTCGGATCCCGTGAAAGAGCCGAGCCGAGGCGCCTTGGTTTCCTTTCAGTGTGTGCTGACCTAATTAGAGGAGCCAAAGAAAAGAACCTGAAGGTCAAGGGCCCTGTTCGAATGCCCACCAAGGTAGGCAAAGCCGGGGGGAGCCCTTGGTTTGGGTCGGCGTTGGAGTCAGCCCTAGGCCAAGGGTGGGATCGGGGCTGAGGGCTTGGCGGCTGCCGGAGCTGTCTGACTTCCGCTGGCTGGTCTGGGGGCCGTGCAACTTACGGGGAGGGGCGCTCTTTTTAAGTATACTGAGAAAACGAAGAGGGGTTGATGGCTCAAAAGGAAACTTGAAGTGCACTTGGAACCTTGGTAGGTGACCGACACTATTGCATTTGTAAGATAAGTAAATATAACTTATAAGCTTGGTTTGCCATTTCTCCCATTTTTAGACCCTTCGAATCACAACTAGAAAAACTCCTTGCGGTGAAGGTTCGAAGACTTGGGACCGGTTCCAGATGAGAATCCACAAGCGTCTCATTGATTTGCACAGTCCTTCTGAAATTGTTAAGCAGATCACTTCTATCAGCATTGAACCAGGTGTAGAAGTTGAAGTCACCATTGCAGATGCCTAACCAATCACCTCTTAATAAATTGATTGCAACTATTGAATTCGGATGTCTTTGGAATCAAATTATTGTCAGCATAAGTAATTCCTTGTAGAATTTAAGATTTGGAGTTGGTAAAATTGAGTCATTCGGACCAGGAGAGATGAAAATTTACATACTAGCTAATAGAAATTTTTTTTAACCAAGAAGTCAGAATGAAGGAGGGGAGAGGGTGGGGTGCTGGAAAAGGGCCTGGTTTGTAACTTCAATATAACTACGTTAAGAGGTTGTTGGGAGTTGTCCAAGATCACAAAAATAGTGTGTCAGAGGCAGGGCCTTGTGTTAATTTGGACCAGGTTTTGTTTTTGTTTTTAACTTTGGTTTCCCATAGACAAGCTTTAAAAACTTAGGTCGGTCAAAAATTTAACCAGGCCTATCTGACTTATGTATTTAAAAGGATGAGTAACATGTTTTGTTGAGGTGGCTTCAGGCAGAAGTGGAAGTTTTTTAAAAGCTGAAGTTCAGTTCTGTTGATGGAACATGGTAAGAACCATTCTATTTAGTATTTGTCATTTCTTGTTAATTGTCCTTTTAAAATTAGAATGATGCTTGCACCTGCTTCCACTAAATGTAATCTATTTTGACTGATCAGACAATACAAAACTTAATTACACAAAGCTTTGTTATAGACTATAACAACTGCCTTATGGGAAGAGAATACACAGAAATGAACCAGAAGTATTACTTACATATTGATGAATTGTGTTTCTTTTTAAAAGAGAGGAGGGATTTGTAGTTGAGCCTTTAGCAGTTGATTTTCAATTTTTCCTGTTTTGTCGATTAAACTAATACTTAAAGTATTGAACCAAAGATCATTAAAGGAAAACATATGTGGAATGTTGTAGGTGAAAACTGAATATAGCATTTCTGAGCAATTTGCTTTCATAAAAAGGAAATGGTTGATTCAGTCAGTGCTAACTAAAAGTTTGAATAGTTTTTCCTCTTAAGTGACATTCTAGTATTCAGAGGTTGTTTTTAAGCAATGTCCTCTACTCAAAACTTGAAGTTTTGCTAAATGAACATCTAGCACTGTTCCTGTTTGGATTCCATCAGAAGCTGTCAGTTTTCATGACGTCTTTGAAGAGCTTTTCTGTAGAGAATATAAGCAAAAGGATAATTGACGCTTTTTTGTTTTGGAAAATAGGAGAAAATATATAACCAGAGGGAGACTGAAAAAACGGTTTGGGTACTTGACTTTCAAGAGTTCAACAAGTCAACAAACCTCATTTTCATGTTAGTCATTTTCATTTATATTGGTGCTCTTGGTTTCAATTTCTTTTATCAATCAGTTGTGTGTTGCTTTGTTTCAACTCTGCTTTCAAGGAGCTCCCCATTCTAATGGGAGAGATGAGACATCAAAAGCACCTGCAGAAGCAATTGCCAAGCTGTGTTTACACAGGTTAACTTCCCAGGATGTTGGCTTAAGCTGAGAGCACTTAGCTGAAAACATTGCTATTACCTAAGCTATTGGGCCCCAGAATCCTTGGTTGTCTGCATCAGGATCTAAGGGAAAAAAGGTAATGGTTTGATATTCCTGGCCCAGGCTATTGCTCCTTTCTGCTGCAGGCTGCTCTGGGACTTCAGCTAGTCTGGTTTATCTGTACTGTGTGTGACAGGAGGTTGGTAACAGAAGATTGTTGCTTCCCCAGATGATGGCTCTGAAACAACATTTATAATTTGGTAACAGTTCCTTCTCATTTCTCAACTTTTAAAAGATACAGGGCAGAATCTTATCATACAGGCATTGTTAGGAAGTTAATAATTACAATCATTTAATGGAGATGGAGAACCTTTACCAAATTTAAAGTCCACTCACTATATTAAGGGTCACATCAAATAAAATACAAACCTAGGAGTATTAAATGCTTACGGTGTGCCAATAAGGCCTCATCTAGCAAATGAATTTTAAATAAAAAATTTAATCAAATTCAATTCATAAGTTCGTGAATTCTGTGTTTTAAAACTGATTTTACTCCAGTTCACTTTAGATTGATTTCAAGTCATAATTGGAATATTACTTTCCTCAGGTGGTTATGAATTTTTAGTCAGTATGCTAAAAGTAATCCAAACATTAGTGTAGAACCAGAAACGTTTTCAAAATTAAAATACTTGTGACCATTAAAAAGATTGTCATATTTGTGACTCAGTTGCCCTTTATTGAAATTGCCTTCAGTGAGAACCAGTTACATTAGTCTTAACAAACATCACACTTGCGGTCTGAACATAAAAATAGCCATTTAGTGATAGACATGTTCTATCCAGATCCACTCATAGAAACTTTAAAACTTTTTTCCTAGTCATAGCTTGCTCTTTGTGTATATATTTTTTAAGTGGGGCAATTTATATTCTGTGGAATTCCACATTTTATCCAACCATTTTCCTGTGTTTGGAAAAAAAAGTTTTATAATTTCTTATTAAAAGTAAAGCAACTGAATATATAATTGTTTCTTTTTCATCTTTATGTACAAAGACATTACATAGCCCTTATGTGCTCAGGGACATTTATAGACTACTTGTAAAAACAACTAAGATAATCCTCAGGAGGGATAGTGGGTCAAAGGTTGTCAACCAAAAAGTTCAGCACTTCAGTTTTTAAATTTTATGTTTTTAGCCCGTTTGTGTGTGTTCGTCCTTTGTTGCTGAAGAAGACCATGCCATCAGAAATAATGGCATGACTTGCACTTTGTTTTGAGTGAGGGAGAGCTGTGCAGGTTACCAGCCTCACTTCTCCAGAGCCATCAGAATCCAGTGACCAGATATCCATCAGGATGACTAGAGATGACCCAGGATGAGGCTGTGGGGTTAAGTGACTTGTCCAAGGTCACACAGCTAGTGAGTGTCAAGTGTCTGAGGTGAGATTTGAACTAAGTCCTGACTCCTGCACTGGTGCTCTACCCATTGCACCATCTAGCCACTCACAGCGTACACACATCTGAGGAGATTTGAAAATGCACAGAAGTCAAAAAGATCAACAGAAAAGGTAGAATGCCCAGAACAGAGGCTTTGGGTGTACCCAGAGTTATATTAATCAATACCCAGGGATTGATTAATATAACTAAAGAGAAATGGTCAGAGGTAGGAGAACAAAGAACAATATCACAAAAACCCAGAGAGAATGTCCAGGAGAAAAAGTAGTGCAGAAAGATCAATAGGGTGAGACTAGGAAAGCCATCAGAATTGAAAATTAAGGTATTATTGGTCATTTTGGGTGCCTACCCTCCTAGAACGGTCTCCTTTATCAATTCAATGCCAAACTCCTGCTTTTATACAACTCATTTTTTGTTCTCCCCATTACCTCTAGTCCTCCAAACCTGATACTTTCTGGACTATCACTTCTACTCTGGTTTCACTCTCTTTCCACCCCATTCTAAGTGAGCCAGTTCAACTCTATACTCACCTACTCTTGAATCTTGCTTCCTTGTCCAATTGCCACTCATGACTTGTCAAACTCCAACCCTGGCTTCTCACCTGCTTCTATTTATATGCTGCTGAATGGAACCGCAAAAAGTCACACAATTGTATTGACTGGTCCACTATAGATTTATGTTATCTTCTCTCAGTCGGGCAGCAAGCCATCCTCATTCCTAATTGATTCTTTTAGCCTGTTTAGGTTGATCAAGAAGTTAATTTTGTAAGAAAAGCATTTCAATTCTTAGAGATCTTGAGCAATTTAGGTGGTTATTAATGTGTAGCATGCTGAATTTGGAATTGGCATGGATTCAAATCCTCTCCTTTAACTGTAGTATTGGTGTCCTTGGACAAGTCCCCCAACTTCTCTGGACCTCAGTTCCCTCTTCTGGCAAATGAAGGGTTTGGAAGACAGCCTCTGAAATTCCTTCTCTAAAGCTGATTCTTTCCAATTAGTCTACTAATGTCTTTTGACCCTTTCCCTAGTGAAGAATGAATTTGGTTTGGGGGGACAGACTTGAGATTTCATTTAAATTCAGGAAAAGTGAGATCTCCCTCCACAAGCAAAAGCGACCTAAGGAGGTACCTGAGATAAGAAATTAATAATCTTCCCTTGATCTCACAGATAATACAAAATTCTAGGGTAGAATTATCCGAGAATCTTACGGACAGAGCTAGAACGAGGCATAACCTGGGCAAAGGCGATTTTAATTTCCCTACACTCTCATCCTATTATGTGTCCACCCGGACCAGGGGTTCTAAGTCTTCTCTATAACATACCTGGTTTTGTACAAAATGAATCCTTGTAAATACAGTATTCCATTTCCCCTCCCAGTAGTATGGGGTGGAAGGGGTGGTGCAAGGACAACACGGATTTGTCTTCGTGTATCCACCGTGTCTAGCCCATCGCAGGAAGTTAGTAAATCTTGTACAAATGATTCCCCAAATACCCCCGTATTTGGGGCTGAGTCCCTTCTGTGAAGAGCGTGACTGATGCCTTGGGTTTTGAAGTACCGATGATGGGCACTGCCCTTGTACCAGGACACAAGGCAGCTGAGGAGCTGACCCGGTGCCTGCAACACGATTCTGGACGCTCCGAGTTCCGGGGACTCGGTGCCGCCTCCGGCTCCCCTCGGTTGTGGTTGTGTGGTTTGTCCTTCGTTCTCCAAGAGGACAGTGACCTCAGCGAGATGATGACATGACCGTTGAACTTGATTTGAGTGAGGGCTGGGCAGGCCACCAGCTCCGCTCGTACGACAGACCCTTTCCACCCACCTCCATGGTTAACCTTCCTCTACCTCCAGCCACGACTCACCCAGGGGCTCTTGGTAAGGGTTTGTCCCTACCCACGTAGCCTAACATCCTCTACTGGGCTGTGTGTGGGGGTGGGGAGCCCCGCGTGGACCCCAATGCAAACAAACAGAGACCGAAACTTTCCTGGAGCCGAAGCTAGGTTTTAATGCGGGGAGCGCTGGCACTGCCCTCCAGCGCCACCTAGCCGAGCGCTGTCCTAGTCGCAGGGTTGGGCTACCTACAGGGGCAGGTTGATGGAACCCGATCTTTCCTCCTGCGGTTTCCTCGATTTGTGGAAAAGTCTGGGGGTCCCCGCCCGGATGTCTGGGCAGTCACAGCCGCCCCGAGCCAGAATCCAAGCCCGAGCTCCGTTCCTTCAGACCCTGATCTGCCAGCACCCGCGGGAAGAGAGTGGGAGATAAAGACTGTGATTTCTTTTTTTGGAGGGGGGCTTCCCCCTCAAATAACTATGGGAATAGTTTTTCACTGGCGTTGTGGAGTTAAGAAAAGTAAGAGAGGGAATAAGGGATGAACGGAAGAAAGGGAGAGACTGGGCTTGGACCCACAATGGCATAGTTAATATCAATTATATCGCCGCTGATTGGAGACAATCCTCAATGTAAAATTAAAAGCAGCCCCCTCGCTTTAAGTGCCACTTAACTTTCACCTAAAAAGCTGTGTCTTCACATCCTCAGAAGAGAAATCTGGCTGTCTTCAGGTGCTACCAAGCAGAGGGACGCAAACATAACGGTCCAACCCACTCTTCTCTGCCTCTATCGTGGATTCCATGAGCTTGCCCAACTACTGCATTGCAGCAGAGCGAGACATTAAGGAGCAGGATGTATTTGAAAGTTGAGGGTCAAGTTAGGCAACAAGAGCATACTGTGTGCCAAGTATATGACTTAGGGAAGAAAAGCCAAGGGGAAAAGTACCTACTGTTGAGAATCTTTCTTTCTGGGGGAAACATCCTGTAAACAGCTAGTACATAACTCGATATGTACAGTCTCAATGGAAGGTTACCTCAGAGAGGACATTACCAACCGGGTGGAGCAAGAAAACCTTGCAGAAGATGAGAGGAGTCTTTTAGAAAACCCGGAAAAGGTGTTCGCAGGCAGAGGTGAAAAAGCAGCTAATATAAAATAAAAAGCACAGGGATGGCAGGCGGGACTTTGTTTTCTATGAATTGCAAATAGATCAGGATAAAATAGAGTGCATGGAGGAGAATATAGTGAGAAAACTAGAAAGGTTGCTAAGCTGAGAAGCTTGTTTTTGATTCTGGTGGCAATAGGGAGCGGCTGAAGCTCATTGAGCAGGTGGATAATGTGGTCAGACTTATGCTTTAGAAAATAACCTTGGAAACAGGGGATGGTGGATTTGGACTGGGAAGAAGCCAGTATTACCGGTTAGAAGGCTATTGCAATAGTCCGTCAGAGTCATGATGAGATCCTGCACTGGGGTGGCAGCAATATGAGTGGAGAGAAGTTAGAAATGACAAAATTTGGCAGTGAATTGGATATGTGGGGAGAATAAGAGAGAAGATGTTAAGGTTTCCAGTCTGGGAGAATGGTGATGCCCATGAGGGTGATGAGAAAGTTCAAATAGGGGGATTTGAGCAAAAGATAATGAATCCTGGTTCAGTCATTCGAGTCTGGGGTATTTAGGGGGATATCCAGTTCAAAATGGAACTGGAATTCAGGAGAGAGACGGCTTAGATGTATAGAGCTGGGAATCACCTGCATACCCCTCATAAATGAGTGTTGAAGAAATCACCAAGTAAGGCAGTCTAGAGTAAAAAAAAAAGGAGAGGGTCTAGAATAGAGCTTTGAGGGATAACCATTGCTAATGAGTGTGACATGGATGAAGAGCCATCAAAGAAAACTTAAAAAGAGTGGTCTGACAGATATGAGAAGCAGGAGAGGGAAGTGCTGTGAAAACCTAGATAAGGGAGACTATCTAGGAGTAGACAGTGATCACTGGTGTCAGAGGCTGCAGGGACATCAAGGGTAAGGAGTATGAAAAAAAGTTAGACTTAGCAGTTAAGAGATTGTTAATAACTTGGGAGAGATGAAGTTGGAAGCCAGAGTATAGGAAAGGAAAGGAGGAAAGGAAAAGGAGGAAATGATTGGAGACAGCTTTCTCAAGGAATTGAATGCCAAATAATCCAGACAGAGAAAAGATGATGGTGAAGGCTAAAGAAATTTGCACAATAACTTTATTACGTACTTAGAAGAAATTGCAAGTTGTACGTAATAGATTTGCAGTTTCATGTGTAATCATATTTTTTATTATACTATATTATGGAAATGCTTATTTTATTCCATAAATTAAAAGTAAATAAATGTGAGAGAGAGAAAAAAAAGAAAAGCAAGAACCCTGGATTTGGATGTAAGGGTTTATAAACAATTTTGTCTCTGCCCTTCTACATCTGTGACCTAAAATCATTTTCTAGCATCTCTAGACCTCCATTTTCTCATCTGCAAAATGAGATGGTTGGATCAGATGACCTCTAAGGCACCTTTCTAGTTCTAAAGAAAGCCTTTAAAGCAGTGGATTGTGCTTCTAAATCAAGAGCTTGCTAGACAGAGACATCATCCTTTATGACACTGAGATGAATACTAGATAGCTATCTTAAGTCATTGTTGGAATGCTTATCATATGTTTTTGCTACCTTGCTTTGTTTGCTATGATATTTAAGTTATACAGATCTCCTGAGTGTGCTTAGTAGGAGGTGTACTGCAGTTGGAATTAAGAGGATCTATTTGAAACCCTACCTCCCATCCTCATTGCTCTGTTAGACCAAGCAAGTGACTAAACCTCTCTGTGCCTATTTTCTGGTCTCTAAATTGGGGACGTTTACTGTAGCTTTGATAGTTGTTATGAGCATCAAATGAATATATAATGTATATAAATCACTTAGTAAAATTTCAAAGCCAGCTGCTATCATTTTCCCCATGTCTTTTTATAAACAAAATAGAAAATTTCAAAACCATATATCATATGTAAATATCTACTGCTTCATGTTAAGTGTTGACTTTCTACTTTTCTCAGGTTGTACAGACTCTTAAACCACTGAAAGTCTACTTAAGAATAGAGCCCTTTTCCTAGACAGAGCTGGAATAGAATAAATTCAGGTTAGTTTTTGGTAACTTCCAAATAGTTTCTGTCCTATACAGAAAGTTTTTTGGGGATATAAAATTGAATTTAAAACAATTATTTTTATGATTTTAACTCTTTAGTATCCAGCACTATGCAATAGCATTGACAGATATTTAAAACCTATCCATTAACATCTGGGAGAGCCTGGAGAACTCATTCAAGAACTGTTTAGTTGTCTCCATCATTTCAATACATACTCCTGGACATTGAAAGCTTGTTATCATCAGCATAGCATGAGAATTTTACTATCTTAAGAATCAGAGCACTGACCTCTACTGAAATTCCTGCAGTATGTAAAAAATTAGAATAAACATTTGTATTTGAATATCAATATCATGTTTTGTATAGCCCACTCTCATGTAAATTACTTATTGCCTCTTAGGGACTGTTATCTCTTAATTTCCTACCTTCCCCTCTCTCTCATCTATTAACCCTTGGCTCCTAGATCTGAATAATTTCCTTAACCATAAGCAAATAAATATAAAGCTGAAAAAAAGAAAAATGCTAGGGAAGAATGAAGGGGGCTAATTTGGAGCATTGTTCAAGTAGATCTGTGTTCTCACTGATTAGGAATCTTCTTTCAACAATGCAGTTTTTGCTCTCTCCACATCTGTCCAGCATGGGTAGCTTGTATTCATTTTCTCTCATAAATCCATCCCAAGGGATTCATTCAACATGCTATGGCCTTTCTCATGTTGTATGGTATTATATAGATATCAATGGAACACATAGGTTGCACCCAACTATCCTTCTCTTTTCCTATATTACTGGCCATTAAAAAAATTTTGTTAGTGTGTTCTTTGAACTGTGGATTTATTTGACTATGGTAGTGACAGTATTAGGGAAACAGAGACTATGAATGTCTGAAACTGAGTGCCCAAGTAATTCTGTATAATGTCAAACTATTAAATATGTCTGATAATTTTACTGAATTGAATCATAAAATTGTAATAGTTTATTGGTAATAGGATTTGAGGCTCAAGTCTAGGTAATTGCAAATGATTATCCTTATGTCTGGAGAAAATGAATACGCATCGGTCCATGCTTGTGTGTTGGGGGATAGGAGGGATGTAGGGGGTTAGAGCTTGGAAAAAGCTTTTTTTTTTTTCTGAGTTCCTGTGTTTGAGTTAGAAAACACTCAGTTCCAGGCTCTCTCTTCAGGAAAAGGCCCCTGGAGGGAGAGAGAGACTCCAAGAAATACCAACAGATAGAGCGCATTTAGGGTTAGGGTTAGTACTTTTGAGTATTACCTCACTTACCGTTTACTATGCTAGAGATTGGTATCTTTCCTAAATTTCATATTTCAGCGTGGTGCTCTGTACACAGTAGATATTTAATTCATGTTGGTTCTATAGTATATGAAGAGACATTTCTCATATTTCTGTTAGTGCTGTGTAATTAATTGTACAGTATTCAGAGACCGTAAGTCTGGAGCAACTCAGAGACTTTTCTGCACTGAAAAGTAATGAAATAAATAACTATTTCACTTTCTTCCATGTAAGTTAGCTTTATCTTAGAAATAAAAAAAGGAAAGCCACAAAGCTTACTAAGTTTTGTGACTAATACTGTGTTAAAATGATTAATTCCATTGCTAAGGAGTAGGAAAACATCCTAGCCATGTTTAGAGCATGAACTGGGTGTCAGGCTTAAAACACAAAAGCCACAGATTTCAATGAAGTCTCATTTTTTAAGGTGACATGCTGTCATAGACACAGAACACGGTTCCTTCAGTTTGGGAAGCAGCAAATAGGCCAATCTGGACAGAAAATAGAGTGCGTAAAGGGGATTAACATAGAAAGGCAGGTAGGAGTCAGACTGTGGAAGGCTTTAAATGCCTGCTGAGTTTGTACTTTATCCTAGAAGCAATAGGGAGCCACTGAAGGTTTTTCAGTAGATGGGTGACATGTTTGAGGAATTCCTTTGCTTTGGGAACATTAATCTGGCAGCTTTGTGGGGGATACTTTGGATACAGAGGGGGACCCATTAGGAAGCTGTTGGTGATAAACCAGTTGCAAAGTAAGTCATGAAAATCCAAATCAGAGTAACACCTATGAGTGAGGATGACAGGATGAATGTGAGAGATTTTGGGTGGGTAGAAATGGCAAGACTTGGCAATTGATTGGATGTGGCAGGAAAGGGAAGAATCAAACCTAGGTAAGTGGGAAGATGATAAGGAATTTAGGGATAGGTTTTATCAACTGTCTTATGAACATCAAACTAGATATCTCATAAGTATCTCAAACTCAACATCTCTAAAACAGAATTCACTATCCTTTCATCACCAGGGGGCAGCTAAGTGTCACAGTAGATAGACAGGTAGGTCTGGAGTCAGGAAGACTCATCTTCCTGAGTTCAAATCTGGCCTCAGACACTTACTGGTTATGTAATAACAGGTAAGTCACTCTTTGCCTCAGTTTCCTCATCTGTAAAATGAGCTGGATAAAGATGGCAAACCACTCCAGCATCTTTGCCAAGAATACCCCAAATGGGGTTATGGAAAATCGAACATGACTGAAAAACAAGAACAACAATGGTCATCCTTCCAGTCACCTAGGTTCATGTTGTTGACAGCACTGTTTCTCACTCACCACACTCATACAACCCATGCCACATCTTGTCATTCTCTATCTTTACATATCCTTCTCTCAAGACACTCCCCTGGTTCAGGCTCTGATCACTTCACTCTTGGACTATTGCAATAGTCTGTGAATTGATCTGATCTAAGGTTCTCCTCACTCCAGTCTATTCTCTCTCTACTCAGATGCCATGATGATTTTTCTAAGACATAGCTCAGGCCATGTTATCCACTTGCTCAGTGAGCACCACTACCTTCCTGTGACTTGTAGGATCAAATACAAACTCCTCTGTTTGGCATTTGAAGTTCCTCATAACCTGAATACTACCTACCTTTCAGTCCTCTCACATCATACTACCCTGTATGCACTATATGGCCCAACTAGACTAGCGTATTTGGAATTTCTCAAGGACATTCTCTACATCTGTGTTTTTTCATAATCAGTCTTCCATGATTAGAATATTCTGCTCACTCACTTCTGCCTTTTTGTTCCTCTGATTTCCTCAAGACTTAGTTTAAGTTCCATCTTTTCTAGAAGACCTTTGCTGGTCCTCCTACCTGATAATGCTTTCCCCTTTCAGATTGCCAATGTCAAGGAATGTTAAGGGATCCCCTGAGCTTGTCCTTTTGAGTTGCTATATTTTCCAGAAACACTGGACCTGGAGTATGTGGGAGGCCCTGAACTTGTCAAGGATAAGCCCCACTCCCACTCTTAGCTGTCATCATTTGTTGTTTGCACTTCAAGCTGGACTTCTTGTGTCTTCTTGGGAGTCAAGATGGGCCAGCCAGTCTGCGATAGGCTGAGAAATTGCTCGTGCAGCTGGGACCCTTGTAAACAAGCAGACCATCCTATCTTCATAGTCTAGCAGTTCCCAAGGGAAAAGAATGAAGCTTTTTGCCATCTTAATTATTCATGATTTCTTCTCCTCTGCCATTTAGTGGGAGATTTCCATTTTTCTTCCTCTCTCTGTTGCAATTTCATAAATATTCAAACTTCTATTTGGATTGTGAACTCTTTGCACTTGTTTAGGGTTCTACATACATGCTCATTTCTCTTGTAATAAACCTAGTTCTGGGGGCAGCTGGGTAGTGTAGTGGATAGAATACTATACCTGAAATCAGGAGGACCTAAGTTCAAATCCAGCCTTAGATACTTTGCTAGCTGTGTGACCCTGGGCAGGTCACTTAACCCCGACTGCCTAAAAAAAAAATTAATAAACCTAATTTTTCACATAAGTTTCATGAAGTTGTGATTGCCTATTCTATTTGCCCTGTTTATAATCTTGTTTGTATCTAGTTACTTATATTCATCTCCTCCATTAGAATATGTGCTCTTTGAGAGAAGGGACTGTTTTTTACTTTTATTCATATCCCCGACACTGAGCACAGTGCTTGCATTTGGTGAGTACTTAATAAATGGTTTTTGCTAACTATAATCCGAAAGAGAGATCAGGGCTCTCTAAATTTGGGAAGCAACTCTATGGAGATAATAACTGAACCCATGGAATTGGCGAGATCACTGAGGAATAGTTAGAGAAAAAAGAGCAGTCTGATGTCTTGGAAAATACCCAGGTTTAGTCTGCAAGAAGGATATAGATAACGATTCACTGAAAGAGGCTGAGAAGGGGTCAGATAGGCTGGAAGAGACAATTCGCCGGGAAGGAGTTGATTGACAGCATCAAAAGTTTAAAAGAAATCAAGTAGAATGAAGACTGAGAAAAGTCCTTTGTGTTTACAATGATTGCTAATCTCCAAGAGTCTAGTTAATCGCCCTCAAATTATAGGGCTGGTAACCTAATTTCAAAGGATTGAGCCATGAATGGAAGAAATGGAGGCAATAAGGAAACACTACTCTTTCTGGCAGTTTAAAAAGGATGATATAAATACATAGAGCGCTGGATCTGAGTTTAAATCTGATCATAGACACTTACTAGCTGTCAAGTGCACAAGTCACTTAACCCCAGTCTGCCTCAGTTTCCTCATCTGTAAAATGAAAATAACAATAGTGCTTTCCTCCCAAGATCGTTGTGAATATCAAATGAGATATTTGAAAATCATTTTGCTTCCTTCCTATTCCATAGTAGGCAGTATATAAAAATTATTTTATTATTGCTACATCACTTGTCTATAGAAAGATAGATAACTTGAGAGAGTGCCAGGTTCAAGTGAAGATATTTAAGGATGGATGACTCCTTTCTACAATTGTTAGTGGCCAGGAGGGAGACAGTAAGTTGAAAGAGACTGAAGATGAGGGAAAGAAGTAAAAATGATTGCGTGATCTTGATTGGAGGAGGAGATGGGAAAGAATCAAGAGCACAAATGGAGAGTTTTTCTTTTCAAGGAAAGAACTTCCTTATAGACTAGAATAGATTAGAACAAGTGATGATGATGCCAAAGGGTTTTGATGTATGGAGTAGGGATGAGTAGGGAGCTTATGATTGATGACTTCCATTTCTCAAAGAAGGAGGTGAGGTCCTTACTCAGAGGAACAGAGTCTGGAGGGAAAAAAAGGCATTTATGGAAATAAATCTTATATGAAATAAGCAGCCAGATGATCTTAGAACATATACTTGTAGTTCTTATTGTTACTGGCTCAGGATTACTTAAAGATTCCTGGATAATTATCATATTCCCAGGAATGTTCCATATCATCTCTTTAAGTATAAATAGGTCATATGGCAAAATTTTAAACTTCTGTTATAAAATATTGAAATTGGACCTCAAATTATTTAGGTTTTTGTTGTTGTCATCTCAATAACGTGACATCTGAATGAGTCAAACGTAATTATTTAGGCTTGATTTTTCTCCTGCAATGGATGGTCCACAGCCTTTTTTTGTTAGTCATTTCCAATAATAAACAACCAGTATCATCAAGCAATTCTTCCTTATGCTCTACCCTCTATAGAAATAGAAAATTACTAGTTAGAAGCTTTCTTTTAATAACCATTCTTAGGTTTGAAGACAGTTAAGTCACTTTTTGGCTTTCAGTTTCCTAGACTAAACAATCATGATTCCTCTTATTTTCTATTTCTTTTCTTTTTTCTAGTTTTAAAACAATATTTTCCCATGTACCCTTCAGATTTTCCATGTTCCCCTTGAAATGTCAAGGAGAAAATTGGGGTTGGCCAACTGCAAAGTGAAGAGCTTTATTAGTTCCATCTTTTGTGTAGTATTCTTAATGACATTCACTATTTACATGGTAGTCCATTATAGCCTGTCTCCAGTTATTTTTAACTTTGTATTTGTGTTTCATCTTCCATTCTAATCTTGTCACTCTTTATTCCTTTCCAGTCTTAGATTTGGCTATATTAAACTCATTTTATCCTGTATACCATATTTCTTCTAAAGTATTCACAATCTCACTCAATTTATTGTCACTCGACAAAAATAATCCATTTTGATATCTGATAATTTGCTGTATACGGATAAATCCCAAATCTGTAACTTTTTCCCCAACCTCCTTCATACTTACAATCCTGTATTTCCAAAAACCTGTGAGATATTTTCCTTTGTTTTCCCCACCATATATATAGCTATAAAGTCAGAAAAAGACAAATTCCTACATTAGTCGTATTTGAAGATATGTGTCTCTTTTTGGACTGTAAGTCCATGACGGTCAGCGGTGTTGTGTGTTTCATCATTATTCTTTTGGTTTCTGTTTTGTCATTTGTCATTGATCTGAGTTATAAAGTCTCTCAAATTTGTTTCTTTTATAAAGAAATTTTTGAATATTATATTTTTGAATGGATTGTTCTAGTTCTGTACACTTCACTCTGCATCAGTTCGTAAAGGTCTTCTCAGTTTCCTCTGAAATAGTCCAACATTCATCATTAATTCATATTCCACAATTTATTTGGCCATTCTGGAACAGGAGAATGTCTCCTTAGTTTTTAATTATTTGTCACTATAAAAAAGGGCTGCTATGAATACCTTTGTTCATAGAAATCATTTTCCTCTTTCTTTGATTTCTTTGGCAATATGAGCCTGATAGTGGTTTTGTGTTTGTCCTTTGTTCTTGAAGAGGACCATGACATCAGGGAGCTGATGACATGACTTGCAGATGACTTTAATTTCAGTGAGGGGAGTGGGGCTTAAGGTCATCAACCTCACTTTCTTCTCCTGAGTCATCTGGGTCCAGTGGCATGATACTCATCAGGATGACTGGAGATGGCCTAGGATGCAATGTGAGACAGACCCTGGCCATTTCAGGTCAAGATCTTATCAAAATCTTACTTTGAGTGAGATACACCCATTCAATGAGTAGGCTTCTTTAAGTTACTCAAGAGATGGACCCTTTAATAAAAAAAATTCTAACCAGAGGGGAAGACCCTCAGGGTTCCCGGGTAAAAGAGAAACAAATTACTATTTAGTTATTACATCCAATCTGTGCTAGGTGGGTGGGGACTTTTTGTCCCAGTCTATGAGCTCCAGAGTGAATTGAGTTTAAGGGGTTTGATCTTTGAGCAAGAAATGTAGCCAGCAAACCCAGAGGGAAAACGGCAGCTTTTGGCCATGGAGTTTACCTTCCCCAGGTAGTGATATAATTGAGCCTAGTAGTGGTGTAATTGGGTCAAAAGATATACACAGTTTGGCAACATTCTGGGCACAGCTCCAAACTGATTTTCAGAATGGCTAGAATCAAACCAATTCACAGTTCATCAATAATGTATTAGTATTTGTAGCCCTTCCAACATTCATCATTTGCTTCTTTTCTCATCTTAGCCTGTCTGATGTTTTTATCCATTTTGAGGTGGAGTTTTAAAGTTAATTTAATTTACATTTCTAATTTTTATTGATTTAGAGCATTTTTCATATGATTGTTGATAGCTTGGCTTTCCTTCCTTTAAAAACTATCTGTTCATAGCCTTTAACAGCTTTTCAGTTGGAGTGGCTCTCATTCGCATGAATTTGAATCACTTGCTTATGTATCTTGAAAATGAGACTTTTATCAGAGAAATATATTACAAAAATGTATTCCTAGTTACCTGTTTCATTTCCAAGTTTTTGAGACTTTTTCATTTTATATGATCAAAATTGTCTTTTTTATCTTGTGTGGTCCTATTGCTTTAATCATGAACTCTTCCCCCATCCGTAGATCCTAATGGTAATTTCTTCCTTGTTCCTCTAATTGTTTATGATATGATATTTTATATCTAGGTCATATATTATTTGGAACTCATATTGGTGGATTGAGTGAAGTGATTGTTCTAAATACAATTTCTACCAGATTGCAGAACACTTTTCCCAGCATTTTTTGTCAAATAGGGAGTCCTTATCCTGTTGACTAATGACTTTGTTTTTGTTTTATTAAATTAAATTATTAAATAATATGCTATTGAGTTTGCTTGTTTCTTTCTCTAGGTTATGTACGTAATCTGTTCCACTTCCAGAAAGACTTGTCTTTCCACCTGTGTCTCTGTTCATTGTCTCTCTTGAACTGATAATACGTAGTTTTAATGATTACTGCTTTTTAATACAGTTTGAGATCTGGTCCCTCTTCCCACTCCCTGTCCCCCTCATTACTACCTTGATATTATTGACATTTTATTCCACATATAAATTTTGATATTTTTTCTAGCTCTTTAAACTTCTTTCAGGAGTTTGGTACATGGACACTGTATTTCAAGAAAAACTTCACCAATCTATTAGAACAAGAGGGCAAAGTAAAGATAGAAATTCCATTGATCACTTCCTGAAAAAACTCTGTAAAGAAAAGAAGTCCAAGGAATGTCATAGTCAAAATCTAGAGTTCCCATATCAAAGGAAATATGCTACAAGCTTCCAAACAGAATCAGCTTTAGTGCCAAGGAGCATAGTCAGGATAACTTAAGAGCCAGCAGCTTGAACTATAAATAAGAGATCTCAAAATATAATATTTTGAAAACCAAAAGAGAGAGGCTTACAACCTAATATAACTGACTCTATAGATCTGAGTATCATCCTACATGGGTAAAAATAAATCTTTAATAGAATAGTTTTTAACCACCCCTGATGAAAGTATAAGGGCTGAATAGGAATCTTGACATAAAAACACGAGTTCAGAGAAACCTAGGAAGATAAATTTCCTTGAGCAACTAATGAAGTAGTGCTAACATTCTAATAAGGGAAGCAGAAACAAATATTTCTGTAAAATCTTACTGTCTTCAAAGTATGTGGAGGGAGGTAAATAAGAAAAACAGAGCTGAGAGATAGTTTGAGTCTGCTCTGAGAGTTTGAAGAGGGACAAGAAAATGACGCACAAAAGGAATATACTAGTGTAGAAAGGAGGAAAAGGGGGTAGAACTTTATTTCTCATAGTAACAGTATATGAGAAGTATATATAAGCATAGAGGAAGAGGGCATCAGCTGAACCTCATTCTTACCTGACCCAAATTGGGATTGAACATCATACACACACACACACACACAGTTTGGTGTAGAAATACATTAAACTCAGTAAGTGAAAAGTAAGAATAGAGAGCATTCAATCAAGAGGATAATATTAAAGAGGAAATACAAGCAAAACAAACTACTTGACCCTAAAAGTGAAAAGGGGGGGTGGGGAAAGAGAAAACAAAGATTTTTATGATTGTTTATAATGATAATAAATTGTTTTTATATAAGGGAGTGCCTTAGATTGTCTCAGCCAATTGTGAAATGACTGAACAAATTGTAGTATAATTGTATAATAAAAGATTACGCTCTAAAGAAGAAAGATGATTTCAGAGAATCATAGACAGTATAAAGTGATGTGAGGAGAATCAAAAGAACAATTTATTAAAGAATAACAACATTTTTGAAAATAGAAGCAACTTGGAAAGACTTGAAAACTTTGATCAATGCAATGACCAACCATGTCTCCCGAGGACCTGTGATGAAGCATGGGCACAAGGTACAGAAAGATGGATGTCTTCTTGGATGTGGCTACTGGCCACAAGGTAATAGCTTTGAGTATTTAAATTCAAATTAAAATTTAAAAAATTGAATCTTGATTGTTTGACCTTGTTTATTTGTTATAAGGATTTTGTTTGCTTTTCAGTTTTTGATGAGGGACTGAGGTTAGCAATAGTTTTAGATATAAGTATATGTATTTTTGAGAGAGTTTATACATATATATATACTATATGTATGCATATATGTGTATATGTATGTATGTATATATGCATATGTGTGTATTTTTATGTATATATATGCATGTGTGTGTGTGTGTGTGTGTGTGTATATATATATATATATGAAAGAGAAAACCATTGAAACAGTCTTTTAAATACATAGAAAAAACAGAAGAAAGCTCAGAAGGAGGCTTCTATAAGCAGGGCAGTTTCAAAAGTAGTATGTAGAATTTATTGTATATGGAATATATTATAATGTATTATATAATTATATTAAAATTATAGTAATTATTTTAATTATATAACATTCTATATTTCATATTTTGCTTTTAAATATGCATTTCAAAGCAGGAATATGAAATGAGATGCAAAGTTTCATACAGAATCTTCTTTGTGTTCTGCTTTTTGTGTGGAAATACCTTTGAGTATTTAAATTCAAAATAAAATTAACATTAAAAATGCAAAGAGAGGAGAATTAATGAAAATCATTTATTAAGCATGTATTCTATGTTATGTACTGTGTTTAGTAATGAAGATATAGATAAAAAATAAGAAAGAGTACAGAAAGGAAATAAACTCCTTTGGCTGAACTTGTAGGGAGTAAGAAGGGGTAGTAATGTAGGAAGTCTGAAAGATAGGTTGGAGTCAGATTGTGCAGGGCTGTAAACAGAGGAGTTTATATTTTATTCCTAGAGGCAACAGGCAGCAACTGGAATTTGAATATAGTAGTGAATCTCAAACCATGTGATTCAGGAGCCTTTTAACAGTCTTAAAAAACAATCATAGACCCTCACTTCCCCACTCCACCCCACAAAGAACTTTTGTTTACGTAGGTTATATCTACCAATATTTACTGTATTAGAAATTAAAAGATCTTAGTATTATTGTGAATATTTTTTTACCTTGTGGGACCCCTGCAAGAGACTTGGTACTCTCAGAGATTCCCAGATCACACTTTGAGAACTTCTAGAATAGAGAAATGACATCATCAGATCTGTGCTTAAGGAAAATCAGTTTGGAAGCTTGTGAGGGATGGATGGAGTGGGGAAAGACTTAAGGCAACTAGGAAGTTATCGTTAGAGGTAAGAGGTGATGAGGGTCTAAACCAGGGGTGGAGAAGTGGCCCTGAGGCCACACGTGGCCCTCTAGATCCTCAAGTGTGACCTAATGACTGAATCCAAACTTCAAAGAACAAAGACACCCCTGGAAACCAAGGTAATAATTATCTGAGAGTAGGGAAAAAGGATTGGATTCATTTGTTGCAAGATACATCCAAAGGCAAAGTATGTCCAATTCATCAGTTTTCTGAAGTCATTATCCATCACCTCATTCAGAATTCTGTACACATATTTTATGTTCCAGAAAAATTCACATCCCAACACATCTCAACCTCTTTATGACTTTTCTGACAATTGCTATGAGAAAAGGAGTTCTTCTTGCCCTCATCCCCAAAAGTGAAAAATCCTTTCTTATTTTAAGACTCAACTCAGGTGCCACCTGTAAAAAGCCAGCATTATTCATATTCAGCTGAGGTGTTCATTTTCATTTCAAATTTTTCTTTCTTCTTTTTATTTCATAAATTAACCCATTTATTGTGTTATTCATTTATTGTGGAACTATGGGCTACAGATTTATTGTGGAACTATGGGCTACAGATATTTGATAAGAAGATTTTACTAGTCTTTTCAATTCTTTCAGTCTTCTGATAAGCAGATTTGACTGTGACTGCAGAGGTATTATAGGTCTATGCACCATCAGCTATTGTTTTCATACAGGATCCACAATTTAAGATACCCACAGCCTGTCTCTTCATTTGGTCTTGCCATAGAAGGAGCAAGTATTTGGCATGTTGTATATATATAAATTTCCCCTCTCTTACCCCTTCATTAATTCATTTCACTTCTCATGTCCAGCACCAAGCATAGCATTTCATACATTTTTTTTGAGGGGAGGAGTCTGCCCATCATTCCCAGCATTGAAAGTCTTTCCACCAATATGTATTGGCAACTTTTTTATACCTTATAGTCTGAAAGAATTGCTTAAGGGCACTATGGGGTTAAGTAACTTGCCTGTGGTCACATAACTGGTAAACATTAGAGATGATGTTTATCAAACAAGGGTATGGAGCAGCCAAAACTTGAACCTTACTTTCATCAATTAGTTAAATGAAGGAAGAATACACACACACACACACACACACATACACACACACACGCACGCATGCACGCACGCACAGAGTTTAGTGCAAATATCCATGTCACTTAACAAGAAACAAGAATGATAGGTGAGAAGGAAGAGGGAGGAAGCAGATAATGAGGAATCTTATCAGCATTCTTTTTCTTTTCTCTTTAAAATACTTATATATATACATTTTTAAAGAACATTTATTTTTACTTCCCACTTCTTTTCTTCCCCATTGGGTGAAAAACAAAACAAAATAATGTCCTTATAAGAAATGTGCACAATCAAATCTGGGAAGTCTTATATGAACTGATATAAAGTTAAATGATAGAACCAGGAGAACATCATACACAGTAATAGTGATATTGTAACAATGATCCACTATGAAAGACAGCTACAAAGAGTCAAGAAAATTCTAAAAGCGCAAGTCAGGTCATCATTTCTCTGATGTCATGATCTTCTTTGAAACCAAAGGACGAACACAGAAAGGACCTATGATGAAAAATGCTGTCCACTCCCAGAGGGAGAACTGATGATCTTTGAATGCAAATTGAAGCACACTTTTTTCACTTTATTTTTCTTGCCTTACTTTTTCAACATGGTTAATATAGAAATATGTTTTGTATGACTTCACATGATTCAAGAGGAAATGTAAGAATTGCCCTTTGATCTGAACAACAGAACTTTTGGGTATGCCCCTGGTTGGAGCTCCAGTGGAATGCTGCTAGACTCAGCCATTGTCACCTAATTGAAAAGTTAGGATCTGGATCCTAACTGGATCTGAGATGATGTTTCACTTTCCTAGAAGCAATAGGGAACCACTGAAAATTTTAAGTGAGGTGACATCATTGTATATATTATAGAATAATTTAGTGAAATATGTATAGAGGGGAGGGACTGGGGGATAAATAAAAAATACTGAAAGAAGCAGGCAATCCAACTTGACACATTAGGTTGACTTTTTAAGATTTTCAGTGACTGGGAAAGAGTATATAGGCTTTAGGAAGAAACCAAGAAATGGTGTGGAGATTATAAATTTTTTTTAATAAGGCCATTGTAATGTATTTTTCCCTTAAATGATTGTTTCAAAATTTTTATGGACTTAAAAAAAACAAAGCTGGTTATTTTCAATGAAGTAACCTTTTAATTCTATTTTGAGAGGCAGTGTGGGAGAATTGGATAGTGGGCTAGCCTTGGTATTATAAAGATGTAGGTTCAAGTCTTACCTCTAACATACATTGCCATTGTGACGATAGCTGAATCATTTAACTTCCCAGTGTCTAAGGCAAGAATGTGCTTGTAAACATTGCTGGCAAACATTAAACAACTTGATTACACTGACACACTTTTAAGTTTAATCTATATTATTTATACTTTCTCCATCACTTTCTTAAGCACAGAGAACCAACAAAACAAACCAGTCCTGATTTATACTGTTTGCTGATTGCTGAGGAAAAAATACTCACATTGAAATGTGGGTACAAACTGACTTTAGAAGATCCTGACCCCAGGTAACTCTCTAAGACAAGTTGTTCTGCATTGGCAAAGGGTGTTTCTATGCCTAGAATTACCCTTACCAATGAAATCAAAAGACCAGAATAGCAAAAGCAGCTTTCTATTATGGGCAACAAATTAGATATATGATATTAGCAAACTTAAATACTTTTCTAATTTATGCCTGACTTTAATGAGTTATATAGGCCTGCATGTTTCTGTGTTTTAAGAAAATGGAATAACATGCAGTCAAGGGTGAATTAAACTCTTTTACTTTTGGCTAGTCAGGTAAGTTACATTTTTAGAAAATGCTTTGCTATTAAAACTTGTTCAGGAATTGGCTGTGTTTTTAACTATAAAACTGATAAACAATTTTACAACTTTCATGAAGGCTCTATCTGAAGTAGTTAAATCATATAAAAAGCAGGCAGCAGGAAGTACAGTGAACTCCTTTCCTCCCAAAAAAATTACTTTATAACAGATCTGAAAAACATATCAGACTGAATCCTGACCAGGAAATCCAAGAAAATGCACGAATTATTTTTCCTATGATGATTGGTATGGAAAAATAGAAAGGTCTATAGACATAATAGAAAGGACCGGGCCAGGAGCACACCATGATAAAGACTGAAGCACAAGGGTAAAGCTATGTACCTGGGCAAGGGAAGATGCCACTCTCACACCAGAGCACTATGATGGAATCCATCACTCAGTTCTGGGTCACAAATCTAGGTCAGACTGAGCAGAGTACCTGTATCCAGAGGTAGCATTCTGTGGTAGGGAGCAGTCATTGACCATCAGCTGAGTACCTAAAGAGGAATTCAGAATCAAGCAGCAGAGGTGTAGGTTAGACCCCTGAGGAACAGAACATGGTTTCTAGCCCAGAATGAAGCCTGCAGCACAATAATTGGGGCTCAAATCTCAGATAAAGGGGAACCTGCAGTTCTAAACCTGAGAACCAGCAGTTTCCCATCAGGCTGTAATGGGCTGAGTCGAGCAGCATCTACTATTGCTCATACGTAGATCCAGGTCAGAAACTTGTAGAGTGTGGAGAAGGAGTGTATCAATCAGACTTTGTCCTGGATCAGATCACTTTGGGAGCACTGAAATGTTGTAGTTCCCTAGCCTGAGCTGTCCTTGAGATCATGAAATAATACAATACAGTATTCCAAGAAAGCAGCAACAGACTTTCTCTTCAGAAGTATGCAGAGTCTGCACTTAACATTAAATGTTAAGTCAGGAAGTTGACTGGAAGAATGAGTAAACATACAAAAACAAAACCCTAAAAAGCTGTTATGGTGGCAGAGACACTCAAAACACGAAAGGAAAAGAAAAGTGACTCCAAAACATTTACAAACAAAGCCCCAAAGAAAATTATAGTTTGGGTACAAATTCAACTAGAATTCTTAGAAGAGATGATACAAGAGTTAAAAAGAAAAAGTTAATACTGATTTTATAAATGAAATAAGAGTGGTAGAGAAAAAAAATTGGAAAAGAAATGGGAATTACGGAAGAAATTGGAAAGGGGATTAACCACTTATCACAAAACTTTGACTGAGCAATAAATTCTATAAAAATCAGAATAGAGCAAGTAGAAACTAATAACTCCATGAGAAAACAAGAAAATTTAAAATAAAATTAAAAAATGAAAAAATAGTTGGAAATTAAGATATCTCATAGTAGAAACAACTTATCTGGCAAGCAGGTCAAGGAGAAAAAAACTTAAAATGCATTGGACTACCTGAATGTCAAGACCAATCCCCTGCCCCCCCAATCATAAATCTTAGAACTTTCTCCATCTCTTAGGACCAGAGGGCAAAGTAGAACTAGAAAGAATCCACTGGCCAACTCCTGACCTAAATCCTAAAATAATATCTCCCAGCCAAAATTTAGTTTCCAGGTCAAAGAAAAAACACTGCAAGCTACCAGAAAGAAAAAAAAACACAAGTATGGAAGAGCCACAGTATGGATCACACATGATTTAGCAACCACCACTTTAAATGAGTGGAGAACTTGGAATATAATTACTTCAGAAGGCAAAAGATGTAGACATACAGGAGGAAAAAAAAATATCTTTAACTAAAAAAGGACTTTCAATCATGCTTGATAAAGGGGCCATAGCTATATAAAATCTTTGAAGTTCAAACACAGGAGTTAAGAGAAATATAAATAGGTGAACACAAATGAGCAATCACAAAGGACTAAAAAAAGGATAAATTATTTATGTTCAAATATGAGGAGATTACATATGTGTCCCCTCTGAACTTTATTACCATGAATGATCATAGGGGGATTCTAATTGCATAAGGACTACGGATGTTTCTGTTATGTTCAGAGAATCTCTGTAGAAGAACAGAAAGAAAGGAGTAGAGGAACACCCTGGATGAGTGCGGGGGAGGAAAGGAAGGTTAGGGAAAATTATCTCACATAATTGGGGTTGCAAGTAAACATCTATACAAATGAGGAGGGAGTGTAAGGGGAGGCTGACACTTCAACCTCATTCGCATTTGAACTGATTAAAAGAAGGAGGAATACATATACACAGAGTTGGGTATAGAAATACATTTCACTCAACAGGAAACAAGAGGGAAAGATGAGTCCTAAGCTAAACAAACTCTAAGGATATAGAAAGATATTTATGGCTCTTTTTAAGGTGGCAAAAAATGGGAATCCAAGGAGCTACCCATAAATTGCAGAATGTCTGAACAACTTATGATATATGTAAGTCATAGAATACAATTGTTTTGTAAAATATGATAAAATGGGATGGTTTTGGAAAAATCTGGGAAGACGTATGAATTTATACAGACTGAAATGAAAAGAACTAGGAGAACAATTTATATAATGACAATAGTAAAATAAAGACAAACAACTTTGAAATAATTAGGGACTCTCTTCAGGATAAGGGTCAACCACAATTTTAGAGGACTGATGATGAAATACGCTACCCATCTCATAGAGAGGTGGAGTCAGTTCAGAATTTATATAGATAGATATATAGCATATATATAAATATAAAATAACTATATGGATATGACCAATGTGGAAATTTGTTTTGCTTGACTATACATGTTTGTAACAAGTGCTTTGTTCTTTCATTCTTGAGTGGACTGAGAAAAGGAGGGGGGAGTTGGACTGGGAAGAAGAGAATGTGAATTTTTGCTGATTGAAAAAGATAAAATATAATTTTAAGAACCTCCCCCAAACCCCAAAAATAAATTGCATGAAAAAATACTTCAATTTAAAGAGAAAATAATTACATGCTAGAAATTATTTTGAATTGTCTTTTTAGGAAATTGTGGTCTCTGGAGAGCTCGGTCTTAGAAACATTCTTACAATAATGTTCATTATTCTTTGAGATACTGAAACTTGCTCTGTTACTGTCTTAAGTTCGTAGCATTATTAGTGTCTTCAACTTCTTTCTGAAATATTTTGAGAAATTCTGAGGCTGTGAGGAAACAGATGTTTTGAATTTGTTTCATTGAGCCTGTTTTTTTGCTGCCAAGATGTGACTCTTGACTGTACCAGCTGAAGGTATCAGTTAATTGATTTTAGTTGCTATTTAACTAAATTAGATATTTGATCAACTGCATCTTTTTTAGGGATATGTTAAATCACGTGAACTTTTAGAAGTCTCCCCTGGCATTGATTTAGGGTTAGAACCTGAGCTTGGTTGACTTCTAACTAGCAATTTTTCTCATTTTCTTGGGAACAGATGTGTTTGTGTGTCCGTCCTTCGTTGCTGAAGAAGACCGTGTCATCAGAGAAATGATGACATGACTTGCACTTGACTTTGTTTTGAGTGAGGGAGGGCTGTGCAAGTCACCAGCCTCATTTGTCCTCCAGAGCCATCTGAATTCAGTGACCAGATATTCATCAGATGACTGGAGATGATCCAGGATGAGACAACTGGGGTTAAGTGACTTGCCCAAGGTCAGTTAGTGAGTGACAAGTGTCTGAGACAAGATTTGAACTCAGGTCCTCCTGATTCCTGCACTGATACTCTATCCACTGCACCACCTAGCTGCCCCTTGGGATCAGATACTAATAGGAAAAGCATCAGGTTCACACAGTGGCATTTTCAGGGTGGATTTCCTATCCTATGAAATTCATAATGAGAATGTAAATGGCTTACTGAATGGATTATCCTTATCACACATTAAAAAATAAATAAAAACAATAAATAATTAAGTAGGAAATATATTAAATGTACATATAAAGACATTTAATTGAGATGTTTTGTGTCATGTAAATTTTTCATATACAAATGAAGCTCTATTGAGGGGGAGAGTGTTTTATTGTTTTTTTAGATTTAAAGTGAGTCTCTGTTACTAGTGTGGGAGAAGCTTCCAGAATCCTAAAAATAGTAAACAAGAAGTCAAAAAACATCAATGAAGTCAAAGGTCTGCTTTTTTTTCTATTTAAATGAGAATAGCTACATATGTTATCCTGGTAGACTCAAAACTTTATTCCCACAATGCAGATCCATTTTTCAGGATATTCCCTAATATTGTCTTTTAAAGTTTGGGTTCTGAAAGAAATTACTTGAGAAGGACCAATTAAGCTCAATTCACAGACACACACACACACAAATATGTATGTGTATATTTGTGTGTATATATGTATGCATACACAATTGAATGTGTATGTTTATTTTCTGCAAATTAACCTTGTTTCCTTTCCAGAAACCACAACATAATTTTTATCAGGTTCCTGAGATTAAGTGATGACAAGGATGATAAGACAAGTACCCTTAAAGTTTTGGAGTAAAGTTTTTTTCTCTCTTGAATATATTCTTAGTACACATTTTATTTATATTATTCCGTTTAAATGTCATCTTTATTTGTTTCTTGAGCAACTAATTGACTGCTTCAAAGGAATTTGGCTGTCTACTATTAAGCAGTGTTGAAAAAACTGAATTCAGAATTCTGCCAGTTTATTGATCTTTCTTTTTTTGAAGGCATTTGAGGTTAGTTGAACTGCCCAGGGTCACACAGATAGTAAGTATCTCAGGCTAGATTTGACTCCAGGTCAGTGCTCTATTCACTGAAACACCCAGCTACCCCAATACTGACAATTTAGTAGAATTTTTTTCCAAGTTTGGGATTTCCTTAGTGTTATATCAAAAAAGAGTAAGTTTTTATTTTTGCCTTTACTAGGTATTACCAATGGTAGTACAATTTCTAGGTATCTATATTTATTTAGTACCACTAATATACTTATAAAATTTTTTAAAATTTTATTTATTTTTAGTTTTCAATATTCATTTCCACAAGATTTTGAGTTCCAAATTTTCTCCCCATCTCTCCCCTCCTTGCACCCCAAGACATTGTGCATTCTGATTACCCCTTCCCTCAATCTTCCCTTCCTTCTATCACACCTCTCCCTTCCCTTATCGCCATCTCTTTTCTTGTAGGGCAAGATAGATTTCTATACCCCATTAAATGTATTTCTTATTTCCTAGTTGCATACAAAAACAATTCTCAACACTTGTTCCTAAAACTTTGAGTTCCAACTTCTCTCTCTTCCTTTCTACCCATCTCCACTGAGAAGGCAAGCAATTCAATATAGGCTATACATCTGTAGTTATGCAAAAGACTTACATTATAGTCATGTTGTGAAAGACTAACTATATTTCCCTCCATCCTATCCTGCCTTCCATTTATTCTATTCTACCTTTTGACCTTGTCCCTCTCCAAAAGTGTTTACTTCTAATTACTCTCTCCTCCCATTTACCCTCTCTTCTATCATCCCCACACACCCCACTTATCCCCTTCTCCCTGACTTTTCTGTAGTATAAGACAGATTTTCATGTTACTCCCTCCTTAAGCAAAATGTGATGAGAGTAAGCTTCACTTTTTCCCTTCCTTTCCCTTTTCCATTGAAAAAGCTTTTTTTGTCTCTTTTATGAGAGATAATTTACCCCATTTCATTTCTCCATTTCTCCTCCCGATATATTTCTCTCTTATCCCTTAATTTTATTTTTGTAGATATCATCCCTTCCTATTCAACTCACCCTGTGGCCTCTGTCTATATATATATTCCCTCCAACCACCCAAACACTGAGAAAAGTTTCAAGAGTTACAAATATCTTTCCATGTAGGAATGTAAACAGTTCAAATTTAGGAAGTCCCTTATGATTTCTCCTTCCTGTTTACCTTTTCATGTTTCTCTTGATTCTTGTGTTTGAAATTCAAATTTTCTATTCAGCTCTGGTCTTTTCATCAAGAACACTTGAAAGTCTTCTATTTCATTGAATGACCATTTTTTCCTCTGATATATTATACTCAGTTTTGCTGGGTAGGTGATTCTTGGTTTTAATCCTAATTCCTTTGACTTCTGAAATATCATATTCCAAGTCCTTTGATCTCTTAATGTAGAAGTTGCAAGACCTTGTGTTATACAGATTTTATTTCCACAATGCT
>CM053773.1:30646849-30682888 GCA_028658325.1 Potorous gilbertii
GATCTCTTTTAGGAGATGTTCAGTGCATTCTTTCAATATGTATTTTACCCTCTGGTTCTAGAATATCAGGACAGTTTTCCTTGATAATTTCATGAAAGATGATGTCTAGGCTCTTTTTTTTTGATCATGGCTTTCAAGTAGTCCCATAATTTTTAAATTGTCTCTCCTGGATCAATTTTCCAGGTCAGTTGTTTTTCCAATGAGATATTTCACAGTGTCTTCTATTTTCTCATCTTTTTGGTTTTGTTTTGTAACTTCTTGGTTTCTCATAAAGTCATTAGCTTCCATCTGCTCCATTTTAATTTTTAAAGAACTATTTTCTTCAATGAGTTTTGAAAATACCTGTTCACCAAGAAAATAATCTTCTATAGTTTTATTTTTTTTCCCTTTTGGGGGCCATTTTCCCAGTCAGTTATTTGACTTTTGAGTCCTTTCTCAAGTGGAGGGTATACTCTAGGGATCTGTAAGTTCTCAGTTCCTCCAAGGTGGCATAATCAAGGGAGAGGAATTTACTCCTCTCCTGACCTGCACTATGATGTGGAAGCAACCATAAACTTTTCTGCCCAGGATCTACAAGTGGAATTCCCTCTCTGGAGCCTCTGCCAACTCCATCACACTAGTGCTCCTCCTCACCCCAGGTCCACCACTCAGGACTGAGATCCAGATCAGCCAAGCAATTCCCTCAGGGTCTTTAGGCCAAGGGCTCTAGAAATGGATGCTGTGCCACAGTGGCTGCCACTGCCCTTGGCCCAGTGTCAGGGCCTGACCCTGCTCCCTTCTTACCCGGATGAAAGAGCTTTCTTACTGGGCAGACTTTGTAGCTGTCTTTGATGTTTGTGGGTTGAGAAATCTGGGAACCTCAGCTACTACCTGTGATTCCTCACCTTGAAACCTGCTCCAGTCCTGTCTCTGCCATGCAGCTCAACCAAGGCTGAGCTGTGCTTCATGGACTGTGCTCCGCTCTGAGACTGGTGTGACAGACTTTTTCTGTTGATCTTCCAGGCTGTCTTGAACTAGAAATCTCTTTCACTCTGCTGTTTTGTGACTTCTGCTACTCCACAATTTGTTTAAAGTCATTTTTAACAGGTATTTTATGGGCTATGGGGGGAGGGCTACAGCAGATCCATCCTTCTACTCTGCCATCTTGGCTCCACATACATAAATTTTATAATAATTAATCTCATGAAATTGCCATCATTTTGATTCATCATCTGAGGATAATTTTGTAGGCAAGAGGAAGACTCTTTAGACATTTTCCCTCACTAATGAGATTCTTTGCATGCCAGAACCTTGGCACATTTGTAATCTGAAATTTAAGTTTTGGTAGATATAAAAACGTAGGATCTTGGCTATAGATTAAATAATAATAATAACTGACATTTAAAATTTGCTATATAACTCAGGTCCATTATATCATCTGATCCTCACAAAAATCCTATGAAGTACTATAGATATCATTTTCATTTTACAGATAAATAAAGAGGTCAGAATAGGTAAACAACGTGCCTGGTCCCATAGCTAATTAGTATAGGAAATAGGATACAAAGCCAGGGCTTTCTGACTCAAAATCCAGTGCTCCATCCACTTTGTAGAACCGAAGGACCCCTGATTAAAGAAGCACTGGGGTAGCTCCACCAACCACCTTTGTTTAGGTTATTCAATCAGAAGAGAAATTCTGAAGCAGTATTGCCAGTGATGCTAAGTGGTGCGGTGGATAGAGTGCCAGGCCTAGAGTCAAGAAGATTCATCTTACCGGCCTCAAACCCTAGCTGTGTGGTCCTGGGCAAGTCACAATACCTTGTTTGCACAGTTTCCTCATCTGTAACGTGAGCTGGACAAGGAAATGCTAAACCACTCCAGTATCTTTGCCAGGAAAACCCTAAATGTGGTGCAAAGAATAGGGCATGACTGAAATGACTGGACAACCAGTGATGTTCTTGGTAGAATCTATCTCATTATGTCAATAGTGCAAACCTGTTCAGGCTATCATCATGCCTTAAAAATACCTTTAATTTTGCAGAAATTCTCAGAGATTTATGTACTTTTGGGTAAGAGAGCCAAGGGATATAGCCCTATCTGAATCTTCACTGAAAATATAGATGTGAAAGAAATAGATTTGAGCCTGTTCATAATATTTTAGTTATAATAGTTTCACTTCAAAGGTAAGTCTAATCATGCTTCCCAACTGTAAATGAAAAATGCTGCAGTGCCTTCATTACCATCCTCTTATTGAGGAGAGCAGAAACTCCATTTATGATAGGGACCAAGCAGGGATCTCAGCCAAGGCTTGCTCTCTAGAACCTCTCCCAGGACAACCTGGAGAATAGGGGGAATATTCCTAGCCCAAAAAGAAAACTCATTTGAATGAGAGCAGAAGAAAACCAGTTATATTTATGAAAAATTAGCAAAACTTTTAACAAAAACAAGCATGGTTTGGAAATGTTACGAGTGTTATTTAGATTCCTCCAGCAATACCTTAATTAACTGGAATTTTTGGAGAATGGAATGATCTATTTGGTGGAGTATTTTTTTTTGAGGGGGAAAAGGGGGAATTAACTGAAGGTTAAATTTTAGTCCAATAACTTTAGTCAAAAGTACAGTATTTACCTTTTAATATTTCTATGATTCAGAATTTTGTGTTGATTTCAGAATTGTCATTATAAAAACTAATTCTTATTATGAAGTATTATAGATATAGAAAGAGATTGAGCTGGATGAAAAATGTCTTTATAATAGCCTAGGAACCTCTGAAATTTTTCCTTACTAAGTTGTAAAAATTAGACTATAGTACTTTAAGATATTTTTTAAAAATATTAATATCCTGTTTAAAAACATTACCTTTATTTCTGAATATTCCTTTCCCTTCTTTTCCCTTCCCTTCCCATGCCTTCCCTTCTTTCCCTTTACTTTTTCCCTTCCCTTCCCTTTCACTTTTCTTTTCCCATTCCCTTTCCCTTTCCTTCCTTTCCCTTCCACTGCCTTGTCTTGTCTTCCCTCTCGCTTCCCTCTCCCTCTTCTCTCATCTCCTCTCTTCTCCTCTCCTTTCTATTTTTTTTATTCCAGTGGGGTAGGTCATGGCAGCTACGTGACCCTGGGCAAGTCACATAACCTCTATTCTCCCTAATTTCCTCAACTGTAAAATGAGGAGAATAACAGTATCTCCCTAATTTCCTCAACTGTAAAATGAGGAGAATAACAGTATCTGCCTCACAAGGTTGTTGTGAGAATCAAATGAAATAAAATTTACAAATCTCTCAGCATAGTGCTTGACCCATGGTAGGCACTTTATAAATTTTGATTCCTTTCCCTTACCTTTCTCTAATCAATAGAAGTAGTCAGGAATAGAGTACTAGGCTGAGCCAGGTTAGTCTGAGTCTGAATCCACCTCCACAACTTAACTGCAGTGTGATTAGACAAGTGACTTTACATGGGGCTAACAGTAATTTTAGGACTCACCTCAAAGGGTCACTGGACAGCTCCAAGGAGATAATCTACATAAAGTGTCTTACCTACTGGAAAATTCTATATAACTCAGCTATCATTACTTGGAAGCAGTTATGAATCTGGGATCTAAGGCAGATCTGGAGTATCCTGATGGAAGACTTTGATAAGGAGAGGAGATGGGATTCTCCCTCTCCAGATATACTAGGGAAACTCTTTATAAACATGAATGTGTTAACCATTCCTATCACTGAAGTAGGACTTTCTGTGCAAGTCTAAATATCTGACCAGGAGGTGAGTGGTTGTTTTCCAGCCACGCCCTTTCTCCATTCAAGACTAGGCCAAAATTTGGTAATGTTATTGGCCTGCCTACTACAAACTCCTGACTCTTTGCTATACGATCCCTAAAGGCACTATAAATAAAAGTGAATTCTGACATGATTAACCTTATAGCAGTTCTACTATCTGGTCTGCATATGCTCTGGGAATTCCATGAATGAACGATTTTTTAGACCCTATATAAGGCCCAAATATTTTTCAGTTTTACAATAGAGGTTTTTTGTCTTCTGGTTTTGGAATTTTCATGCAGACTCTCTCTCTGTGACTTGGCTGTATCAGAACATTGTAATAAAACACAATCCTTTGGAGACTGACTAGAAGAAGCTGGGAACATTAATAACTCTCTTTTTTTTATTCTTGGCAAGTGTTTTGTGGTACTACAGCAGAACAAGAATCCTGAGTGAGATTTTCAGACTAAGGGCTTGGTTCCTGTTCATCTTAGCCTGACCTTGTTGTTTGGGGGTGGTATACACCGACGTAGCTCATTAGATCCTGGGTTTAGAGCTACATGGTCTTGAAGAGCTCATATAGCCTCACTCTCATTTTACAGAAGGAGAAACTGAGGCACAGAAAGGTTAAATGAGAACTTAAATTATGTAGGTTGTAGGGGACAGTTGAGATTTGAACCCAAGCCTGATTCCAAATCTATCACCCTTTTAGTCAGCTATTCCAAGTGGGGACTCATTAATTAAACTTTTCCCTTAAAAATGCATGTCTCATTTAATTCAATAAGCACCCTAAAAACTAATTCCATTCTTTCCCACCCCTTCTGCCAGTTTCACATCAAAAAGAATTTTAAAGAAATGAGAGGATGGTATTAGCATACATATATGCTTATTCAAAATCTAAAAGGGCTACATAGACACAAATTTTCATTGATCCTAAAATAATTATTTCTTTTCTAGATATATCTTCTCTCAAAATTGTAACAGTTGATTTTTTGGAAAGTGCTTAGTAAGTCGATATGTCTATATTTTTATTTTGACACATATCTCTAATTTCAGCAGGAATGAGGAAATTGCCTCTGCCACTGCCAGTCTGGGCCACTGTTCTTTCATGTATATACTCTTAGACAGTGACGGAGAGGTCAACGGACTTTCCTAGGGGAACACAGCCAGGATGTATCAGAGGTGGTAAGACTTTGAACTTGTCTCTCCACCTGTCTTCCATTCTGCTTCTCAGTAAGGTCCTTCAAATAAATATATTTCTATTTTAAAACTTAAAGAAAAGCTCAGCCTACTGTTTTTGAATTTTTTTTCTTATTTGCCAAGTAAAGAAATGTATTCCTCTCATCTCACAAACCAAAACTGTTTTATCTCCTACGGTACCAGAATAACGATGGGCTCTGCACACCAGCTGGGTGTGTCACAAACGTTCAAGGGGTAACTGACAAAGAACAACAAAATCTTTAAGTTAATTTTGGAGTTGTGCCCTTTGTCTAAACTAGAGGAACAAAGGGAAATTTAAGTTTAAGGTTGCATCTTCTTTTTCTTGAAGTGTTATGGAAGGAGTGAGGAACCTGTGGTCTAGAGTCCACATCTGGTCTTCTAGGTTCTTGAGTGCAGCCTTTTGACCAGGTTCAAGTTTTACAGAACAAATACTTATATTAAGGAGATTTGCTCTGTGAAGTTTGGATTCAGTCAAAGGGCCACACTTGAGGACCTAGAGGGCCACATGGGGCCTTAAGGCCACAAGTTTCCCACCCCTGTGCTATGGTTTTTAAAATTAATATTGTCATGGCCACACAGAGGTACTATATAGTTTCCTTTATAGAAAATCTTTCAAACTACTCAGAAGCGTGCATTTGTTCTTGAGGAAACCATGTGGAATCCAAAGGAAATATTCTTCTCAATGATAGTCTTCTGTTAACTATTCAGAGACCAATTATTCAATTTGTGGATCACTTAGTTATCTTTGTATCCTTCTGCCTGCTCATCGTTATGACCATTGTTCCAACTGTTATATCTTGGCAGCATTGGCAGGATGGTGAAATTACTGACTAAGAAGAAGTTAAAGGATGTCTTTGCTATTATGGTCCTTGAGAGTCTAGGAGAGCCCTGCATTCAGTGCCTCATCATGCTCTGGGAAGAATGCTCTATTAATTGCCTTATAAAAATTTTCATTAATTCCCTAGGAGCTTCAGTAGCTAACTACATTCAAAAAGGCCTGAGTCTTACTGCCAGAAATAAATAATCCTCAGTAAGCTCTGCTGCCATTGTCTGGCCCTGAAATGCACTTAGGAATTTTGTCTTACTCTTTCAGGGCCTTATTCAATGAGAATTAGAATATCCGAAGACTGACCAGTGCTACTACTATCCCTACTACCTTCACGACCACTTAATCTAGCACAGCAAGGTTTGCGAAGCACTTTACAGATGTTCACATTTGATTCTCATTAAGGTTGGTGCTATTATTGACCTAGTTTTACCTATCAGGAAACCAAGGCTGCGAGAGACGAAGTAACTTGGGGAAAGGGTCACCTCACTAATAAGTGTTTGAAGCAAAATTTGAACTCAGGTTTATCTTAATTCAAGTCCAAGCCCTCTGTGTGCTGTGCCACCTAGTTGCCTTTTAAAATGAGATTTTCCTCTCTTGGACTACATACTCCCTCTACTCCACTCTCTTCCCATTATAGAAATCTTTGATTCCCCTCTTTCCTTTTTATCCCCTTCTTCCATATATCTAATTAAATCCTATAATTTCTACTTCTCCATTTCTATTGACCGAACTGTCCATATGGGTCTTTTTACTCTTTCTTTGAACTTTTTGAGGTACCAATCTAGTAGCAATATCACTGGGCCAGAGGGTTTGCACAGTTCAATAGCTTCAAGGGCATAGTCCCAAATTGCTTTGCAGAACGTCTGAATCAGTTCTAAGTTTCACCAACGATACATCAATGTACCTGCTTCCCCACCATCATCACCTCAGTATTTATTTCTTTTCTTTGTCAATTTTGCCAATTTGAGACATATGAGGTAGAAATTTCATGTTATTTTACTGTACATTTCTCTAATAATGAATGATTTGGAACATTTTTTAACGTATGTGTTGATAGCTAATTGTACCTTCCAATGGTCTCCATGCAGATAGTTAATTTTTTTATTATGATATGGTAAGTGTGGTTTTAAGAGTTTAGTCTTTATCTTAAAAATTTGGATGTTTCCCCCTTTTTTTTGTTTTGCTTGTGAATTTTAATTAAGATTTTGGGGTTACTGGGATTAAAATGGCAGTACAGTTGGATAGAGTGTGGACCTGGAGTAACACTGACAAGTTCAAATCTGGTCTCAGATACTAGTTTCGTGACCTTGGACAAGTTACTTATACTCTGCCTCAGTTTCCTTATCTGTTAAAAGGACATAACAATAGCATCTGTCACCCAGGGTGGTTGTGAGGATCGAATGAGATAATTTCCATAAAGCATTTGGCAAAACTTAGAGTGCTATGCAAATGCCAGTTACTATTATTGCTATAATTCTAAGTTGCAATAATCTTTGTCATCCGTTTCTTTTTATTTTTGCCACTCAAAACTCCTTCCTTCCACTTTTGAAGGAAAAGAATGAATTTAACTGTCTGGAATATGTATAACTAAGCTGCTTGTTTTTAAACCCAAGAGACTTATGTAATTTTACATGGCAACATGTGCTAAAACTTTTGGAGGGCGGAGATAGAATGAAGAAACAAACATTTGTTCAAACCTCAGAAGTGTGCTCTCTACTTTTCAAGAGAGCAATTTGTGAGCAAAACATATTCCAGGCCAATTTGGTCACTGTAGGATTCATAAGCTCACCCATTGGCCAGATTCTTCTCCACCCCAGACCTAAAGCTTGTAAATATCTTGTTTAAATCATTGACTTAAGCAGTTCATTCCTTTCCAATATGGCTTTCATAGATGACATCTTTATGTGGCTGAATTCCTCCCTTTTCTTTCTCCCCCCTGCACTTTGGGCTTTCTTCCAGTTCTTGATGTTTCATATTGTAAATAAGTCCTTAAAAAAAAGTTTCTTTCCCCTGAATTCAGGTTATTATGGAGATCAGTTCTTTCAAAACAACTCTGGAGAATCAAGAGCATACTTTTACTTAGGGTTAAAATAATGGTCTGGTGTTTTTTTAATCTAATATCTGAATATCTACAGTTTCAGTAATGTCTTAATATAATTCAGTAACAAATAAATTTTTACTGAATCATATAAATATTAAGCATTTCCCTCCTTCTTCCATTCTGTTTCAGTGGAGAAGATGCAAAAATATCAACATGCCTACTAAAATCATATGTATTTTAAAATATATAGAGCCACGCTAGCCATTAGAGTAGACCACAAAGTTCATTTTTGGTTATGTAAATGAAATTAGCACTACTTGTTACACTGGATTATTTTATTTTTCTTTTTTAGTAACTAGGATTTAATTTTTCCAATTACAGGTAGAGATATGTTTCAGCCTTCATTTTTTATAAGATTTTGAGTTTTAATTTTTTTCTCCCTCCCTCTGTCCTATCCATCCTCCCCAAGATGGCAAGCATTTTGATACAGGTTATACATGTGCAATCATGTAAACATAGTCACATTAGTCATGCTGTGAAAGGAGAAACAGAACAAAAGGGAAAAGTCACAAAAAAAAGTAAAAATAGTCTGCTTCTATCTGCATTAAGACTCCATAGTTCTTTCTCTGGATGTGAATTAGCATCTTCTGTCATGAGTCTTTTGAAATTGTCTTGCATCATTATATTGCTGAGAAGAGGAAAGTCAGTCATAGTTGATTGTTGTACAATGTTGTTGTTACTGAGTACAATGTTTCCCTGACTCTGATGACTTCACTCAGCATCAGTTCATACTACATTTCTTATAGAACAATAGTAATTTCTTTGTATTCATATACCACAACTCATTCAGCCTTTCCCTAACTGATGGGCATTCCCTTAATTTCCAACTCTTTGCTACCCCAAAAAGAACTTCTTTTTGTACATGTAGGTTATTTTCCCTTTTTTATGATTTCTTTGGGATACCGACTTAGTAGTGGTATTGCAGAATTGAAGGGTATGCACAGTTTGATTGCTCTTTAGTCATAGTTTCCAATTGCTCTCCAGAATGGTTGGATCAGTTCACAATTCCATCAACAATGCATTAGTGTCCCAGCGTTCCAACAGCTCCTACAACTTTATCATTTTCCTTTTCTATCATATTATTCGATACGATAGATGTGTGGTGATACCTCAGAGTTGTTTTAATTTGTATTTCTTTAATTAATAGTGATTTAAAGTATTTTTTCATATGACTTTTTTCATATAACTTTAATTTCTTCATCTGAAAATTGCCTGTTCATATCGTTTGATCATTTATCAATTACAAAAGATTATTTTCGTAGGTGCTTTTAGATCAGGATATATTTATTACAGATGAGCCAGACTGCTACTAAAATATTTATGAAATTTCTTAAGGTAAGAGTCACTACTTTTCTGGACAAAACTCTTCCACGTATTTTGACTCCAATGTCAGATCTCTATCACTATAGCAAGTTGCCTTTCAAATTATTACAGTATTTCATTTTTAAAAGTTTCTTTAGATTAGTTTAGCTAGATTTTGGGATTAGCCTGTTACAACTATCCTTTCAATGATACAAAGACATTAAAGATAGGAATAACGATAAGCGCAAACAGCATGATTAGTGAGAATGATATGGCTGACTAGCCATTGACCAACCAACCAGCACTTCAAGAGAGACAAATGTATACACAGAAGTATAAACCAAAAAACTGAGATATTTTTTTCCCCAATTCTGGTCTGGAAATGTAAGTACAAGGTCTGTCATCAGCTAGCTGTGTTTCCTTGGGCAAATCATCCAATGAGCCTTAATGGGTATAGCTTCAAAATGAAAGGGATTTAATTAGATAATTTCCAAGGTCTCTTCAAGTTCTTTGATTCTATGTAACTGGTACAAGTGCACTGTGTACTATAAGCTTAAACATAATTCTGTGGCGGTCTTGGGGTTGTTCTAGTGCTTAATATATGCTTGCTGGTCCATTGATGAGGGTCATCCCTGTTTTTTTGGTTTGAACTCCTCTACAGCCAAACTTAAGAGGGTCCTTGCATCCCCACAAAATGAAACAGTGCTACAGAAACCCCTGTTACATTCATAAAACCCCACATGGCTGGCTGAATGTCTAAGCATAAATCCTGTGTAATGTTTCCTGTTAAAGTTTAACTCAAGGTAATTTCAAACTTATGAGACAGGGATGACTGCATCAATCAACTGATAAGCATTGTTGAGTTTGTTTCTTCTCATCAGAACTTTCAAGTCCTGAACAGCTGGACCCCAAACTAAACAGTGACCTAACAAAATTCTATGTGGAGTAGAGCAGACTGCCACATTGTAGCTGTAGCATGCTGTCCATGGTCCTCTGATTGCTGTCAAGTTGAAGATTTAAAAATAGTACCGTCATCATCAAAGGGAATCACTCCCAGCACTGTTCTCTGTTGTTGTTCAGTCACTTCAGGTGTTTCCAATTCTTTGTGACCCCATTTGGGGTTTTCTTGGCAGAGACACTGAAGTGGTTTGCCATTTCCTTCTCTAGCTCATTTTATACATGAGGAACTGAGGCCAGCAGGGTTAAGAGATTTTTCCAGGATTACACAGCTAGTAAGTGTGTTAAGCCAGATTTGAACTCATGAATATGTATCTTCCTGATTCTAAGCCCAGTGCTCCACTGCACCACTTAGATACTGTATTACTGTTCTCAGCCCTGTAAAAAGCAAGATATCCAGGCATCATTCCTGCCCATCAGAGCTTATGTTACAAAATACATCTTGATCTCAATTTTTTTCTACTATATCCATTCAAATCTATGTTTTCTTCATCTAATATATGTGTGGAGGGTTATTTTGCTCCTTTTGAGTCAAGAGGCATATCCCTTATGACTCATGGCAACAGAGGAAACAACCTGACTCAAAGTCCCTGGGTTTAAATCGTATCTCTGATACATAACTACCTTTCTGATTTTGGGTACTAACTTTTCCTGGACCTCAGTTTCCTCATCTGTAAAATGAGTAGTAAATTACATAACCTATAAGGTCCTTTCAGCCCTAGATCTAAGATTTTATGAGATTGTTGAAATCTTGGCTTTGAAGGTGTCAATCGTCCCCAATCAATTTAGTGGGAGTATTGAATTTCAGAATATTCTTGACTGTGTTATTCAAGTCATACTTGAAATTCTCACACAGTGATTGGCCTTAGGCAAATGCTTTTCATTTTGTTCAGTACAATACTTCCTCTAACGTTGCATTATTGCTAATTAGTCTTTTGCTGATGATGCTCCAATGTGTGAGCTTATAGACTCCACATTGCCACTAACAAGTCTCTGACAGTGTGTGTTCCCATGTTTATCTTTAGAAGACATTTGGTAGCACAGTGGATAGAGTATGGGACCTGGAGTCAGGAAGAAAGATCTGAATTCAAATATGACCCCAGATCCTTCTTAGCTGTATGACTTTGGTCAAGTCACTCAACTGCTGAGTTTCTTCATCTGTAAAATGGGGGTTATAACAGTACCTACCTCCCAGGGTTGTTATAAAATTAAATGAGAAAATATTTGTAAAGCACATTGCAAACCTCAAATTGCTATATAAAGGCTAGATATTATTATGCTAGTTATCAATACTAAACTTTCATCTGAGCTTCTATAAAACAACAAATTTCCTAGAGGTCACAGAGGATCATGTGCAGAGCTTGGGTCAGCACTGTAGGATAATTTTGTTCAAAAGTGATATCATCATGTAGCTTTATAATTTAAAGGGAATAGTAGTAGTAGCTTTTACCTCATAAAGAAAACCTACACTACTTATTTCCTAGTATTCTGGAGAAATACCTCGCAGAGGGCAGGACAGAGAGAGGGACTAGCCTTGTAATTTCATGCATACTCCCTCTACCAAGGCAAATGTCTCAGAGACTTACCTAACATACAGAAGGATCCCTGCTGGCACATATTGATTTAGGGAATGTAAATAAGTGATTTTCTGTCTTATTGACTGGGCAGCTAGGTGGTGCAGTGGATAGATCACCAGACCTGGAGTTAGGGAGACTCATCTTCTGAGTTCGAATTGGACTTCAGACACTTACAAGCTGTGTGATCCTAAGCAGGTCACTTTACCCTGTCTGCCTTAGTTTCCTCATCTATAAAAATGAACTGGAGAAGGCAATGGCAAATCAGTCCAGTATCTTTACCAAGAAAAGTCCAAATGGGCTCACAAAGAGTCTGATGTGACCGAATAATATTAACAAATGTCTTACTGAATTTTGTTTAGTTAAATATTTCTCGGCAGTGTTGTGGGCATATGGACTGCAGTTGCACTTGATGCCTCTGACCTAGAGCTCTGAATGGCTTAGGGATTTCCTCCAGATCACACAGCCAGTATTTGTCAGAAACAGAGTGTAGATAGGTATGAATGATTATACCTATCCCTTTTAAATCTCCATGGAAGATAAAGAGATCAACTTATTTAGGCTGTGGCATCTGGGACAAATAAATTAAAGAACTTCTGATGGAATCAGTCTGGAACTGGAATCAATTCCAAGGTTTGGGGGAGGTGAAGTGACAAAGTGGGTTGTAAACCATCTTTCCCTGCCCCACATGAAGATGAGAGCATAGAACAGAGGTTCTCAAACTTCTTCTCCCCAAGCCCTAGGTTTCTGTATGTCTGATCTTAAAATATTCCAAGTGCTTGACATGACCGACGTCTTTTTGCTGTAATATGACATTACTATTCATTTCCCCATCATTGTTTTAACTAATACTTGTTGCTTTTACCCTTTTTGGTTTTTTTTTTTTTCAAAAAAGAAAGAGAGCTGTGTTCTATTCGGAGAGAGTAAACCAATTTGACTCTTCCAGCCATTCTTGTGTGGTAAAGGCAAAACTTATGTGGTCATCAACACAGACCAGTGAACCCGTGAATGCTTTATATCTTGACATTTTTATCAGTAGCCAAACAGATAAGCAGTTGTTTCTATCAGGGCAATGGGAAGTTAGAAGAATTCTGCTTTTTCCTGAACTACTGGATTTATTATGACTTTGAAAATATTGGTGAAACAACACGATTAATATGGAAATGGATTTTGCTTGACTGCACATGTATAACCTATGTCAAATTGCTTGATTTCTCAGGGAGGGAGGGACAGAATTTGGAACTCAATATTTTTTTTAAAATGGTAAAAAAATTATTTTTAAATGTAATTGGACAAAAAATAAATTATTATTAAAAAATGAATATCTGTGAAAGGTGTAAATTTCAGGATGATATCACAAATCCACTAATTTCTTATGCAGTTTTACCCTCTTCATTAATATGTGATTTAGAGTACATTGAGGGTACTGAATTGGTATGCCTGATTTCCCCTCTATTTTCTCCAGAAATATCCAGGAAGGAAACTGGAGCTTGAGTGTGCTGGAGTCAGTTAGAACCTGCTGGAAAGATCTGGTTGATGGATTTTCTGTGTGAGCCTTTATACCTCAGAAATTGGCAATGGTATAAAACAGGACGTAATTTATTGTTTTATTCATTGTCTAGAATTAAGAAAGTGATGGAGAAAATATTGCTAATGCAGGTTAAACTTAAAATTGCACTATGTGTAAAGTTTTTTCTCCAAGAGCTGATTATTAAGTATTTGCCAGCCCACCTCTGGTGTGTGGAGTTTGTAGGATATTTGTGTTATGAGATGGGGGTGACATAGTAATCATAAAAAAGATTGGAAAGGGTCAAAAGAACAAGATATCAGAGAAAAACTTCACTTTTTGTGCAGTTTTGCTGAGGGTTAACCTTGCCTTTATTCTCAATAGGAACATGTATCCCTCCTTGCCCAATACTCATTCTTACTTTATGGAACTGTGTAAGGCAGGGACAGTCCTAGGCACAGGGAGAATTGGAGAGCTGGGATGGAGAAAAGAAGTTGGGAAGAGTTAGAATACTAAAATTCTCGTCCTAATTTCGTTACCAAGCAACTGCCTACCCTTGGCAAATCACAACCTCTCTAACCCACAGATTCTTTATAAATCAAAGAAAGCTAGGCTCTATCTAAAACTCTGTGGTTCTATGACCTGCTAGAAATACCTCTGATTTAGTCAGTCAGTTAATAAACATTTATTAAGTATCTTCTATGTTCCAAGCACTGTGCTAAGCCCTGGGGATACAAAGAAAGGCAAAAGACAGCTCCTGCCCTTGAGGAGTTCATATTCTAATGGGGGGGTCATATGAAAACAACTTGATACAAATAAGCTATGTACAGGATACATAAGACATAATCATCACAGAAAAGGCACTGAAATTTAGAGGGATTGGGAAAGTCTTTCTGTAAATTGTCAACTCCTCCAGGTTGTAGAATTCCTCCTCTTCTCCTAGGATACCTCATATGGACCAAATGAGGCAAGAGTTTTAAATTTGTATATTAGTTATTAATAAAGTTCAATTTTTTGTTACTTATGTCAAAAATATAAATAGATCTAATATTTTCTTCTGTGCCCTTGAGGTGTCTACATCTCTCTCTGGAGAACCCTAGTGTAGATGGGCTGTCATGATATTGTCATGAGACAATAGGGGCAAAAGCATTTCACATAATATTAGGAGACCTAGATTTAAGTCTGATATTTACCATTTCTAGCTTGAATAATCTGGGGCAATTCACTCTCTTTCCCTGATTCCCAGTCTCTTTATCAGTAAAATGAAGTTAATAATATTTGTACTGCCTTCCAGGATTGTTTTATAATCTGTAAAGTACTGGAGAAAGGAGTTATTAGTAGTAAAAAATAAACATAGGTCTGCCTCTTTTCAATGGTAAAAGAGGAAGGTAAGGGATGGAATTGTCAGTTTCTAATCTGATAGTGTCAGTCAGACAAGGCAGCAACAACAAGCCTTTATTAAGTGCTTGCTGTGTGCCAGTACTATAGTGGAAAAATATAAAGGATCTGAGTTGCTCAGTAGGACTAACCTAAAAATGATGGAAAATCGAAATAGGAGGAAGTTAATGCTAGAGCTGCTACTTTTACATTGCAGCTCTCTCTCTCTCTCTCTCTCTCTCTCTCTCTCTCTCTCTCTCTCTCTCTCTTTCTCTCTCTCTGTCTCTCTCTCTCTCTCTCCCTCTCTCCCTCTCTCCCTCTCTCTCTCTCTTTCTCTCTCCCTCTCTCTCTCTCTGTCTGTCTCTCCCCTCTCTCCCTCTCTCCCTGTCTCCCTTCCTATGCTAAGTATTGGCTACATAAATACAAGCAAAAAAAAAAATCAAACAAACAAAAAAACCTAACCCTGCCCTCAAGAATCTTACATTCTAATGAAGACTATATACAAAAGGGAGCTGAAAAGCAAGGGAGGAGAGAGGAGGGAATAAGATGGGGGAGGATGGTGGCTTTTTACAATTTTCTTTAAAACAAATCTATTATTTATTTATTTTAAACATTCTTTTTTTACATTTTAAGTTCCAAATTCTCTCCCTCCCATCCCTCCCCCACCACCAGAAAAGCAAGCCAAATGACATCAATTATGCATGAGAAATCATATAAAATATAATTCCATATTTCAAAAATAAAGGAAAATGTACTTCAATTTACATTTAGAGTTCATCAGTTCTCTTTCTCAATGTGGATAGCATTTATTCATCATAAATTCTTTGAAATTGCCTTAGATCACAGTAGCTAAGTGTTTCACAGTAATCATCATTACAACATTGCTACTACAGTGTACAATGATCTCCTGGTTCTTCTCATTTCACTTTGCATCAGTTCATATATCTTATCTTGTTTTTTTTCTGAAACCATCCCTCTCATTATTTCTTATAGCACCACAGTACTCCATAACAATCATATGTCACAACTTGTTCAGTCATTCCCCAATCATGCTGATCTTTATCCTGGAAGGACCCCTGTTCTCCAGCAGCCAGAAGCTCTAGCTATACTTTCTGCCTTCAAAATGAGACCAGTGCTTCTGTTCCCTTGTGATAACTTGCAACAGAGATAAAGAACTGCTTCTGTGTAACAGAATTGTCAACCAGCACCAACTGCAGTCAGTTCCAGTAAAGGGTCCCCTGTAATTTCTTTCTTACCAGTTATCTGACACCCTTACAATCTCTGGGCTGAGAGTTCATGAAGCTGCCACTGTTGCTTCTGCCTCCAAGGTCTGCCACTGGTACTGATGTGGTGTGTATGTGCTCTGGGCAGGCTTCAACTCTGGTGTCACAGACCTTTCCTGCCAACCTCCTAAGTTGTCTTAGGCTGGAAAAATGATTTACCCTGACCTATTACAGGCTCTGCTGCTCCAAAATTTGATTTAAAGTATTATTTTAAAGTTATTTGGAGGGGAATATTGGGAGAGCTCAGCTGGGTTGCTGCCTACCCCACCATCTTGGTTCCTGGGTATGGTGTTAGTGAAGTCAGGAGTAGAGCTAGGAAGGGAATGAAGTTTGGCTGACCTGGCTTCTTCCCCAAAAAGGAAGTCCAAGGAAAGAACTTACCAGAGAGAGACAGATAAGTAGAATATTTGCTTTTATGAACCTGGTCATAGATCACTCTATCCTTAGATAGAATCTTAAAGAAACTGTTCATGGAAGGAGTTGAGGGAATTGAATTATTAGAAAGATGTTGGTCCAAGATATTAGCATCCTTGTTGAAGTATTTGCAAACTATTAGATAATATCTCAAGAAAATGGAGAGAGAGGGGGAAAGGGGAAAGGGGAGACAGAGAGAGAGAGAGAGACAGAGAGAGAGAGACAGAGACAGAGAGAGACAGAGAAAGAGACAGAGAGAGACAGAGAGACAGAGAGACAGAGCCAGAGAGAGCCAGAGAGAGAGAGAGAGAGAGAGAGAAGGAGAGAGAGAAAAAGGAGAGCTGCAATGTAAAAGCAGCATCTCTAGCATTAACTTCCCCCTACTTTGAGTTTGCATTTTTGGGTTAGTAATACTGGGAAACACAGATCCTTTACATTTTTCCACCACATTTTATAAGAAAGGGCGATCCTGCTTTTGTGGATTTTACTGACAAAATATTTGCTGATGTAATTCTCTTCTGATGAAGAAGAAATGAATTTAACCACTCTGACCTATGAGGTAATTTGTTCATTCTTTTGTTTTGAAGTCAAGGCCCAAATCTTGAAATCATGAGTATAATATTTAAGGGAAAACCTTGGAAAAAGTTGTTTTGGCAGAAGATTAGTTGGGGCATGTCATTCCATTTGAAGATTCCTGACCTCCAACAAGAAACCATTTCCCCATCTCACATTACTCACATTTCTATGTACCTGATATCCATTACTAATTAGCCAACCAACAAGCATTTACTCCATCCCTACTATAGCACTAGTTTTGTGCTAAGTACTCAATACACAAAGACAAAAGTAAGGGAATACTTGCTTTTAAAGTGGGGGTGGAGAGCGAAGCAAAGGGATGGGAAGAAGCATTTATATAACACAAACTATGTTCCAGGCACTGTGCTAAGTGTTTTTCCCCAAATATTATGTGCTTTAATTCTCAGAACAGCTGTGAGGTAAGTGCTATCATTATCCCATTTTACAATTGAGGAAACTGAAGCAAACAGGTCATATAGCTAGTAAGTGTCTGAGACTAAATTTGAACTCAGGTTTTCTTGATTCCAAATCTGTTGCTCTATCCATTGCACCCCTAATTACCTCTGACATGAATGTATATATTTGTACATATTGATAAAATGTTTTACACAAACACACCACACTCATATACATTCTTAATTGCTTGAATTTAAACATCAGAGTTGTTGATGATACATTTATTAACAGTATATAGAACAATGAAACGTTTTGAGTTTGATGTTTTTTTTACAATGTATCAGCTGTGAAAGATCACATTCAAAGTCACTGCTATTGTTGGTTTCTCAGTTCGGGGAACACAGTGACATCATTTAGTTCTGTCAGATTATCTCTTAAGATCTAAGTTAAGATCTCTTCTCACCTTAACCTTAGTGTTAAAACCCACTGATGTCAGACTCTCTCTTATCAGTGGGCTTTACGACTGGGGTTACATCAAGAATTCTCTTCACAAAATAAGGTTTCAGTTCAGTTCTCTCAGGAAATAAGTTCTCTTAGTCCTTTCTCTTCACCCTGTCCTCATTCACCACAATTGATACACTCTTCAGAATTAGAGTTAAACTCTATCTCCTCATAGATTCCTCAGAGAACATCAATTAAATTGTAATTTTTCGGTATTCTACTGTGTCTTTTTCTGGGCTTCTTTTAGGAGGTAACTGGCAGATTCTTGCTATTTTCACTTTGATGTTTGATTCTAATAAGTTTGAGCAGTTCTTATTCATGATTTCTTGAAATGTGATTTCTAGACTTCTGTGGCTGAAATTTCTGAATATTCTGAGGACTCTGAGATCATAATCCACTAATAAATGGTCCTGGCTAATATAAAAAAAATGAACTGAATTTCCATTGCTAGCAGAATATTGGTAAGTTGTGGTTAGCTGACATTCTCATGGTCCTACTTGTTAGCTTTTCTGAATGCCTCTGGCAGGAGTTTTAGAGAACTAGAAAAAAACAAGCCCAACATTTTTAAGTGACAGCTTGAGGAAATCTGTCTTTATCTATTACTGTTTTATTTGTGTATGGCAGATCTGTCAGTTGATATTTTACTGCCTTTCATTAAAAAAATATTCTGGAGAAGATTATGAGTATTTGAGCGATGTGTGTTAAATGGTAAAGAGAATAGTAAAAATCAGTCAGATGCTTTTTGGAGGAGTCTATTGCTCAATAGAAGAAGCATGTCTGTAAAATAAACTGGAGAAAAAGGTCTTTATGAGTATGAAACTAAACCAAGGCAAGAGAATTTTTAGGTACTAAATGTGAGTGAGAAATATAACATGTTTAAGGACATAGTTAATTCTCAGTTTAATTACCAATGGATAGTCAAAGTTACAGACAAAATTGCTAAAAAAATTCAAATGTGGTTGTGTTTGACTTGGGAGTTCATTTCAAACAAAAGAGGTCCAATCATGTTGTTTTGAAATCCTATGGAAGAAGGCTGCCCAATCACTTATTTCATTAGGACCTTACATACACACATTAGGTGCTTAATAAATATTTTATTCTGCCTTCTTTCTTTCCTCATCTCCACTCCCCCATGCTACATTTAGATGGGCATAGACAGTAATGAAACCCTCTCTCACCAATTCAGGTTAGCACCTGCTCTGAAACTTCTCATCTTAGAGAGTTTCCTGGGAGTTCTGAGAGGCCAAGTGCTTGACTCAGAGGTCACAGCCACTATATGTCAGGAGCAGGATTCAAACCCAGGGTTTCCAGTCTTGGTGGAATCGAGTCCTTATTCCCCATTTAACTTTTTCTTCCAAATACTGAGTATCAGATTCAGCAGAGGTGCTGTCTGGCAAATTCCCAGAACATGGCAACATATTTGATTGTAAAGGGCCTCAGTCTAGGAATTCAAGCATATAAAAAGTAAGTAGAAAAATTCCGATGTCAACAAAACAAGCAATCAGGGAAAGAAGGTGTTGTCATTACAGTTGTAAGCAAGACTATTCTCTCCCCACTGCCAAAATCAAATACATATTATTTGACTAGTAAAGAAGTAATCTCATTTACTTAGAATTTTAAAGATTCTGAATTGATGTATTTTCTCCTTTTTAATTTCTATGATGTTTAGTGAGAGAGTTTCACTGGTTCCAACCTTACTTTGAACTATTGTATCCAGTCAAGACTTATCGAAGGAGTTCATCACAAACTTTACATAAAAAGCAATCCTACTACATGTGATTTAAGAGATCCCTAAAACTGGAGAATTGAGGCAGACGATACAGTTCTTCAATACAAGTGGGAAAGCCTTCACAAGATGTTGATTCTATTGAAAATTTTAGTTGCTGGATGATGAGCAATGGTGCTGGTGAGAAGTGCATTTTTGACAATCCCATAGCATCATCAAATATCTTAACCTTCAGTGAAGCAGGGGGGGAAGGATCCTGTAGCATTTTCTTTACCATAGCATGCTTCCTTCAGGTCATTGACAGCTCTGCCTGATTTTGACTCCATGGAACAAGAAGCCCCTCCCTGGAGAATCTCATCTTCATGCTGCTCACTTAAGCTTTGGATGCCCTCTTACTCAACCTCCTCTCCTCTCTGATTGGAGAGCTGGAGGATAGAGTGCTGAACTCTCAAAAACTTCCTTTATGGAAGGCAGAAATTGTACTTCCAACTTTGCATCTGCAGATTTGTCCAGTTTCAACGCCACAGAACAAGGGGACCCCACCAAACTACAACCCCCTTCCTTTCCAGCTTCCTTCTGTGTGTTGTCTTCCCTCCTTAGATTGTATACTCCTTGAGGACAGCATCTCTTTTTTTTTCTTATCTGTATCCCTAGCACTTAGCACAGTGCCTTCTACATAGTAGATGCTTAATAAATGTTTATCAAATTGAATAGAATTAAATATATAGTCTTTATATAAAATCATAGGAATTGGAATCACCAACATCACTCTTCAGTATACCACAGGGTAAGCAATTAAGCACAGTTCTACTGAGGTCCCAGGGTCAAGGCTATATTCATGTTTATTGGGAGCATTTGGAAAGGGAAATTATGTTGACTTCTGGGATCCACCTTCAACAAGTTCTCATCCTTATTGCCAGAAAGGTGTTTCCAATTATCAATACCCAATACAGAGCACTCCAAACTTTTAACCTTATAGACTATCAAATTACTCTAGAAAACATTGACAAACCATTGATGGTTAGCTCAAATGGTGCAAAATGCTTTGGATCCCGTGAAATCTGATTTTTCTGTTTTGGGCCTCCATAAAGCGAACTCTTATAAAATTAGTATTCCCCCTCTTCATCTTATTCCTTGAAGAATGGGCTACTCCCCAGGACCTCTTCTTGAATGTGGGCATACAACACAATTAAGGGATTATAGAATGATGTTGTTCAGTCATTTTTCTTTGTGTTCAACTCTTTGTGACCCTATGGGGTTTTTCTTTGCAAAGACACTGGAGTGGTTCACCACTTCCTTCTCCAGCTCATTTTACAGATGAGGAAACTGAGGCACACAGGGTTAAGTGACTTGTCCAGGGTCACATAGCTAGTGAGGCCAGATTTGAACTCAATAGAAGAGGCTTAGTACTCTATCCACTTCATCACCTAGGTGCTTCTTTAAGGATGATAGATGTATAGCTGTAGAGCTGGCAGGCCACGTAATCCAACTCCCTCATTTTGCAGATGAAGAAGCAGAGTTATAAAGAAGTGAAATAACTTACTCAAGATCACACAGGCTAATAGGTGGTAGGGCTGGAATTTAAACCCAGGTCCTCTGACGCTGAATCCAGTACACTTTCCACTATAGTTTCTCTTCTTTTATATATTCTTTGTGCAAAGTGTGGATAAAAAACAAGGAAGCATATATACACATATATATACGCATATATATATATACATATATATGCATATATACGCATATATATTCTAGTCTATTTCTTTCAGATAATAGATGTTCTGCTATACTTATGTCCTAGTCATAAATGATATCTTGCCCAAACTCAGGATATCTATTGTATCAAACTTGACAACTTTTGAAAATCTGTGGAAAATAATAGATGCAGAACTAGAAATGGGTAAATGTTTCAGGTTTCAAAAAAGAGAAGAAGGAAAAGTCTTCAAATTATAGACAAGGCAGTTTTAATTCCTTTTAACATTCTAAAACATATCTAAAAAGATTGTTTGTGAATATGCATAAAGGGAGGTTTGGAGATTTCTAAGTATCACTCTGGACTCATCATACATATGCCAGACTACATTTTCTCTTTTGACAGGTGGGGTAAGGAGAATGTTGTAGACACAGTACACTCAAATTTCAGCAATGCATTTGATAGTTGATCAAAATATTTGAGACTCTCCAGAGCGGGGTACTTCCCTGGAGTTTAGTCTGATATGTTGCTCCCTCTACTGAACAAACTGAGCTACTTTCATTTCTCCAAAAAGTATCCCATTCTTTACAACTTCTATACTTTTGCTTAAACAATTTCCCATGTCCAAAATATCATACCTCCCTGTCTTCAGCTGTTCTTCATTCTTACCTATCCTTTAAAGTCCAACTCAAATGCTACCTCCTCCACAAAACCTTCCCTGGTCCACCACAAAAGGACCTGTCTCCTCAGACATTGTCTGTCTGTTTTGTAACTCCATTGGGTTTGTCATATAACATTTGGCATTATAGCTAGTGTTTTTGACTTATTCTCATGCTGAATTATAATCTCCAAGAGGACAGAGACCTTGTCTTAGGCAAAGTTTGTGACTCCCCCAGTCCCTAGCATAGTGCTATGCAACACAATAGGTGCTTGTTTAAATAAAATGACTAGGCTATTTTCTTCTGCTGCTGCTGCTAGTGTTTTTTGCTTATTTCTGGATTCTTAGTTGTTTTGGAAGGTTGAAATTGATGAAGCTCTTATTACCAGAAAAGTGGAATGTTATGGCTTCCATGTTCGTTTGCAAGTACGATTCAACAGTGTGCAGAATCTGAGCATTCTTGAACACAGTCTTCCAAAATAGGGACATTTTAATTGCCATGAGATGCTAAAGTCAGACATTTCATGACATCAGGATTTTGTAATCTCTAATGTGCAGTTTTGAGGTCCTCCATCCAGAACTTCAGTAAGTGATTAGGACAGTGCCTGGCACATAACAAATGCTTAATAAATACTTGTTAACTTGACTTGTAGTTTACTTTTTTTTCTTTTAACAGCATCCCCTATTCAGTTTCTTTAAATCTATCTAAAAAGTTCTACTTTACTAAATGTTTTTTTCCTTGTTTGCAAAAACCTTTATTTAAAAAACCCCCAGAATTATGAACATGATTTGATCAGAGCATCTTGAAATATTCCTCATAATAGGAAGGATAGAATTTAATATTATGGTTATTGTGTTATTGTCATTCAGTTGTTTTCAGTCATGTCTGACTCTTTATGACCCAGTTTGGGGTTTTCTTGATAGAGATACTGGCATGGTTCCTTCTCGAGTTCATTTTATAGATAAGGAAACAGGCAAACAGGGTTAAGGGACTTGCCCAGGGTCACACAATTAGTAAGTGTTTGAGATCAGATTTGAACTCAGGAAGATGAGTTTTCCTGGCTCAAGGACCTACATTCTATCCACTGTGCCATCTACCTGCCCATTACTACATTACAGAATATTAATTTAATATTACTACATTACAGAATATTAATTTAATATTGCTATATTACATAATATCAATATTCTAAAACCATTTAATGCTTCCATGTTTTTGTAACTGTTCTTTTTAAAATGAATTTTATGTCTCTATCCTTTTCAAAGGACCACAATGATTTCTAAAAGGATATGATATTAGAGATTGGAATTCTGCAGTAGAATTATAGACTGAGGATACTGAATGAATGAAAAAGCATTTGTGAAGTATTCCTGTGTTCAGAGCACTGTGTGAAATGATTGGGATACAAATAGAAAAGTAAGACAATTCCTTCTCTCAAGGAGCTCCCATTCTAATGGGAAAGAAAACTTCATGGACAGAAAACTTCAATTGTAAGTCAGATGAGAAGGTCCCATGGGCCTTCGGGGACAGTGGCAAAGCAGATAGTAATACATATTCATTCATTGTTTCCATAGAACAAATCATATCATTTTCTGACATTGAGAGCTTAGGATGTTGAGGGTGAGAATGTTCTTTCCCAGATCTTACAACTTGTAACACTTCTTGAAATCCTTTCCTCCCCAGGAGTTGCTTCGATCAATGGCTCTCAGTGCTGGGCTGGAAGCAACACTATTTTCAAGGTTCTTGTGTTCAGGATCCTCCGTTATCTCTATGAGGATTTGAGGGGAAGTGGTTGTTCATGTAGTGGAGTTGACTTGCCTGGCATGTTATCAGGGAACTGATATTATTCCTGAACACGAGAATGATATATGTGGCTATGCATTTATGAACTAAAATGTTATTATCTTTGCTTGAATTTTATAATCTTCTCTGAATTAGTTTAATTGAGATGCTGTTTCCCCATGATTGTGGATCTTTTAGTAAACAGAAAAGTTTAAGTTGTGAGAAGTTTGGATGTCTTCAACCTATGATCATGGTGTGGTGGAAAAATTCTTAGTCATGGAGTCAGGAACATCAAAATTTATACCCCACATCTAACACTTACAATCTGGTGTTACAAGACCATTTAACCCCCAAATCAACTAAGCTGTCTAACTCCTTCTAACTTATCTATTTCTTTTGATGTTCCAGACATCCATGCTTGCCCCATAGTAGCAGTCATCCCTTACTCTTTATTCTCTCTTACCTACCCTATTGAATATCTAATCAATTGCCAAATATTGGTCTCCCCTCTACAACATCTACCTCCTTCTCTATATTCACACAGCCACTACTCTAATTTAGTGAGTCATTAAACGTCTCTAGACCTCAGTTTCCTCATTTGTAAATTAGGAATAATAACACTTGTAGTAGCTACCTTCTAAAGAAGAAGTGAGGCTCAAATAGGTATAAAAAGTGTTTACAAAGACATTAAATACTCTATCATTTCAGCTGTTATTATTTCTTCATGACTTTCTCATTTCTCAGTTATCCATTTCTTCTTTATAAAATGTCTACTGCTTAATAGTTTTGTCTTTGCATAATTTATTTCTTGCCTTAAAAGTGCAGGTAAAATTTGACATTATTTATATTTTCCAGTTTCTATATAGCATGTTCCAAATATCATAGTGCAATTTAAAATTTCATAACCTAAAACCTGACTAAGATATTTGGGATACCTTGCATATAATAATAGTTCACATGTATGCAATGTTCTTAAAGTTTATATGAGAACTTTGTAAGTCAGGTCAAGTATATTAACCCTATTTCATGGTCAAGGAGACAGGCTCAGAAAGTCTAAATGTCTTGCTCAGTATTGAATTATTAACAATTTAAACTATGACTGGAATTTGTGTCTTTTGACTGCTATCCCAGTTCCATTATATACAGATTTATAGTATAAATAGGTAAGCCATTAACAAAATTGCTTCCGCGTGTGTTCTCACTTGTTGAGAAGTATTGAGACTCATAGTTAACAGTACCTTTTGACCTCTGGCTCCACCATGAGGAGAATGGCCTATGAAACTATACCTCTAGGCCTCAATTGAAGGAAAAAGAAGTTTGTTTTAGTAGGATGAGGTTTTTTTTTAAGCACCATGGAATTGGTGCCAAAGACCTGGATCTACAGTAGAGATGGGTAGTTGGATCAGCTCATAAATGAAGCAGTTGGATTTGATGACAATCTGGCATTAACATTTGTTCCCTCAGTGACTGCCAAAATTGATTTGGTTTATTTGATGAGCTGTACAAATGTCCTTTCCTCCATCTCTATTCCCCTTCCATCCTATCCCCTTCCATCTGTACTTCAAAATTACATGCATTGCTTGGTATAGAGACTCACCTTTCCTAATACAAGAATATTGTTGTCTTTTGGTCAAAGGAAATCTGATCAGTTACACTTCCCTCGTATACAAGTAGTGATTGAAGTCAGGGAGAAACACGACCCATCCTACTGTCTACCAACATCAGCTTTGAGGGCAAGGAAGAAGTAACACAAATATGAGTGAGATCAAAGCCACCAGAACAACCAAAATAACCCGGAATAACTTTGTGAATCTATGGTCCTCTACCTTAAGCACTGAGTTAGCAGGAACATTTGTTTTGGTTCGTGGAATTCAGTCTTCAGCCAAATTGACTGGCATGCTTCTATTCAACATATTGAAGATTATCTGTATTTCAGTTTTGATCAAGAAGTTCCAGCCAACATTTTCCTGCCTTCCATTCTATGGAGGCTTATTTGGCATAAGTAAGCACAATGGGCTTTCATCTTGCCTCTTCTTTTTTCTTTCTGAATTCTACTCATCATACTAAAATAATAATACCTCACATCCACATGGAAATAAATTCCACTATTACACAGCTATCTCATTCATATTCACATTAGCTCTTTTTAAATAGATAGGGTTCTTATGGATAAGGATTCATGTCTTGCTTGGACTATATGATACATAAACCAGTCTACTGACTCTAAATTTAATTCAATTCAACATTTATTAAATACCTATTAAATGTGCAACACTATTTAAAGGGCTGGAGATACAGAGACAAGAACAAAATAGTTCTTGTCCTCAAGTAACATATATTTCTATTGGGACTAGGATGTGTGTATAATATGTACATAGAGAAGAAAAGACAAGGAAATTTGAGGAAGGAGAAAATATTAATAGCTACAATAATCAGGGAAGTCTACTTGATGAGGTAGGCAGCACCTGACTTCTGAAAGGCCAAAGCAAGGGATATGGAATCAACGGGGACAGTTGGAGTGAATGCATGGAAATAGGATAACTCGTTAGTCCAATTAGGCTGGAATAGAAAGTACATGAAGGGGAATAATGTGAAATACAACTGGGAAGGGAGGTTGGAGCCAAACTGTGCAAGGGCATAAGCACCAGGCTGAGGACTTTTTATGTTTTCCTGGAGGCAGTGGGGAGCCTTTGAAGGTTTTCAGGCTGCTAAGTAATAAAGTCAGAGCCATGCCTTAGGAAGACTATTTTGGCAACTGTGTGGAGATTGGATTGGAGAGTTGAGCAACTGAGTGGTAATGAGAAGTTGAATGATGATACTGACAGTGCAAGTTGAGAAGGGAATGAATGCAAGAAGTGTTATGGAGGTAGAATTGCCAGAATCTGATGAGTGATCAGATGTGAGAAGTAAGGATAAGGAAAAATCCAAGGTGGCTCTGAGATTGTGAACTTGGTGACTAGAGGGCTGAAAGTATCCTCTACAGAAAAAGGAAAGTTTGGCAGAGAGGCAGGTTCAAGCAGCAAGAGGAAAGACAGTTTTGAGCTGTTTTGAGGAAGTTTTGTTGAAGCTGTTTTGACAGTTTTGAGGAAACAGTAGGATATTCAAGCAGAGATGTTGGAGGGGATGTGGGAAAAGTGGTACACTAATGCACTGTTGGTGGAGTTGTGAAATGATTCAGTCATACTGGAGAACAATTTGGAACTATGCCCAAAGAGCTATAAAACTGTATATACCCTTTGATCTATCAAACAACTACTAGGTTTTTATTCCATAGACATAAAAAAGGAAAAAGAATGCATTTTACAAAAAAAAAAAATTTGTAGAGCTTTTTTTTGTGGTGGCTAAGATTTGGAAATTAAGAGGATGACCATCAATTGGGGAATAGCTAAACAAACTGTTGTATATGATGTGATGGAATATTATTGTGTTATAGGAAATGACAAGCAGAAAGATTTCAGAAAAACTTCAAAGGACTGACATGAACTGATGCAAAGTGAAGTGAGCAGAACCAAGAGAACCGTTATACACAGTAACAGCAGTATTGTATGATGAATAACTGTGAATGACTTAAGCTATTCTCAGCAATTAAATGATCTAAAACAATTCCAGACTCATACTGAAGCAACCTCTCCATCTCTAGAGAAAGAACTGACAGCTATCTAAACACACACAGACTGAAGCATGGTACTTATGGTTTCTTTATTTCTTTTTCCTTCCTTCCTTCCTTCCTTCCTTCCTTCCTTCCTTCCTTCCTTCCTTTCTTCCTTTCTTCTTTCCTTCCTTTCTTTCTCTCTTTCTTCCTTTGTTTTCAAGTCTACTTGTATAAAATGACTAATATGAAATTGTTTTACATGACTGCACATGTATAAACTATATTGGATTGCTTCCCATCTCAGGAAGGGAGGAGGGGAGGGGAGGGATGGAGAAAAAGAATTTGGTTCAAAACTTAAAAATATATATATATTTTAAAAGAGTATAGGAAAGTTTGTTAATGAGTAAGCCAAACAGAAAAAGGATAGGGACTGGGCAAGGGTAAGTTTGAATCAGAAGGGGAGACAAGTTTGAGGAGAAAGGAAAAAAAGATAATTAAATTTTATCAAAGACTTTTGATCACCAATATATTCAGGGAAATAGATGTGAATTTTCAAGCCTAGAATAGGGAAGAGCCTATGACAACAGTACTCATTTGATTGGGGCAAAGGATAGTAGGGCCCATGATAATGATGGCCATTAGGAAGTTCATGTAGTGGAAGCGGCCATTGATCCCAGGGACTTGACCCATCTCTCACTCTTTACCATGACCCTTATTAAGTATCCAGGCCGGTGCAACAATGGCAATGGCAGCAGAACTGAGATGGTCCTTACACTCTTAGGATGTATGCTCACAGGCCCCCAGCAGAGACCTCCTTGTATCCTGGGACCTCCAACAGAATCCTAGTGTGTTTTGTGCTGTTTGCGCTTGTAAACATTGCTCGTTTTTACACTTGACTACACTTTCTAGATCTTTGTCTTCCAAGTAGGAACTTTCATGATCTGTATAATAGTTTATGGATTTCTTACCTTAATAATAGGTCTCTAAAGTGTCTCCCAGAAAACTACAACACTTTCTATTAGGTGAAATTAAAATTGACTTTGGGACAGCCTGCCTCCACAGATCCAGCATTCTGAGAAAAACCAGCTTTCTCTGTTTGCCAGTAAGTTGTTCAATTGATACCATTCTCGTCCAAGGACTCTATTTCCTCATTTTTTTTCTATTTAAAAAAATTTTTTTTCGTACAGGATCTGTTAAAGGCAAATGAAGATCTGAAATCCAGATTTATTATAGAACAAAGAACAAACTGCTTCTGGAGTTTCAGATTTGTCGAGTTGGCAGCAGTAATGTATTAACAACTGCTGGAGACAGAAGAAGCTTAGAGGTAAGAAGATGCAAAAAATGACCCTGGCTCAAGTATATATGCATTTAAAAGGAAGTGTATAATAATGGTCATTATCTAGACATCAAGAAAAATGGTAGCAAATGCTCTTTTGTAACCATGGCCATCAATAACATCCATTAAAAGAGCCAATGCTGCTCTGTAATGAAATTCTGTCTAACTTCATCATTACTTTCTTTAAAATATGAACTTTGAAGTTTCATTTCTTGGCTAATCCAAAATATTTTAGAAGTAGAGAGAAAGCTTGACTTTTCAAAATGTAATAGTTTACTTGTCTTCTTTGAGAGATTATACCAAGGAATAGGTTACAGTTGTAGAACCCTTTAAAATGCCTCATATCGTTGGGTGCTTTCTGTCACTATTTCCTCCTTCACACCTGTTTCATATAAAAAAGCAGCACCTTTTCCATTGTAGTATCCCCTGGAGGGAAAGTGCAGCACTCATGAGCAGTTCAAGCATGCAATAATCATTTACTATAGAGTGAGAGAAATTAGGATTGAGATAAAACTACTTATGATTAAGATAAATTGCAAATGAAGTCTCATATCACTCAGGGTGGCCCAGGTTTGAAATATTAAACAGCCTCTGTCCCAAACTCTAAGCTCTTCATGCCATGCATACTCTCAAAGTGGGTAACGATCTTTGGGGACCCTGGTTTGTAATCTTCTCTTCTACTTCTATTTCTAATTTTCCTTTAGCTCCCTATAATTGAAGAAGTAAGATCCTCTTTTCTTCATGATTCTTTGGTTTTGATTCAAAACTGTTATCCACATAACCAAATGACCCTCACTTTAGTTGATGTGTTTTTGGATTATGTCCATAGGAAATATTTGACTGTTCTTTCTCTTGGCTACAGACAATCAGTACTTTACTCAGTTTCCTTGAACTGCTTTTCCTCTTCTGAGTTTGGTTTCCTTCCAACTTACTTATTTTGGCTTCTCTGTCTATACTATTCTGTCCTTAATACATTTTAAATTCTTTGTTCTCTTAGTCTTTTTACTTTGGATCTGTTCAGTGTGTGTGTGTGTGTGTGTGTGTGTGTGTGTGTGTGTGTGTGTTTCTTGTTGTTGTTGCTGTTAGTAGTAGTAATACTTGTGGTAGTAGCTATATTCATTGTCATAGCAGTGTTTTTTCTTGCAGTAGTTTTAATAAAAAGTCATCTTAACTCTTTACAACTCTGCCCCCTGGTGTCATCAGTCCTTGTAGGCTAGCCTAGGGATCCCCTCCCTGTTTACTTACTATAGTTTTTCTCAGGGATCCAAGTTATTCAAAATCAAATTAGCTTTTTAAAAATAGCTACCACCTCTATAGAATCACTCTTTTTTCCTTAAAAAAAAACCCAACACTTAAAAGTAGCCAAGACTTCACATTTAAGCTTTCTTCCCCATCCCCATCTCTTAACGCAAGATTGCTTTTGGGGAAGGGTAGAGTCGGGGGGATATAGGTAGGTTTTGGTTTTGCTACACACTCTCATATCCATGACAATTGTTGTAAGAAGTTTTAAATTTGTGTGTGTGTGCATGTGTGTGTAAATAGATCTTGTTTACTAGTAAAAACTCCATTTTCACATGTTTTTATAGTCCAAGGTATCCTCTAATTCATCAGCATGGGGTAGAATTAGACCCTTTAGGCAAGGACTAAACTTTAGTCTGTGTCTAACACATCATTGACTTCGGGTGGTGGAATATCTTTAGCATACATGCTCCAGAAAGACATGTCCTGATTGCTCTGTGGTAATTGTTTAAAGCAACTATTTTGAAGTATGAAAGAAGACTATGAAAACAAAAAAAAATGGAGAGCAGCTTTAAAATGTATAAAGAAGTTGTCAAAAAAAGCAAACCTACATATAAGTATATCCTTATAGAACAGTTTATGACTAAATGAGACAAAGTTGAAGTCTTTTCACAGTTTTTTTTTCGCACTTTAGTTGATTAAACACTTGGAACAATATAATCTAGTGACCCAGGGTGGTGAACTTGCAGCATCGAGGCCACATGTGACCCTCTAGGTCCTCAAGTTCAGCCCTTTAGCTGAACCCAAACTTCACAGAACAAATACTATAAAATGATTTATTCTGTAAAACTTGGACTATATACAAAGCAAGTTATACACAGGATAAATAGGAAATAATTAAAAGGGGGAAGGCACAAGAATCAAGAATCAAGACAGGTTGGGAAAATCTTCCCATAAAACATAGATATTAGTTGGGCCTCAAAGTAAGTCAGAGAAGCCAATAACTTGAGATGAGAAGAGTATTTCAGGCATGGGGAACAGTCAGAGAAAATGCCCAGAACCAAGAAATGGAGTGTCTTGTTCAAGAAGGAGTCCAGTATTGCTGGATTGAATAGTACATGATGGAAAGTAAGGTGGGAAAAGACTAGAAAGGTAGGAAGGGGCTAGATTATGAAGGGCCTTGAATAACAGAAGATTTTGTATTTGATTCTGGAGGTGATAGGGAGCTACTGCAATTTATTGAGAAAGGAAATGACATAAGTAGACCTACACTTTAGAAGAAAAACTTTACTGCTGAATGAAGAAGATGAATTGGGATGAGGAGAGACTAGAAGTAGGCAGGCCCACCAGCTGACTGTTGTAATAGTCTAGGCATAAGGTATTGAAGGCCTACACCAAAATGATGGCAGTATCAGAGGAGAGAAGAAAGAGGTGCTGCAAAGGTGAAATTGATAGACCTTGACAACAGATTGGGGAGGTGAGAGATAATGAGGAATCCAAGGTGACTGCCATGTTGTGAGCCAGAGGGACTGGGAAGATGGTGCTGCCCTGTATGGCAGTAAGGAAATTATGAGTCAAGGAGGGTAGTAGAGGGGAAAAGATGAGTTCAGTTTTGGACACATTGATTTTAAGATACCTACTGAACATTGAGTTCTAAATGTCTGAGAGGATGTTGGAGAAGTGAGAATGGAGGTCAACAGAGAGGTTAGAACAAGATAGAGGACCCAGACCAAAGCTCTGTGAGACACCTAAGGTTAGGGAGCAAGATCTGGATGATTAATGCCCTTTTCTCTCAGTTTTCAACAAACCATTCACTATGGGTTCTCTTCTTTACCTGTCAGATCACTTCTCTGTCTTCTTTGCTGGATCCTCTTCTAGGTTAGAACTGTAGGTTCCCCAGGGTTCTGTGCTGGACCACCTTCTCTTTTCCCTCTCTACTACTTCACTATACTCATCAGTTTCCATGGATTTAATTACTACTCTATGTTGAAGATTCTCAAATCAACCTATCCTGCCCCAAACTTTCTTCTAGCCTCCAATCTCTCATTTTCACTTTCCTTTTAGACCTCTTGAACTGGATACACAGTAGATATATTAAATGTAACATGTCCAAAATGGAACTCATTATCTTATTTCCTTAAACTCTCCCCCATCTTCCCTATTACTATAAAGGCAATACCATCTGCTCAGTCCCTCAGGCTCACAACCAAGGAGTCATCTTGGATTCCTCACTATCTCTCATTCTCTGTATTGTAGCTTTATTGCAACTTTGGTAAGACTTTCCAATAAATAATATTAAATATAACTTTTTTTAAGTCTCAAAACACTCTCTTTATGGATAAGTAAGCAACTCAACTCTATTGTCAAGTCCTGTTGATTTCACCTTTGCAACATTTCTTCAACATCATTTCTTCTCTCTTCTCTCCTCTGACAATGACATCCTTCTAGTGTAGTTCCTCATCATCTTATGCCTGAGTTATGGAATGGCCAGGTGGTGAATCTGCATGCCTCACATCTCTTCTTACTATGACCCATTCTCCATTTAGTCATCAAAGTAATTTTCTTAAAGTGTAGATCTAGTCATGTCACTCCTCTGCTTAATAAACTCTATTGACTTCCTTTTCTCTCCAGGATCAAACACAAAATGCTCTAACATTCAAAACCCTTTCATAATTCAGCCCCAATCCTACCTCTCTAGTCTTCTTACACTTTATTTCCCAATATGTAGTCTTTGATCCAGGGACATTGGCCTCCTGACTGTTCCTTGTACAAGATTCTCCATCTTTTGGCTCTGGGCATTTTTTCTTGTTCTCATACCTCTTCTCCAAATACTGACTTTCACTGCTTCTTAGGGAAAAAAGCATTTAATATGTGATTTTGGATTAAGACCTAGAGGATATAGAATGTCTCTCTTAGAATATTTTGTACAGAGATGAAGAATTTTACTTAGTCACTTATTTAAATCTAGTTGCCCATTTTCCCGCTACCATTTGGGATAAATAGTAACTTTGGACAAAGTTGAACTTAAATACCCAAGAGGGAGAAGCATGGAAACTTCATAATTAATGAGGGACTGAAAAACACTTTCATAAATGTTTCCATTGAGTTTTTCTTCTCTTGCTTTAAAAAAGCATTTTAAAGTGTTATTTACTTGTGAGTGTTCAGAATGAAGGGTGGTTAAACTTAACCTTGTCATTTACTTGATAGAACACTAGGTGGCGAAACTCTATGAAGAAACAAAACTTGGTGGGTTTTTTTTGGTCTCTCTTTAGGCTAAGAGATTGTACTGGCCTTGTTTTATTTTCTATAGTCAAATGAAACTAGGCTTCCTATTTTAAAATTATAGCTTTATTGAAACTTTGGTAAGGCATTCCAATAAATAATATTTAATACAACTTTTATTTTTTTTAAGTCTCAAAACACTCTCTTTATGGATAAGTAAGCAACTCAACTCTACAGGGATAACACACTGCAGTATTCTCTGGAGTCACTACATCAGGGAAAAGGTAAAATATAACCCAAACCCTGTAAAGAAACATGAGTTCACACATCTGGGACTTGAAAGAAATAGCCTTCCTAAAATTTGTGACTGAGGAAAGCCAGGCGTGGTCTGATATCCATCTACATTGGCGTAGACAAGGTTTCAGAGGGTTATGAAGAGGGATAGGACAACTTCAGCAACTAGAGGAAATCAAGCCAGGAGGGATGGAAACCTCTCATCGATAAAATTCTGAAGACATAAAGACACAAATATTTCATTGAGGAGAAAAAACAGAATCTGTCTGAAGATACTGATGTAGATGTTCAGAGAATTCACCAACCAAATTCGATTTTTAAAAGATTCACACAGAAGACAGAAACAAAGGTAAAGAAGAGATGTCACAATCCTGTAGAAAGTACTGTTGGGAGAGCTAAATCTCAAAAGGAGCTTAAGCAGATAAGGACACACAAGGAACTCACCAACTAATTTAGATTTTTAAAACATTTACGCAGAAGATAAAAATGAGAGGAGAGGAGAGACGTTGGACATAGAAACATATCATGGTCTTGAAGAAAATATGTTAGATGTGTTACATCTCAAAAGGAGCTGAGGCTAATGAGGAAACCTAAAATCAATAATTTTTAAAAGTTGTTGCCTTAGGGTAAAGAGGAGGTCAAAGAAAGGCTAGGATCAATGAATGCATTGTCTGGCTGGAATGATAATAAGCATGAAGAGAAAGAAAGCAGAGCTTCTTAATTCTTCTTTTACATCTCTGTCTGCTAAAGAGAACGGCTTTTAGCACAGAAGAGGGTAGCCAATTAGAATATTGGCAATACCCAAGATAGGAAGAACGTACTTAGGAGACCATGATCAATTGACTAGTAAGCAATTAATAAGTTCCTACTATGTGCCAGTCACTGTGCTGGGTGCTAGTAATATAGAGATGAACACGATGAATTGCATTCTCGGGAACAGAAAACTGGCAGACATGACTGCTGAGGGGCTGTCACTGATCTCTGAAAGTAAGAAATACTACGGGCTGCCGAAAGGTAAATTTTCTGAGTTTCAAAAAAACAGAAGGGAACAGATTCTGCAAACTATTGGTCAGTGAACCTAAAATTTATTTCTGGGGAAATTCTAGAAATTATTATTGAAGGCATAGAGAACATCGGAAATTACAAAGAGCCATCAAAAACAGGTCATGCCTAACTTTATTTCTTTTTCTGACAGGATTATTAACCTAGTATGTCAGGGGAATGCTGTAAGCATTGTTTGTTTAGACTTAAGTAGAGCATTTGATGGAATGTGTCACATTATTCTTGTCCTAAAGATGGAGAGATGAGGTGCACTTAGCTGAATTTAGAACTAGTTGGATGGATAGTCTCAAAGGAATCATTAATGCTTCACTGTCAGTTTGAGAGATTTTTAGTACTGTTCCCCATGGATCTATATCTATGGCCCTGTGCTATTTATCATTTTTAAGAAACCAATAACTTGAACAAATGTGTAGCTGGCATGACTATCAAATTTGCAGATGACAGAAAGCTGAGGCTAGCTAACACAATGGATGAAAGAATCAAGGCTAGAATACTGGGCTGAATATAGTAAGTTGAAACTCACAGGATAAATGTAAAATGTTATTCTTTAGTTCAAAAAATCAATGACACAAGTAGAAAATTGTTGAGCCATGGTTAGAAAGAAGCTTGTTGAGGGGGCAGAGCCAAGATGGTGGAGTAGAAAGACTCACATATGCTAGCTCTGAACCCACAGCCCATGGATTTCCTCTAAAAAGAACTCTCAACAAATTCTGGAACAGTGGAAGCTGCGCAGCAACACAGTGAAGGAGATTTCCATTCCAGAGAGCCCTGAAAAACCGATCCCAAAGGTCCCTCGCACACCAAACGGGAGTGGAGCCCTGCCCTGCCCTGGCCGCACGGCACCGAGAGGAGCAAGCAGATCCGAACAAGCTTCAGGGACGGAATCTCCAGCGGCTGCAAAGGTCCCTCCACCCACAGACGCACAAGTCAGTGAGAGAGACGTCTGGATGGGCTAAGAGGGGAGCAGGGTGTCTCCATGACTCGGCCCCCTCGGGAGGCAGCAGCAGAGGCAGGCGGCAGCCAAAGGCTCCCAGAGCAGGCAGGAGCTCAGCAGCAGCTCCATTACAGAAGGTCTCTGCATAAAGCCCCTGAGGGAACTGAGCCTGGGAGGCGGCCCTGCCCCCACCTGAGGACCTGATTTAATCTTACCCTGAATAGCAGCCCTGCCCCGCTGAAAGCCCTGAGGCTGGGGAGCAACATTTGAATCTCAGACCCCAAGCACTAGCTGGGTAGACCAAGGCAGGGGTGGGGAGGACTCTCAGAAGTCAAATAACTGTCTGGGAAAATGCCCAGAAAAGGGAAAAAAAATAAGACCATAGAAGGTTATTTTCTTGGGGAACAGATGATTGCGTCATTCCTCTCTGACAAAGAAGATCAATGCTTACCATCAGGTAAAGACATAGGAGTCAAGGCCTCTGTATCCTAAACATCTGAAATAGATATCCAATGGGCTCAGGCCATGGAAGAGCTCAAAAAGGATTTTGAAAATCAAGTTAGACAGGTGGAGGAAAAACTGGGAAAAGAAATGAGAGAGATGCAAGAAAATCATGAAAATGGGTCAATTCCTCAATAAAGGAGACCTGAAAAAATGCTGAAGAAAATAACACCTTGAAAAAAAGGGTAATTCAATTGGCAAAAGAGGTTCAAAAAGCCAATGAGGAGAAGAATGCT